>CM076070.1:18784475-19011975 GCA_038088235.1 Zacco platypus
GTTATTTGAGCCTTTTGTAATGAGTTGTGTGAATTCTATAACTTAAAGTCAGCATTTCTCCAGTTAGCTCCATTTGAGATGTTTTAATTGAGTTCATTATTTCTGCATTGCTTTTTAAAATGCAAATGCTATATGGCTAAATTTTATGTGGTATCAAACCGTTTCTGTTCTTGAATATTGTATATTATATTGTATATTATTTGTGTGTGTATGTGTGTGTGTGTGTATATATATATATATATATATATATATTCACACATTTTTTATTTATATATATATATATATATATATATATATATATATATATATATATATATATATATATACACATTTTTTATATATATTTTTGTATACACATATATATATATATATATATATATATATATATATATATATATATATATATATATATTTATTTATTTATATTAAATAAATAAATAAATATATATGTGTGTGTATATAAAAATATATATATTTATATTTTTTATATATATATATATATATATATATATATATATATATATATATATATATATATATATATATATAAAAATAAAAAATGTATATATATATATATATATATATATATATATATATTCATACATAAATATAATCGTAATATAAAATACTTAGAAATGTAACTCGGGCAGCTGCTGGTTAGGAATAAAAACTCAGTATAACATTGATTTAAATTTGATTTGTCACTTAATAATAATTATTATTTATAAAACACCTTTCAGGACCACAAGGTCGCTTTGTTTTATTTCATCATGCCTGATTTGAACACAGTTTAACACTTTCCTAAAATGAATGTGACTGGATTTGTTCTCTCTCCACATCAGTATTCCAGTGTTTGAGTCATAAAGGCATTAATGGGATAGACTTTAAAGGAGAGGCCATCACGTTCAAGGCGACCACGGCCGGGATCTTGGCCACACTTTCTCACTGCATCGACCTGATGATGAAGAGAGAGGACAGCTGGCAGAAGAGACTGGATAAGGTACGATTCACGGGCGTCTGGAGCACGTCCTTGAGCTGCTAAGATCGGGAGACGGATGGTGTATCCGAGTCATAATGTTGTCAAAATTAATGCACATCAGCCCTGGCAGTTCACCAGCTAAAGTAGTTCTAAGAATGGCATAAACATTTTGTATTGATGCTGTCTGTGAACCACTTTGGTACATTAGTAGGCCAAGCATATACAAAGCTTCCATGAATACTCATTTATATTATTCAATTAATCATCCAGAGCAATGTTCGACAACTCGTTTAAGTGTGACTTTTCATATTGTTGTAGTTTCAAATGTATTTGGTTTTTACAAGATTTTGTATAAAAATGTCATCCATTGAATAGAATAAATGATTTTCTATAGAATAAATGCAAGCTCGTTTGTGCAAATTATTTTTATTTATTTTTTTAACTGAAATAAAACTAAACAAAATATAAATATTAGATGAAATATAATTAACTTAGAAATAAATTAAAAATGTAAAATAAAAATGAATTGAAGTTATAGTACTTAAATGACTAAAATTGAAATAAAGAAATTTATATTTTTGTTTACAAAAATTAAAAATTATTAAAAAAAAATAAAAATGGCAAACTCATGATAAATAAAATAATATAAAAATATAAAAGCTAATTGAAAATATTAATGAAGAATATACTGTAAAAATTATTAAAATAACTACAAGCTAGAATAATTTGATATAAGAAGATTATAAGATAATTCATTAATATGCAGCAAACATAAACTGTTTTTCAGACATGCATTTATGTTTGTAAATGTTTTAACTATTATAATTATACAGTGATCTAATATTTATTATAGTATCCTACTATGTTAAATAACTATAGTGCTGGTCATTTCCAGGAAAACACACAAGTTTGAGCATCATTTTGGTGATGCATGAATGGAAGCAGAAGCTGCTGCGGTATCTGCCAGCAAGTTAATCCAGCCATTTTAATGGGTTTGTGTGTGAAAGTGGCGAGCGTGTGTTACTGAGGTGGAGCTGAATCTGTCTGCTGATGCGTCGCATTCAGCACAATACCGACATATACAATCAGAGCGAGCTTCTGTCTGAACAATGGAGCGCTTCAGAACAATCCCGCATCGATGCGGTCTCTCGCTCTTCCCAGATAACACCGAGACAAGATCTACTCAAGCCAAGACATTAAACATTACGGCAACAGAGTGTTTAGTCAGCTAAAGTCGCTCCTTCCTCTTGCTTTCTACAGGAGATGGAGAAGAGGAGGAGGGTGGAGGAAGCATATAAATCAGCCCTGTCAGAGCTGAAGAAGAAGTCTCATTTTGGAGGGCCCGATTACGAGGTGGGTTCGGGTTCTGTACGTGCGCTGATGCCTGCAGAACTTGCTGGAAACTGTGTGAAGATGTTCATCTTGTTCTGTCCTTCAGGAGGGTCCGAACAGCCTGATCAATGAAGACGAGTTCTTTGACGCCGTGGAGGCCGCTCTGGACCGACAAGACAAAATAGAAGAGCAGGTGTGTCCTTAAAACAAGTCCAAGTGCATTTGGTCAAAGTTTTATCATTTTAAAGGGATAGTTCACCCAAACATGAAAATTGTCATCGTTTACTCCCCCTCAAGTTGTTCCAAACCTGTAGGAGTTTCTTTGTTCTGAACACAAAAGAAGATATTTTGAAGAATGCAGGTAACCAAACAGTTGATGGACCCCACTGGACCCCAGTCAATAGGGTCCATCTACTGGTTATCCATATTCTTCAACATATCTTCTGTAAATGATGACAGAATTGTAATTTTGTGGTGAATTATCCCTTTTAAGAGGTCTTAAATTTGATTTTAAAAACTGCTGATGCCATTTGAGATGGGAAACATTAATCAAAAGATATGTCGCAGTTTATTGTCTATTTATTGTCTTACTGAGCAGAATTCATCAGTATAAGGAATATAAACTATTATGAACCAATAAGCTTATAATACATTAGTTTTGACATTTCACCATCCTAACGAATCCCGATAGATCAAGTCCCACCCTACATGTTTCTGGATGTGTTATGTTTTTGTCTTGTTTTTGTCGTTTATAGTCTCAGTGTGAGAAGAGCAGGATACAGAGGAGCAATTCAGTGCCTTCAGGAGACGCCTACTCCACCGTGGGCTGTCACCGCTTCGCTGAGAAGGTTTGTTCTTCTTCATCATCCTCTCCTCGTGATCACCTGCAGACCTCTTCCTGTGTCCCGGTCTCTTTTTTTTTTTTGTTCTTGGGTATTTTTTGTTAACTCCTGATGAAGCTGCGTCTCTCTCTTCTTCCTCACCCGTGTAGCCCCCCTCTCGTCCTTCCTCTCCCTCATCTTCTGCTGTCGTCTTCACTCCCTCACTCTCTGAGCACCGGTTCAGTGCTGAGGTAACAGCGCCCTCTAGCACACTCATCCAAGACTGTCAGAAGCTCTTGACATGATGATGCATTGCTGATGCGTTTGTAAAATTGCACCTATTTGCAAAACCTAGTCGGCCTGCTTAGTCAGCCTAAAAATGCTGTCTGGCTCGGCAGCGCGCTATGTTTTGAAACGCAGCCAGTTGTATTATTAGCAAGCCTGCGCGATGCTCTGCGCTGCTAACAGCACATTAAAACCACAGTCTGCCGTCTCACCTCCATTTGCTGTCTTTGTGTGTCATAAAATCATAACTTACTGGAATCATCTTACTTTAAATCACCATAAAATTAATTTGCTTTCTTAATTCATGTTTATGCTTTTATTGTTGGATACTATGTAAATAAATGGCTAATTAAATGCCTTTAAATAGTTGTAGTCATTGTTTAGACTCTCATAAATGAATATCAGTCATCATATCTGCCAATGATGTCTTAGTACGATCATATTTAATGCTTAGTTTTATGATCAAAGCTGTGTAGTTTTAATTATCGGGCAAAACATATCATTGCAATGCATGATGATTTAAAGATGGACTAATAAATGTTCCTCAAAATCCTGATTGTTATTATTTGATACATTTTAACATGACATTGAATTCTTCCCATTTTTATTATTATTTTTATTTCCAATGAAATGAATGTTCTACATATTTTTTATTTAATATTTTGTATTTTTAAGGGATTTTATGGTACTAAATTATATTTATTCAGTTGTTGTTATCCATTTATTCACTTTTTGAGCATAGATATGAAAACGAAGCTTCCAACTTAAACTGTTATAACTTCATTTTGGTCTCTTTTCAATGATGACGCTTGGCAAATTATTAAGGTACAGAATTTCACATTTATGAAAAATGCACAAAAATACTATATGAAATGTATATTTTCAAAAACACTCTAAAACTGCTAATCGAAGCCATAAATCTAAACAAGTTGTTCCAAATTGGAGCTTGATATTTCAAAAAATGAGCTTTCTGTAAGATTTTGTTTGGCTGCAGTACCAAAAGTTTCCACTAGATGAAATTCGTCTGCCATTTTATTTCCAATGTGCTAATTTTTTTCATAACCATTTAACCTTTTGGAATCATGTCCATGATTTTTGTCTGAATGTGTGTGTTCACATAGCAAGTGCCAAAATCTTTACCAACTTTCGTACAATTCTGATAAAGTAAAAAAAAAAAAAGATTTTCTAAAACTAGTAATTTAATGCCAGTAATAAAGTTTACAGGCATAATATCAAATAAGCATTACGTGGAGATTCTCTGGAGGCTGAACTCGACCCCAAAAAGTCTTGCTGGTTGCGTTTAGTTTCGGTTTCATTCAAAATATACTCGTACAGAACAGAAGTGAAATGGTTTGTGAAAGGCGTTTCACGTTGACTGAAAGTGTCATTTATCAACCTCTAACAACCTCTGACCTCTTTGTTGTGCTGTGTTTTGGGCAGGTGGAGGAGATGGTTCAGAATCACATGACCTACTCTCTGCAGGATGTGGGTGGAGATGCTAACTGGCAGCTTGTGGTGGAGGAGGGAGAGATGAAGGTGAGCTCAGCTGTCCTCCCACATACAGGACAGGATCGTCTGTTCAGAGCAGTGAAAGTACTGAAAGAAGTTAAAACACTCTTTAGCCCAATATGTGTGTGTTCTACTAAGTGTTTTTGACGTACGATTATAGTGTTTGTTAATGTTTTGAATTGACCCTTTGCAAAGACCCGCCCCCTTTAGTTACTGTTGCTATGTCCGACAACCCATGGGCTCTCACGCCACACATCATGTTCTCACGAAGTGAAAAATACATCGCGGAGCAAAGAGGACACTGACAACGTATGAAACCGTTTCATATTTAAAATATTGTAATTTTTTAAAGAAGTTGAATCAATCAATAGCGTCTAGTGTGTGTTTAATGTGTGGTGACAGATCGCTGTAGCTCCTCGTGAACCGATCATCTCTTCATACTAGTTCATTTATAGCATCAAATAAACATGAATGAACATCAGAAGGAATGTTGTTTCAAGACGTTCAAGTTCACCAACGTTAATCTACTAACTCCCCTGACCGCTTTGGACAAAATGGCGGATTTGGGGTTATGATTGGTCAGTTCGCCTGTCAATCAAACTGTTTGCGAAGGGTCAATTAGGTTTCATTTTTGTTTTCAGGTTTTAGTTTAAATTATTTTTTTGTTTTTTAGATTTATTTTTTTATTTCAGTTTAGTTTTAACTAATGCTGGGTTTTCCAGCTTTTAGTTAAATTTTTTTGTCCCTTTTTATTAGGTTTTGAATTTGGTTTTATTTTTATATTTTTAGCTTTTATTTTAATTTTTGTTTAGATGATTGTGTTTTTTTTATTTTAATTTTTTTATTATTTATATTATATTATTTATATATTTTTTAATGTATATTTTTCATTTCAGTTTTAGACTTGATTAATAATCTAATATTTATATTTTATTTCAAAATGGTTTTTTTTAATTATTATTATTTGTTTCTTTTTTTGTTAACAATAACACTTCAATGTATTTTCGTGTAAAACTGGGTCTAAATCTCTGAAGACACGCTGCCTCTCTCTCTGTCTCAGGTGTACCGGAGGGAGGTGGAGGAGAACGGGATCGTGCTGGACCCTCTGAAGGCCACACACTCTGTCAAAGGGGTCACAGGTCATGAGGTCTGCCACTATTTCTGGGACACAGATGTCCGTAACGATTGGGAGAGTGAGTTTACACCCACAAAACCCTCTATTACAGCATCCTGTATTATAAATATCAAAGCTTAAAGCTAAAATTATTCATCCTAGAGCACACTTGCTGACAGAGCACAGTTTAGAAGCGCCACATACTCTTACCACACTTTAATTCACATTAATGTCTGATCAGAAATTCAGCCATACCTCCTAATGGTCATGAGTACCTATGATATAGAAAAACAAAAAGGGAGTAGCCAATCTCTGGGAAACAAATAATCAAAAAAGTTTTTATAACTAATATCCAGTTGTGTTCAGCTCATTTATATCAGGTATCATTTCTGTCTCCAGCTACTGTTGAAAACTTCAACATCGTGGAGACGTTGTCCGATAACGCCGTCATCATCTACCAGACTCATAAGGTGAGAAGAGAGCCTGAATCAATGAGGGTCAGTGTTCTGGAAGAGCTGCTCTTCATGTTGTTTTTCTCCGTACAGAGAGTGTGGCCCGCGTCCCAGAGAGACGTCCTGTATCTGTCTGCCATCCGTAAGATCGTGCCCAATAATGAGAATGATCTAGACACATGGCTCGTCTGCAATTTCTCAGTGGACCACGAGAATGCCCAGGTGAGTCTGGTCTCCATGGCAACCACTGACTCGGTATGTTTATGTTGCCTCTGATCAACCAAGCAGCAGTTCAGTGAGTTTAGAGGGCCATTTAACGCCTGTTGTATGTCTAGAGATGTTTCAAATTGATTCAGATTTTTGTGCATTCACTTAAATCACTTTTGAATATATATATATATATATATATATATAAAAATAGATAAAAATATATATATAATATATATATATATATATATATTTTTTTTTTAATATATATATATATATATATATATATATATATATATTATTTTATATATTTTTTTATAAATAAAATATATAAATAAAAATAAAATTTATAAAAAAAAATATATATATATATATATATATATATTTATTTATTTTTTTATTTATTTTTTTATTATTATTATTATTATTTTTTTTTTTATAAATTTTATTTTTATTTATATATTTTATATATATATATATATATATACACTAAAGAAAGTTTAGAAAGCATTATTTATATATATATAAATAATGCTTTCTAAACTTTCTTTAGTGTGCAATGTTGCTGTTTGAGCAGGAAAAAGGAGTGTCACTGTTTCTGAACTCCCTGAAACGCCTCCATTCGAGTTTTCTTTCGGGAACAAACACATCACAATATTCCTCATTTAAAGGCATATGCAAATTAAAGGGGCGGGGCCTGTTTAAGTTAGTTAGTAGGGTGTTGAAACTGGTTATGTTAAGGGGTGGGACATTTCCCAATCACAACACTCTGCTCCAGCCGACCAATCAGAGCACATTGTGCTTTTCAGAAGGCGGGGCTTCATAGAGACAGGAACTAAATGGAGCGTTACTGACAGACTGAGAAGAGAGGAGCTGAATAATGAACATTCAAGCATGAAAACATGTTCTAGTGGAGCTCGAAAACAACATCAAGACAAAAGGGCGTAATAGGTCCTCTTTAAATGTGGTTATAGTGATAAAGAAAGGTCGTGTGATACAGTGAGCAAGTAGGTTCATTTCTGAAGATGCTGTATAATTTTCAATCATGACTCATTGTTTCTCTGTTTTTGTCTTCATTTAGCCAAACAACAGATGCGTTCGTGCTAAAATCAACATCGCGATGATCTGCCAGACGCTGGTCAGTCCACCAGAGGGCGACAACGAGATCAGCAGAGACAACATCCTGTGCAAAATCACATACGTGGCCAACGGTACTTCTTACCTAGAATCTTTATGACATATAATACCTAAATATGTCATTGTTTCTGAATGTTTTGTCTTAAATCCGGTGACTGTACAACACAAGTATTAAATGAGGTGTATATGAACGCTGACTGGACGTGGTTTGTTGCAGTGAATCCTGGCGGCTGGGCTCCTGCGTCTGTCCTGAGGGCCGTGGCGAAGAGGGAATATCCCAAATTCCTCAAGCGCTTCACTTCCTACGTCCAGGAGAAAACTGCCGGAAAGCCCATCCTCTTCTGAGCTCCAGGTACAACAAACTACAGCGGATGATGACCAGAGTTTTGTGTCAACAGAGTTAAAGCTACACCTGTTTCCACCTGGTATCAAGATGCGTTTCGGTCGATCGGATCACAGATGGACGAGGGAAACGCATTCCCGTTTACACCTGGTGGTCTCTTTTGTCCACTTTCATTTACATTTATTCATTTGGCAGACGCTTTTATCCAAAAAAGCTTACAAGGGGAGCAATTAGGGGTTAGGTGTCTTGCTCATGGTCACTTTAGTCATGGTATCGAAGGTGGAGAGAGTGCTGTTCATTCACAGTCCCCACTTTCAGTTCCTGTCGGCGTGGGAATCGAACCAACAACCTTCAGGTTACAAGCCCGACTCCCTCACCATTAGGTCACGACTACCCACTTTCAACCACTTCTGTCCTGATTTCTTCGTGGGGAGGGTCTATGGGTGGGTAAACGTATGTTTGTTTGTTTTTTTTTAAATCTTTCGAGCAAATGAACAAAATAAGCATCGCTCAATTTACACATGAACGTGGAAGGAGACGACAGGAAACGTACAGAGAGCAGCAGCTTTCGTTTCTGCTCTGACACACTCAGTGTTTGGGGTGGTTAATGTCTGTGTAAGAAATCAGGAATGGTGTTTGGTATGTTTTTTTTGTCTTAAAACCAAACTTGGGTCTTCTGCTGAAGCTTAAATCCCACCTGGCTGTTGTGATTCCCATAATGTTTAGACATTAAGTCAGTCTTTTGTGTCTGATCACATGAAATGCAATCCGGTGGAATGGTGTTTTCGACTGCCTCTGGTTGAAAGTGGACGAGCTCAAAAATGTTTTGCACTCTGTTTACTCCTGTATTTGGTGTCGTCCACTTGTGATCCGATCGACCAAAACGCATCTTGATACCAGGTGGAAACAGAGCCTGAAATAACTTATTATTATTATAGGTTTATCAAAGTGTGTTTAGGTAAAGACGTGGTTTGGAAGATGGATTTTTTTTTTACTCTCAATAAATAACATTACTTTTTTTATTACTAATTTAATTATTTATTTCTATTTAATTTTTCATTTATATTTTAAATATATATTTTCATACTTTAATATAAAAATTTTCATATATATTTTAAACTTATAAATTATTATTAGTATTTTATTTTAGTTTATTATAATTTATAATAAAATAAATATATTGTTTTATTAGTGCTACTGCTGTTGTATTGTATTTTAATTATTATTATTGTTTATTTTATTATATAATTAATCATATTATTTAATATATTATTTTATTATTTATTTTATCAGCTGTTATTAGATATGTAAATATATTTTATGTATATATATATTTGAATTGTTTGTTTTTTGGTTATATTATTATTATTAATAATCATAATAATAATAATAATAGTTGTGTTATTATTATTATTTTATTATTTATTTTATCAGCTATGTTATTAGATATGTAAATATATTTTATCATTGAATTATTGTTTGTTTTGTTGGTTTTATTATTATTATTATTATTAGTAGTAGTAGTAGTAGTAGTAGTTGTGTTATCGTATAATTATCATTATTATTATTATTATTATTATTTTATTTTATTGGTAACATTAGTTAACATGAACTAACAGTGAAAAATATTCCTTAAGCCTTTATTAATCTTAGTTCATATATTATTAAAATGAAAAGTCGCATCGGTCAATATAAGTTAATGGACCTGAGCTGACATAATCAACTGTAACAAAGATGAACAAATACTGTAAGAAACGTATAACTCGTTAATCCATTAAATAATGGGACCTTATTGTAAAGTGTTCCCATTTCATTTGTCACATGATTATGCATTTAATAATATATCATTATTGTGACATTGATTATTAATAGTTCTTTTTGAATCGTTCCCCAGTTCTGCCGTCAGTGTGCCCGAGCGGCTCCGGCTCCCGCACACTCCTCCCGCCGCACAGAAGACTCATCGCGTCCCTTTCCCGACTCTTCTGAACCCCGCTGCCACAGGAAGCCCCGGCAGCGGCTCATCGGTAGACGCTTGAAGCCGTTCTGTAGCGCCGCACTAGCTCACACAGGCAGAGGACTAGAGAAGCCAAACGCCGACGTCTGTCCCGTGTTTTCTGCCAGAGATCTATATTGATATAAATATATATGTACGTATGTAAGTAAGTGAGATGGGAAGTTTATATATAGCGGAGAGTTTTGAAGCTGAACACACGAGACCGGCTGTTTTAGTCCCGATTATTAGTGTTTTTTTGTGTAGAACAAACATTTCAGCTTTGCTTTCATTGTCCACGTATAATCGTCGACGTTCAGTATCGAATCAAAGGCATGTGTGTAAATGAACTCGAGGGCTTTCGTTGGCCTGCCTTTCGTCTCAACGTCCGCCGTCTCTTTTATGAAGCGCGGAATCCGCCGCTGACGGAGAGGCCGCGTGGACGATTGTTTTCTTCGGCGACGTAAACTTTAGTTACATCCGTGTCTAAGCAGCTGACGTACCGTAGCACAATTACAGATCGATCGTAACGGGCAAAAAATTTTAATACGTCAGACGGACTTTCCGCACAGATTATTTGTATATAATTTCATTGTTGCTTGAGATCGTCAGTTGATGCTTTTACCTGACTAATCCAACTCCATATGCCTTAGAGAGAGAGTGTGTGTGTGTGTGTGTGTGTGTGTGTGTGTGAGAGAGAGACTGAGAAGTGTGTATCCGAATCAAACATTTCTAGAGAAGTGCCTCATTATTGATCTGGTACGTCTTGCTGATCGTGCCGCCCACGTCCATTACATCAAAACCACAGCCACGACCCAAACTGACATCCTTTAGTGTTTCTACAAAGATCATTTTAATATTGATTTCGTACCTCGTATTATTTAAATGTGATTTTGCAATCAGCAATTCTATCCAGTGGGGAGATGCGGTTGAAATTTGGGGCGTAGATCGTACGTAGTTGTAGATCAGGTAGAATTAGTTGCGTTAATTTATTTTTTTCTTTATCAAATGTAGATTTCCTGAGTAAAAACTAAATGTCAAGCATTTGTGAACAATCTTACAAGGCACAAACTGGCATAAATAGATTTTTTTTTACCTCAGTATTTTTGTCTTGTTTTCCAGTATCAATGTCAGAGTTCTTAAAGCAAGAAGAAAAATGACTTAAAATCTCAATTCTTTTTGCTTAAAACAAGAAAAATATCTGCCAATGACATCAGAAAATGGCATAAACTCTCTTAATTTATGGTTGAAAATTAAGTCGTTTTGCATTTTTGGTAAATGCATCTTGATTTAAGAATGTTTTGATATTTGTATTGGGGAAAAAAAAGACAATTACTGAGTAATAAAATCCATTTTTTGCTGAACGACAAGAACTTTTTTGCTAAACATTTTCATTGGTCAAACTGTTCCCGTGATTATGGAAGCTTGTTTCCGCCGTGAAATAAAAAATAAAAGGTGATTTGCGACTTTTTATCGCACGCTTCTGACTTTCTTTCTTAGAATTGCGAGTTAGAAAGTCAGAAAAATGACTCGCAATTGTGAGGAAAAAAAAGTCTCACTTTATAATTCGCAGTTGTGTGTTTGTCGCAATTCTGACTATAATTCGCAATTGAGTTTATATCGTAATTCTGAAAAACAAGTTAGAATTGTGATATAAACTAGCAATTCTAACTTTATAATTCGTGATTTGTGCATTTGTCGCAATTCTGACTATAATTCGCAATTGAGTTTGTCGTAATTCTGAAAAACAAGTTAGAATTGTGATATAAACTAGCAATTCTAACTTTATAAATCATGATTTGTCCATTTGTTGCAATTCTGACTATAATTCGCAATTGAGTTTATATCGTAATTCTGAAAAACAAGTTAGAATTGTGATATAAACTAGCAATTCTAACTTTATAATTCGTGATTTGTGCATTTGTCGCAATTCTGACTATAATTCGCAATTGAGTTTGTTGTAATTCTGAAAAACAAGTTAGAATTGTGATATTAACTAGCAATTCTAACTTTATAAATCATGATTTGTTCGTTTGTTGCAATTCTGACTATAATTCGCAATTGAGTTTGTCGTAATTCTGATAAACAAGTCAGAATTGCGAGTTTATATCACAATTCTAACTTCATAATTCGTGATTTGTCCGTTTGTCGCAATTCTGACTATAATTCGCAATTAAGTTTATATCGTAATTCTGAAAAACAAGTTAGAATTGCGAGTTTATAATTCGTGATTTGTCCGTTTGTCGCAATTCTGACTATAATTCGCAATTGAGTTTGTCGTAATTCTGAAAAACAAGTTAGAATTGCGAGTTTATATCACAATTCTAACTTTATAATTCGTGATTTATTCGTTTGTCGCAATTCTGACTATAATTCGCAATTGAGTTTATATCGTAATTCTGAAAAACAAGTTAGAATTGCGAGTTTATATCCCAATTCTAACTTTATAATTCGTGATTTGTCCGTTTGTCGCAATTCTGACTATAATTCGCGATTGAGTTTATATCATAATTCTGAGAAAGTCATTCGCAAATTCGCAATTAGCTTAATTTTTTAATTTAGTGGCGGAAACAAGTGTCCATTCATGATAGACTGTTAAAGACGCTTTAGAGGACAAAAAGTAGCCAAACGTAGAGCAGGTGCACCACAACATCTGAGTATTTACGGTAAGCTTTCGACTAGATGCGTTTTTCAAAACGTCACGCTCGTACAACTTAAACATTCCAGACACTCACTGAACCCGAATGTACGAATCCACCGGAGTGAAACCGTAAAGCTGAATGTGTTACTTTAAAAAATAAAAAAAACATACACCTGATTTCCCCTGATTGGAGGGTTTTTCGGTGGAAACAGCCAATCAGGAGAGGAGTTCTGCTTGTGTGTCCCTCTAATACAGTCTAGTGTGTTATTAGTTGCATTTGCACTGAATGTAAAGTCCTTGGGGTTCAGATGTTTTGTGTACATACGCATCGCACTAAAGGTGTCAGGATAAACATGTACTGTGAATAGAGGGCGGCACCGCTGCCTGTTTAGAGAGGAATAAAATGATTGACATCTTTCTGCACCGCTGACTGCTGTTGTTCATTTTGTGCAAATAATGTTCATATTCCATGTTGTTCAGGTTGTTACTGTTCTGGAGTTTTAGAAATTCTCAAATGATTATCAATTTGCCACATAGAGCTGCAATATTTGATACAGATATGGTTTAAATATACCTGAGAATAAACATGAGAAACCACAAAAGAAGAAAAAGTTTTTTTTTATTATTAACATTTGAATGTGGGTGAGATTTTTATATTTTTTTAAAAAAAAAAGCAAATTTTGAACAAAAAGCTGAGAAAATTGCACATTTTTTATTCAAAGATTACAACATGTTTTTATCGCTTGTTTCTGCTCCCTCTTTCAGAAGATGCGTAATAGCGCCACCTACCTTTTATAACAGTGAAAACGTGGAAAGCCAGAAAATGCCGTCAATGGAGAGGAAATGGTTAATAAATATATTAATTAAATTAATTGATGTTTGAGAAATTAGGAAAAGGCTTAATATTTTAGTTAATATATACAGAGCCCCACACATGACATGTAAGAAAAAATAAGCCAAATCTTGAATGTACAAATTCATTACCTCGATTTGCTAAATCATGTGGACGACTTATAAATCGAAGGAACGAAATGGTAAATAGTACGCACAATTTAGCAACTCGAGGTAACGAAATGGGAATAAAATGGTAAATAGCGCGTACTATTTACTATTATTAGTAATTAATTATTAGTACGCACAATTTAGTAAATCGAGGTAACGAAATGGTAAATAGTGCGCACTATTTAGCAACTTGAGGGAACAAAATGGTAAATAGTACGCACTAATTAGCAACTCGAGGTAACGAAATAGTTAATAGTGCGCACAATTTAGTAAATTGAGGGAACGAAATGGTTAATAGTGTGCACTATTTAGCAACTTGAGGGAACAAAATTGTTAATAGCTCGTAAAATTTTGTAAATCGAGGGAACGAAGTGGTTAATAGTGCGCACAATTTAGTAAATCGAGGTAACGAAATGGTATATAGTGCACACTATTTACCAACTTGAGGGAACAAAATGGTAAATAGTACGCACTAATTAGCAACTCGAGGTAACGAAATGGTTAATAGTGTGCACAATTTAGTAAATCGAGGTAACGAAAGTAACGAAATGGTAAATAGTACGCACTAATTAGCAACTCAAGGTAACGAAATGGTTAATAGTGTGCACAATTTGGTAAATCGAGGTAACGAAATGGTTAATAGTGTGCACAATTTGGTAAATCGAGGTAACGAAATGGTTAATAGTGTGCACAATTTAGTAAATTGAGGTAACGAAATGGTTAATAGTGTGCACAATTTAGTAAATCGAGGGAACGAAATGGTTAGTGCGCACAATTTAGTAAATTGAGGTAACGAAATGGTTAATAGTGTAAATCGAGGGAACGAAATGGTTAATAGTGTGCACAATTTAGTAAATCGAGGGAACGAAATGGTTAATAGTGCGCACAATTTAGTAAATCAAGGGAACGAAATGGTTAATAGTGCGCACATTTTAGTAAATCGAGGTAACGAAATGGTTAATAGTGCGCACAATTTAGAAAATCGAGGTAACGAAATGGTAAATAGTGTGCACAATTTAGTAAATCGAGGGAACGAAATGGTTAATAGTGCGCACAACTTAGTAAATCGAGGGAACGAAATGGTTAATAGTGCGCACAATTTAGTAAATCGAGGGAACGAAATGGTTAATAGTGCGCACAATTTAGTAAATCGAGGGAACGAAATGGTTAGTGCACACAATTTAGTAAATCGAGGGAACGAAATGGTTAATAGTGCGCACAATTTAGTAAATCGAGGGAACGAAATGGTTAGTGCACACAATTTAGTAAATTGAGGGAACGAAATGGTTAATAGTGCGCACAACTTAGTAAATCGAGGGAACGAAATGGTTAATAGTGCGCACAATTTAGTAAATTGAGGGAACGAAATGGTTAATAGTGCGCACAATTTAGTAAATCGAGGGAACGAAATGGTTAGTGCACACAATTTACTAAATTGAGGGAACGAAATGGTTAATAGTGCGCACAATTTAGTAAATCGAGGGAACGAAATGGTTAATAGTGCGCACAATTTAGTAAATTGAGGGAACGAAATGGTTAATAGTGCGCACAATTTAGTAAATTGAGGGAACGAAATGGTTAATAGTGCGCACAATTTAGTAAATCGAGGGAACGAAATGGTTAGTGCACACAATTTAGTAAATTGAGGGAACGAAATGGTTAATAGTGCGCACAATTTAGTAAATCGAGGGAACGAAATGGTTAATAGTGCGCACAACTTAGTAAATCGAGGGAACGAAATGGTTAATAGTGCGCACAATTTAGTAAATTGAGGGAACGAAATGGTTAATAGTGCGCACAATTTAGTAAATCGAGGGAACGAAATGGTTAGTGCACACAATTTAGTAAATTGAGGGAACGAAATGGTTAATAGTGCGCACAATTTAGTAAATCGAGGGAACGAAATGGTTAATAGTGCGCACAATTTAGTAAATTGAGGGAACGAAATGGTTAATAGTGCGCACAATTTAGTAAATTGAGGGAACGAAATGGTTAATAGTGCGCACAATTTAGTAAATCGAGGGAACGAAATGGTTAATAGTGCAGTTTAGTAAATCGAGGGAACGAAATGGTTAATAGTGCGCACAATTTAGTAAATCGAGGGAACGAAATGGTTAATAATACGCACGATTTATAAAACGATATTTTTATTAAAAAACGTGCAGGGGAGTCGACTGAAATTGGATTCTGTAGAAAGGCAAATCTTAAATCTTTTGCACACAAAATGCAAATACTGTGTAAATGTTTATTTTTCCAGTTTGTTGCATTTAAAACAGTTCAACAAAAATACTGACAATTTAAAAATAAGCTGATCTGATCAATGACTTAGCAGGAAACAAGCAAGAGAAAGCAACTTCAGAAGACACAGATATGGCTTTATCAGCACTTTCTGTAGTCAGAAAGTGAAAGGATTTGCTTTTGTCAAGAAAAGCTGAAGCACTTTAGAGTCATGAATTCATACAGTGGCAATACAGACTCATTTCATTAATAACACACACACACCATACAGTGCACACATTCATAAACTCAAATCACCATAATTAAATAACAGTAGCACCTCGTTTATAAGGTCCGTCAGTGGAGTTTGTCACAGTGAGTTTGGCGTGATTGATTAGACACATGAATTAAATACATTCATTCACAATCTGACACTCGTGAAGGTCCAAACTGCAAAATCATCCATCAAGCTCTGATCTGAGATCATGATTTAGTCTAAAAACCATTTGCCAGTGTGCAAAAAAAGCCTGTTTTCTCATCCCATTTTCACCAAGCGATTAAAACATTGCATGTTTTGGCTTTACAATCTTTATAATCCACGTTGACAAGTAACAGTTTTGGCTTTTAGTGCAGGACTAAACACACAGATCCAGTAAACTAAGCAACGATCGAGTCACAAACGCATCTCGCTCATTTACTCATGTAGTCGCCTTATAAAATTGAGGCACAAAGTAAATGTAAAGCATTAATAATTCCCATAATTCCCATCCCGACTGCAAAATGAGCTGCTTCACAGAAGAAAACTCCTCCTGACATCCGTCCACTCTGAAAGGCCGTGTCTTCAGACGCCCTGAGAATGAACACGAGGAACCACACGGACGTCAGATTCTCAAGACTCCATTTCCCAGAGTTCTGTGCTTCATGAAGCTTCCTTCGGCTGCAATTCAGTCTCTCTAACGTTGATTTTTGACCTGTTGAGAGAGTACAAGAACTTCAGAATCCAAACTAAACAACAGAATGTCAAATTACATTAAGTTCTATATTATAATTGTATAGTGTATGTACATGTTTGACCTGTTGTGAGTCATGTGACTCTTGACGAGGTGTCCCGCGGCGAGGGCGGCCATCAGCGAGAGCTCTCCTGCCAGCACTGTCCCACAGACGATCCGCGCCAGCGTCCGCGAGTTCTCCCCGGGACACTGATCACTGGCACCCTGAACACCCAACATCTGACCACACACACATCATGGAGTGAATCTCATATAGAGCCTCAGTGCTGTCTGAGTGTGTGTGTGTGTGTGTGTGTTACCTGTAGACAGGCGTGTTGTGCGGGCAGACCGGTTCCTCCACCCACAGTGCCCAGCTCTAATGAGGGCATCGTGCAGGAGATGTACAGATCCTCTCCATCCGTCCCAACACACTCCATTAGTGTAATACAGTTACTGCTGCCCACCGACTGTGCAGGATCCTACACACACACACACACACATCATCACCACCATCATCATCAGTAATTACATGGAGTAACATCATATATATGATATATATATATACACACACACACAATATACACTATATATATATATATGTAAACGTATATATATGTATGCAAGTATGTATATATACGTATATGTATGCTGTGAAATACTCAGGTTTCATATATATATATATATATTTTTTTTTATTTTTTTTATTTTTTTTTTATTATAAAATCATAAAATATTGTATAACCATAAAATAATAATTGACAATTACTATTAAATATATTATATTTATTATTTTATTTTATATAATATAAATAAATAAATAATATATATATATATATATATTTTTTTTTTTTTTATTATTATAAAATCATAAAATATTGTATAACCATAAAAATAATAATTGACAATTACTAAAAAAAATTATAATTTTTTTAATTTATTTTATATAATATAAATTATATATATATATATATATATATTTTATAACATCATATATTCAAACATGTTTCATTGCATAATATGCACCGATGAACACAATATGATTAAAAGTATGTGTATTAATAATAAAAGTAGTTTAAATGTAGCAGTAGAGTATGCTATTGTGCATAAGTTTATTGTATATACACATTTTTGATCTTTTTAAATAAATACATCAATAAATTCACAACGCATGACACTTAATGTTCACAGAGACTTTTTATGCACTGGAATTCACACTGGATTGTCAATAGATAATTATATAAGATTATTAATATTATTTTTCCTGTTCATTTTTTTTTAGAATAACACGCACCTGTCCGCAGGCGATGTAGATGGCCGTTACGATGTTTGCCGCATGAGCGTTGAAACCGCCGATGCTTCCGGCCATCGCCGAGCCCACCAGATTCTTACTGATGTTCAGCTCCACCAGAGCGGCTGTGCTGCTCTTCAACACCTGCAAACACAACAACATCACTGCAACATCACTGCAACATCACTGCAACATCACTGCAACATCACTCAACCACCAGCGGGATCTCCATTTGTGTTTCATGCACTGAACAGTAGGTTAGTACACTTAAATGTCAAAGCTTTCTGACGCCCCCTAGAGGAACAAAAGTGTCTCTGCATCTTCTGTCTGACCTCTTTGACCACTCGTGCCGGTACGATGGCTTCACACACTGTGGATTTTCCTCTGCCTTGGATCCAGTTGACAGCGGCTGGTTTTTTATCGGTGCAGAAGTTCCCGCTGACGGCTAACAGACGCATGTCAGGATAGCGCTCCTGAAGTCTGCTCAGAGCCTCTTCTGTTCCCTGCATCAAACACAATCGCATCTGTTACATACATGTTCTGACGCTGTGTGAACTCTGACCCTTAAATCAGCCGTAGCTCTGCTTCACCTTTGACAGCATGTTCATGCCCATGGCGTCTCCGGTCTGAGACTGCAAGCGGATGTACAGGTTCCTCCCGGCCAAAGCGACCTGCAGCCGGTCCAGACGGGCAAACCTAAAAAAACACAGAGCTACAGTTATCACCGGAAACTCTCCGATAGCAGTGCTACATTCTGGATGTGACCTTTGACCTCTGACCTGCTGGTGTGATCGAAGGCCTGTTTGATGGCACCGAAGCCCTCTGAGCTCTCCAGCCAGCCCTTGACCTCCGCGGCCCGACACGCCGACGGCATCTGAACCACCGGGCCGCGGGTCATCCCGTCCGCAAGGACACGACTGCTCACGCCACCCGACAACTGCAGACACGAGTGAGGAATGAGCGAAGAATGAGCAGAAGAAAACACAATAACGAAGACAGGGGTAGTCGTGGTCTAGTGGTGAGGGAGTCGGGCTTGTAATCTGAAGGTTGCTGGTTCGATTCCCACTCCGGCAGGAATTGAAAGTGGGGATTGTGAATAAACAGCTCTCTCTCCACCTTTGATACCATGACTAAAGTGCCCTTGAGCAAGACATGAAACCCCTAATTGCTCCCCTTGTAAGTCGCTTTGGATAAAAGCGTCTGCTAAATGATGGAAAATGAAAATGAATAAACGATCGACTCACTGTGACGGCTCGACACCCTCGGTTGGTGCTGGCCACCAAACAGCCTTCCGTCGTTGCCATGGGGACGTGGAATTCCTTCCCATCCAATAGGAGCGGTCCAGCCACGCCCACTGGCACAGGCACGTAGCCAATCACGTTCTCACAGTTTGTGCCAATCACCTGAGAATGAGGAAACGACGTTTAAACCCCGCGTCATCACACATGTGACTCCGGAGCGGCTCTGATCATAAGCAGCACCTTAGAGTAGTCGTAGTGTCTGTAGGGCAGATTCTCCAGCGCGGACGAGTTCGGGAGTTTGGGGGAAAGCATTTCCCTGCGTATGGCCACGCCTCTCTCTGGACTCTCCAGCACCGCTTCCAAACGGTATCCCAGAATACCTCTGCACTCCACTAATGCCGTCACCTCAGCGTTGCTCAGGAAGCGAGCTCCTCTCTTAAAGAAGAGAGAGAGAGAGAGATCATGTGAAGCACAGGATGTGTTAAGATCAGTTATCACATGTGATTGATTGATTGATTGATTAATTACTTTGGGGTCTTTAAGTATGGTGAGACATTCGTCCACAGGGCGGCGCTCACGACACTCATCCGCTTCTTCCTCCTCACGGTGTCCATCTCCATCTGACAGATGGATAAATCAGAATAATAAAGAAGAGTGAATAAATGAACCAAACACTGAACGATACAAACAGAAATCAAAACAAAGAAAGAATGAATCAACAAAAGGAGGGAAATAATGAACAAAAGGGGTTCACCTTTATTCATATGCACCGCCTTCAAGGCTTTGGGCGGGACCGACTCCCTCTGACAGCAGTCTTCTCCTCCTCTCCTATTGGTCAGGGCGCAGTTGGGTGTGGCCATAGGGGGTTTGATTGACAGGGATGATTCAGTTTCGGCCTGCTCGAAAAACACATACTTGGCCGCCAATAAGAGAGCGAGAGAGAGCGTGATGACCTGCTCCAAATCCACACTGAGAAGAAGAACAACGAGATTATTAAAAATGACTGCCGGAATCTTCTCAACAACAGCGGGTTGTTTCTCAGCTCATACCTGGACATGGTCCTGTCGGACTCCATGTTGGGTGTGGGCAGAACCACGTCTGAACTGCTCATGTTGTGCGGCGGAGAGTCAGTCACGAGGCGACTGTGAGCGTGAACCAGCGCCAGACCTAGAGACTGAAGCAAACGCAAAACCAGACCAGTCAGAAAAAAATCAGCGTATGTCTTTTTCTGGCTCTCTCTACGTGACTGTCAGAGCTCACCATGATCATTTTGACTCTCTGAGTGACGGGGTTCGGTTTGTTTCCTTCTTCCTCCTCCAGGACACGAGCGAAATGACTGAGCTGCCAGATGGGCCGACCCTCACGGCTCTCACGGGACAACTGGACGAGACCGGGGTCAATGTTCACTCACAAATGATACACAGAACATCTTAAACAAGAAACAAATCCAGCACTGACCTCCAACACCAGCGACACACAGGCCGGGAAGAACGTCATGAACACAAAATAGTTGGCCAGAACCGACATGCAGCCGAAACAGCACATGATCTCCAGCTGACGCACACCTGGAATCAGACAGGAAGCAGTTACAGTTTAAAGCCAGATTAAGACATGTTTAAAGGTTCAGGCAACTTCTAACCATGAATAAAAATCATCATAGAAATTTTGACTCGACTTTGCCACCCCAAAAATCACAATTACGTCACAAAAATCATCCAAGTTTCTATCATAGTAACCCTGATTTTTATTTCTCAACGTCTTTGGAGGAAAATAAAAGCAAGAAAGAGACGCTGCTCTAACGTACCAGACATGGTGCCCACTCCGATGACCAGACACTCCACGACCGCGTCCAGCGTGAACGTGGGTCCCAGGATGGCCATGCCTTGAGCGATATTCTCCCTGACCTCCTCCTGTGGGTCACATGACCCATCATTAGTAACAAACAGCAGTATTCACATAGATACTTACATAAATCAATTTTCAAAAATCAGTCTTTATATTTATTTTTATAGCCCTCTTTCATAATACACATTCTTTCAAAGCAGCTTCACAGAAAATCATGGTGTTAATATTTATAATAACTTATAGTTGCGTTTAGCAGATTAAAGCTGGCCGATAATATACTTACATTTTGTGATGATATAAACAATCACATAGTTGAGATTTTTCTATAAACTGAATGTTTCTCTTTCTATATATATATATATATGTATAGTTGGGAAATATATCAATTTTTCCATTTTTGCATCGATATCACACCGAAAATTTTTTTTGAACATGTATTTTTTGCTCATTATTCATAGTGTTCACTTTAATGACGATGCAAACAAACCAATGATTTGCATCATCAATTTTTAATCTATTTATTTCAATGGACAGTGTGAAATAAATCACTTAAATGCACTTTTAAAAACCCAGAACACTATAAAAACATCTGTCTAACACTCAAGGACGGATTGTGAACCTACACGATCATTCTTCATTTTATATTGGCAGCAAAAATCCCATTTCTGTACCTGTGAGTTTGAGCTGAGAGCGAACTTGGCCAGTGTGCAGGCTTTAGACAGATCGATCAACAACAGGAAGAACGGCAGCGCCTCACTGGAGGAACATGAGACCGTTTACAGACAAACTATCATGAAAGATAACGATAACGAACGTGGGAGACGGATGAGGTTCATACTTCAGTCCTGTGAGCTCTTTGCCCAGGAAGTGAACGACCACAGAGCTGAACACAAAGCTGGAGAAGATGGTGAACAGACCAGCGATACCTGGACGCAAAATAAACAATAAACGCTTCAGTTATAAAATTGTGATCAATCGTAAATTATATCCAATTCCTCAGGACAAACTTTAGAGAGAAACTCACCCAGTATGTATTTGGAGCCGAGCTGACGGAGGTTTTTGAACTGGACGTAGATGTAAATGATGGCTACGCATCGTGTGATGGTTAAAATGATCACGTCACCGCTTAGAATTTTCTAAAAAAAAAATAAGCAACACAAAATGCATGTTAATATTGGTTTTATATAATAACTTGCAAGTTCTGTAAAGATCATAATTTCTGATCACACAGCCTATAAAGTGAGTCAGACTTCAGTAGCAGTAAAACAGGAACTCGAACAGGAATTGAGCCATAAACTCGTGTGTAAATATACACAGAGATCCATGATTTGGTGGATGGACAGTGGAGCAGCGCTATGTGAATTCTGGTTCTCGTCATCAGCTGTACCTCCTGTACTTTGGGACACTGATGGTTCCAGCCACAGATCTGGTCATTAGTAGCGAAAGCGTTCATGGACATCAGGCACATCGTCACGGCAACCGTTCCCACGATCACCTCCCACGGATGGGACGCGACGAACAGGCCGTGCAGCCTGAAGAGACGAGACAGCATCATCATCACGGGCTTCAGCGGGTCACCTGACAACAGAACATACAGACCAATAAAACATCTTCATCATCTATAAAACATCTTCATCATCTGATAACAGAACATGCAGACCTATAAAACATCTTCATCACCTATAAAACATCTTCATCATCTGACAACAGATCATACAGACCTCTAAAACATCTTCATCATCTAACAACAGAGCATACAGACCAATAAAACATCTTCATCACCTATAAAACATCTTCATCATCTGATAACAGATCATACAGACCTATAAAACATCTTCATCATCTATAAAACATCTTCATCATCTAACAACAGAGCATACAGACCTATAAAACATCTTCATCACCTATAAAACATCTTCATCATCTGATAACAGAACATACAGACCTCTAAAACATCTTCATCACCTATAAAACATCTTCATCATCTATAAAGCATCTTCATCATCTGATAACAGATCATACAGACCTCTAAAACATCTTCATCACCTATAAAACATCTTCATCATCTGACAACAGATCATACAGACCTCTAAAACATCTTCATCACCTATAAAACATCTTCATCATCATCTGATAACAGAACATACAGACCTATAAAACATCTTCATCACCTATAAAACATCTTCATCATCTGACAACAGATCATACAGACCTCTAAAACATCTTCATCACCTATAAAACATCTTCATCATCATCTGATAACAGAACATACAGACCTATAAAACATCTTCATCACCTATAAAACATCTTCATCATCTAACAACAGAGCATACAGACCTATAAAACATCTTCATCACCTATAAAACATCTTCATCATCTGACAACAGAACATACAGACCTATAAAACATCTTCATCACCTATAAAACATCTTCATCATCTGACAACAGAACATACAGACCTATAAAACATCTTCATCACCTATAAAACATCTTCATCATCATCTGATAACAGAACATACAGACCTCTAAAACATCTTCATCACCTATAAAACATCTTCATCATCTGACAATAGATCATACAGACCTCTAAATCATCTTCATCATCTGACAACATATCATACAGACCTCTAAAACATCTTCATCACCTATAAAACATCTTCATCATCTGATAACAGAACATACAGACCTCTAAAACATCTTCATCATCTATAAAACATCTTCATCATCTGACAACAGAACATACAGACCTCTAAAACATCTTCATCACCCATAAAACATCTTCATCATCTGACAACAGAACATACAGACCTCTAAAACATCTTCATCACCCATAAAACATCTTCATCATCTGACAATAGATCATACAGACCTCTAAAACATCTTCATCATCTGACAACAGAACATACAGACCTCTAAAACATCTTCATCACCTATAAAACATCTTCATCATCTGATAACAGACCATGCAAACCTATAAAACATCTTCATCACCTCTAAAACATCTTCATCATCTGACAACAGACCTGACGTCAGCTGACGTCAATATCCAGATGTGTTTCTGCCTATTTACAGCAATGACAGCTGTTTAGAATTAAACTTTAAGTGAATTTAGCTATTTAATTATTCTTTCCTAATTTCCAACATTTGGAAAAGAACAAATTCCTAAAAAAAAAATATATAAACAAAAATTTTGATCAAAACAGTGTTTGAATATTTATAAATAAAATATTATTCAGCAAATCAATGATAAACTGTTTTTCTTTGCTCGTTTCTCATACATTTTTTTATTTTGGCTAATAATTACTTTACACTCTTTTCTTGAGCGAATTTTAATTTCTGTATTAAAAAAAGATGAGAATATTTTACTGAAATTAAACTGTTCTTACGTAAAGCACATCCATCAATAAAAACAGAAAGCTAACTGGCATTAATGAAAAGAAACTAACCCTAACTAGTTCACTAGCTGTTATATGATCACATATATAATCATTTAAACTATACTAGTAATCGGGGGTCACCTTAAACACACTATAACGCCCTTATAACACATTAAAGATAATTAATTATTAATATCAGTAAGTTTGTCAAAGTAAGGATGAGCTGAAAGTATGCTAAGCTAATTTAGCACAAGCTAAAGGAGTCACAGCTGTCATTGAGCCTCAGAATCAACAACAACACCGACAAATGCCAAGATGACTCGATATATCCACTGAAGTACGACATTTACGAATGAAAGTTAAAGGTTTAACACTTAATGTCTGAAATATATATATATATAACATACCCTCATCTGTTCTCCTCTGATCAGTGTCCGTGTTACACGGTGACTGTAACTGACGTAATCCGCCCTCAGCGGGCTCGCGCACGACCCGCCGGGAACGAGCGGGCACCGCCCACTACCATACGTCATCTGAGCTTACATGATGTTAAGGATGTGCCTTAATTTATTGCGCATAATTGTTCATTCTAATTTAATTAATCAATTTTGACATGGAACAGTGAAAACTGTTGAAGTAAATTTGTTTTTGCTTCTATTGGCATTCTTTCTGGAAATTTTTGCTTTAAATTAGAAATAGCCTACATTCAATCACTAAATGAAGCTGCGGACAGGGGCGTGGTCAGAACCTTTTTTCAGGGGGTGGCCAGCGATTTCTTTAAGATAGAAAAAAAAATCCTGTTTTTTTTATTTTATTATTATTATTATTATTATTGTTGTAGTTCAAACAATGAACAGACATAAAAGACAGAACAGACAGAACATCTACAAGAATGATATCACATAAAATCTTCATGCAAAGTTCCACAAATAAAATAAAAGAAAGAAAAAATAAATAAATAACATGATAAACATATACAACATATAAACATATACCTTCGCAAATTGATTGACAGGCGATCTGACCAATCATAACCCAGAATTCGCCATTAACCCTAACCCATTAACCCTTTATACTCGTTCGTTCGGATTCCTATAACCCTTTGAGTCTCGCACCGATCGGGAATACGATCTCTTAATCACAAACTCGTCAGTCTCGGTCATCTAGACAGAGGCAAATTGACTGATACTTTTAGACGCTGCACCATGCTTGCTTATTTCTAAAAATATGTGATTCAGTCCCCATAGATCTGTAAACACTTAATTAGAATAACACTATATCTATCCAGAGGTCATGACCTTTATCATAGAACCAAGCTGACCAATCTAACTCCGACAACTTTACATATTCATGCCGTAGTTTCCCACGTACACTTAGTTAGAATAATATTACAATAACCAGAGGTTGAGGCTGACCCGAATTCAGATTGATCTGACAACCCTTTTCTTGTTCTGAACGGAAAAACCCATATTAGCCTCTTCAGTCTAAGTACACGTGACTAATGCCAAT
Organism: Zacco platypus; assembly: GCA_038088235.1. NCBI lineage: Eukaryota > Metazoa > Chordata > Actinopteri > Cypriniformes > Xenocyprididae > Zacco > Zacco platypus. Next base: position 18,810,754 of record CM076070.1, read on the forward strand.
GTGTTCGTCGGAGCTCCAAGTTTTGGTCCGTTACTAACCTGAGCGTAGATTTGTGGAGTTAACGTCACCTACTAGAGTTTAATCATTTCAGAGTCCATCAGAATAATTTCAAACATAACAATTTATTAACCAGGTCATAGAACAATAATTCAACTCCAATTCAAAGAATAAAACATACATCAAATCAATAATAAAAGAACATAGAAGCATTTACCTGGCAGTGAAATAGTCTACACACAGCGATTGTGCGGGAGATCTGCCTACAGACTCCCAGAACCCTTTCCCAGTTCTCCCTAAATACCCAGATAATTCAATAAGACCAAATGGTGGTGTCTGCAATTGTAAGTAGGTTTGGTCTCCTGTTCAGGGGGGTCACAAATGGCCAATCAGATTGAATGTGTTATTGGTACCTGTAGAAGGAGGCACTTATTTGCATACAGGAGGTGGTTTGAATGAAGGTTCTAGGGTGTGTACATCTGTAGTGGCACACTATATTGCTTGCTTTCTAGAACTTCTTGGAAGTTCGTACCATGTCTGGGAGAATGAGACCATTTTACCAGGCGCACTGAGACATTTCAAATCATACCAAACATGTATATTCATTTGTTGTACACATTCAGATTTGGATTGAGTTTTAGGTGAGGGGGAAGGATGGGAAAACAGGATGGTATGGAGAGCGTAATGCACTGTAAAAAATCCAACTTGCAAAAAGTTGTAATAACTATCATCTATTAGTTAACTGGACAATGAAACTAAAAAAAGTTGACTTAACAAGTGGAAATAAGTTGATTAAAAAATTGTCTGATCAACTTTAATTTGAATTGTTGACTGGACACACACATGCAAGTTTACAAGCACATTGTTGGTTTGGTAAATCCAACTTGAAAAAGGTTCAAATGACTGGTTTTGTTGTGTTGGCTCAGCAAAAATCTTTGTAAAAGTCAGTTTAACTATGTTTAATACATTTATTCAACCTAAACCCAGTTTCTTTCCATAAACTTAAAAAGTTTAGTTTTGTGAACAAGGTTTTGCAAGTTCTAAAAAATCCTAAAAAACGTCTGCCAACTTATTATTTAAGTTAAGTTAGAAACTGCCCTCTCACTAGCAAATACTAATTTTGGAAAAATAAAATGCAACCATTTGTTCATTGGACAGTGTAGAAAAATCACCATTTTGGTGGATGGTGTTTCCTTTGCTTGGGCACTTCATTTATATTATTGTATTGTATTGAAATCACAGTTCATATATTTGTATGCAACTGAACTTCACAATCCATATATATAATTATATATATATGAATAACGTGACCATCTTAATTTATGCCAGTTAATGATCATTTAAAAGTTAACGGTAGCACTTATAAACACACAAACAGTTGGAAACTTAAGAGGGTTGATTATCAATCATCAATTTGTGACAATATTGTGTAATTGACTATACTTGAGTCACACAGACTTCAACATTCAGCATGCTAAACACAACGATGGTAACAATTAAATTACAGTGTACCAATTTCCAATAGTATTTTTTCGTTCACTCAACTTCAGACATTGAGTTCTACAGACCAAAAAAGTTGAATTGGCTCAACTTAAAAAGGCTTGTTAAAAAACAGTTGCACCTCTCCGCAAAACTAACAATCTTAAGTTAACCCAATTAAATATTTTTTGTATGACTGACAACTTAATTTCAGTCAGTATAACTGTTTTTTTACAAAAGTTGAGTAAACTCAAAGAAGCTGTGCAGCGAGTTGCCTTGACATTTTAAGTTAAGTCAACTTTTTATTTTTTACAGTGTGGTGAGGTGTGAACTGCTCGGCATGGGGCGTCTGGGATGGTGCTGTTACTTATGCAGAAGAACATTCAAATGCTGATTATCAAGAAAAGTTGTCCTTCAGTCCAGACAATTCGACTCCAGCCTTAAGGGTGGAGCTCCTACAGGTGTTCAAGCTGCAGGGTTACCGATTGACTTAAGAAATATTATCAGTAAGATGGTAGAAAACTGTGCATTTCTTGTCTATTACCACCCACTGCTACTTATACTAAGGACGGAAATAAGCGCAGTTATAATAGCTATATTTGTGGGAGAGCATTGCTATAATGTCACAATATTATATTGCAATAGGTAACATATCAAAGTTATTACCAAATCAAACTAGTTAGCACATAATTTGTAGTGAAAGAGTTTAATGGTTTGATGGTTACACTTAAAATGATTACAAAATAGATGAGATGATAAAAAAACCTTATACCATTAATCGTACCCAGCATGCATGTAAAAAGTTACCTGAGAGATAGAAAGAAAGAAAGACAAAGGGACAGAGAGGGACAGAGAGTGTCCAAGACAAAGGGCAGAGAGCAAGAGAGCAGGGCGTAGCAAGAAGAGAGCGTAAAAGAAAGAGACAGAGCAATAGTTGCAATCCTCTTTTGTCCTTTTCCTTGACCATGTGACTGAAACCCAAATGTGAGACATTCAAACTGAGCAATCAGAGGTAAAACTTCCCCCACTGTACTGAAGGTGTGACAATTCATAGACCCTCGATGAACTGGAATCTTGGCCTACAGGCCTTGATCACTATCAGTTCCTTTGTGTCTTCGCAAATGACCCTTGTAGCATGACAGAGGGGACTGAAACAGCATAGCAACAGTAACTAAAGGGGGCCAATTGGTAGGAAACACTGAGAAATAACAGTCTCAAAAGTTATTAATGTTCTATTCATTTATATTTTCTTTACAGAGTCCGCATTTATTTGTGCTGTCACTGGATATGTGTAGCTATTTGAATAATGCAGCCTATTGTGAGTCCATCTGCAGTGAGGAGAACAGCGATTTTGCAGGTTTGTCCACTTACACAGCATGTAGAAGTCTGTCATTTTTGTCATAGGTTCTCTTCAACTGTGAGTGACGGAATCTAAAACAAAAATTCAGAAAATCACATTGTATGATTTTTAAGTAGTTAATTTGAGTTTTATTGCATGACATCAGTATTTGATACATCAGAAAAGCAGAACTCAATATTTGGTACAGAAACCTTTGTGTGCAGTTACAGAGATCATAGTTTCCTCTATTTCTTGACCAGGTTCCTGACCATGCGCGCATTTATAGTGTCGGCGTGTCAACTTAAATGCATCTTTGGGCTTGTTATTTTTCCAGTATTGAGGGGAAGTGACTACTTAGTTTAGCTTGGAGTGTGTACATAGCCTGTGTGCCAGTGTCAGTGATTAGAACAGACAAAAAGATGCGGTCAAAATGCTTGCGCAACAGGGTTAGGTGGAACAAGGGTTGGCCAAGCTTCAGTCAGTTTTTATCTTAAATTTAAGAATACATTTTGTAGGTTTAGCCTAGATAAGAAAGTTGGTGTAGCTTAATTTGTTTGTGAAAAAAAGGCTTTTTTTACGCAAATCTGCTCAGGGCACCGCACTCACTTGATCTCCGTTTTGTTTTGTTTTTCACTTTCGATCAAGCCTGTTTTGCGGAAGATTGTCTCAGGCTCAAAATTAGGTTTATTTAGAATTTTTCTAACAGGTGCTTTCGTTTCATTTAAATTTTTTCATTCTCTGCAGTATGGGGAGGAAACGAAGAGGCAGACGCAGAGGTCGGTAACTCTATATACTCTCACTTTCTCAATCTTTCTTTGAGAACTTGAGAACTGAAGATGGCCATTTTTGTAGATCGTTCGGTCCGAGGTAATAATAACCTGCGGACTAATCTGAGTATGATAGCTATTAACAAAGTCTACTTGTTTTGTATTCAGCAGATCGCAGAGATGAAGGGGATCGGAGTGAGTACTAGCTCTACATCTAACGTTTAAACAACTGAATCATTGTTGAATAAATGGATATATCACGAATTTCCAGATTTATCATTTAATGGCAAAAATAGCGTATAGATGTATATGTTTACAAAGTGTTGTAGAACTGATAGGGTAAAACTAAATAAAGAATGAAAAGTGTTATAGTGAATTGTCATTTAATATAAAACAGTTCATTGATTGTGAAAACTACAGTAGTTCACATGATCAACTTAATTAAGGAATTTCTGCCAAAATTCATCATGTTTGAAATGTAATGTATTTTACATCTACAGGTGCATCTCAATAAATTATGTCGTGGAAAAGTTCATTTATTTCAGTAATTCAACTCAAATTGTGAAACTTGTGTATTAAATAAATTCAATGCACACAGAATGAAGTAATTTTACTCTTTGGTTCTTTTAATTGTGATGATTTTGGCTCACATTTAACACAAACCCACCGATTCACTATCTCAATAAATTAGAATACTTCATAAGACCAATAAAATTGAATTGTTGGCGTTCTGAAAAGTATGTTCATTTGCTATATATGTACTCAATACTTGGTAGGGCCTCCTTTTGCTTTAATTACTGCCTCCATTTGGCGTGGCGTGGAGGAGATCAGTTTGTGGCACTGCTGAGGTGGTGTGAAACCCAGGTTTCTTTGACAGTGGCCTTCAGCTCATCTGTGTTTTTTGGTCTCGTTTCTCATTTTCCTCTTGACAATACTTCATAGATTCTCTATGGGGTTCAGGTCTGGTGAGTTTGCTGGCCAGTCAAGCACACCAACACCATGGTCATTTAACCAACTTATGGTGCTTTTGGCAGTTTGTGCAGGTGCCAAATCCTGCTGGGAAATCAAATCAGCATCTTCAAAAAGCTGGTCAGCAGAAGGAAGCATGAAGAGCTCCATAATTTCTTGGTAAACAGGAGCAGTGACTTTGGTTTTCAAAAAACACAATGGACCAACACCAGCAGATGACATTGCACCCAAAATCATCACAGACTGTGGAAACTTAACACTGGACTTCAAGCAAATTGGGCGAGGAGCTTCTCCACCTTTCCTCCAGACTCCAGGACCTTGGTTTCCAAATGAAATACAAAACTTGCTCTCATCTGAAAAGAGGACTTTGGACCACTGGGCAACAGTCCAGTTCTTATTCTTCTCCTTAGCCCAGGTAAGACGCCTCTGACGTGATTCAGGAGTGGCTTAAGAGGAATTCGACAACTGTAGCCAAATTCTTTGATGTGCCTGTGTGTGGTGGCTCTTGATGCCTTGACCCCAGCCTCAGTCCATTCCTTGTGAAGTTCACCCAAATTCTTGAATCGATTTTACTTTACAATCCTCATGAGGCTGTGGTTCTCTCGGTTGGTTTTGCATCTTTTTCTTCCACACTTTTTCCTTCCACTCAACCTTCTGTTAGCATGCTTGGATACAGCTCTCTGTGAACAGCCAGCTCCTTGGGCAATGAATGTTACCCTCCTTGTGGAGGGTGTCGATGATTGTCTTCTGGACAACTGTCAGTCTTCCCCATGATCGTGTAGCCTAGTGAACCAAACTGAGAGACCAATTTGAAGGCTCAGGAAACCTTTGCAGGGGTTTTGAGTTGATTAGCTGATTGGCATGTCACCATATTCTAATTGATTGAGATAGTGAATTGGTGGGTTTTTGTTAAATGTGAGCCAAAATCATCACAATTAAAAGACCCAAAGACTTAAACTACTTCAGTCTGTGTGCATTGAATTTATTCAATACATAAGTTTCACAATTTGAAGTTGAATTACTGAAGTAAATGAATTTTTTCATGACCTAGACATATAGATGTAATACATGCATTTTATGAATTTTATGAAGTAATTCTGACACTATCTAATATTTTCTTGCAGTTCCTCTTGTAGCACAACATGGTAAGTAGCCTAATTTGGCAGCTACAGTACATTTTGACAGAAACGATTTCTGATTTTATCTAGGGGCTTGGTAGTATTATAATATTGTATTTTAGAGTATATTAAAGGGTTAGTTCACCCAAAAATGTGTCGTTTTACTCCCTTCGCTCATCTTAAGAACACAAATTAAGATATTTTTTGATGAAATCCTAGAGGTTTTTTTTAAATCCCCCATAGAAAGCAATAATTACCACATTTAAGGTCCAGAAAGGTAACAAAGACATCGTTAAAACAGTCAACATACTACAGTGGTTCAACCTTAATGTTATGAAGCGACGAGAATACTTTTTGTGTGCAAAAACAAAACAAAAAGTATTCAACAATATCTTCTCTTCTGTGTCAGTCTCATATGTTGTTTATGCCGAGCGTTTCCAGATTCTACGTCAGAACGCCGAATCGTAGTTGCTCCTGCGTCAGGATCACACACATGCATTGTGCTGGTCAGCGTCGGCCAATACTGAGCCAATGTTCAGATGTTGAACCTGGAAGCGCTGCAACGTGAACAGCTTAGTAGAATGACAGGGGAGAGGAGAAATTGACGTATAATATTTTGAAAAGATGCATATCTAAAATTCACCAAAACACCAGCTGATTAAAACTAATTGAGCCAAAATCATGAAGGAAGGTGAAGTTAAAAACAAAAGATTCTTCAGATACACTGTTCTTTACAGTCACATTTTTGGGTCTAGTAATTTTTTTTTGTTGTGATATTTACAAGTGTTTTTTCACCTTAGATTCACAGCCATATACCAGAATGACAGAGGACCAAGACCAAAGTCAACCAGGTGCACATTCATTTAGTTTCTTGAAATTGACACACGTTTCATTTACACTCAGTAAAATTGCAATGAATGTTAGAATTTGTTCTAATTACATCAGTGGTGTAGGAATTATTGTGTGTGGCACATTTGAAAACTTATGGCCATTAGTCTTACCCAATTTGCTAAAAATGTATGTAAATAGTCACTGTTTGGAACCAAGTATAGCAGTGTTGTGCAATATTCACATTTAAACATTAACATAACTGAGAAATTTTTAGATTGCTTCAGTTTTTTTGTTTTGTTTTTGTTTTTGAAAATTGAGACACAACACAGATTTAAAGCATTTATCTGACTCTGCTTTGTTCACGTTTTAACAAATGAATCACTCATAGATGATGCCGGACCATCCACAGACTCCAAAGAAAAGATGAGATTGATAGTGCTTGGAGGTGATGATGCTCTGATGGATAAAGCATGTGGGACAATCCTTAGGAAAAGAAACAAAAAGACTCTATTGGAATTTGGAAAATTAGAACCTATGATTGCTTATCCTTGTGGACGACAGGTTTCTGTATTAAAAACTCCATGCACATGGCTACAATGCTTGAAATCATACTGGATTTTCAGCAGAGGAGTTAAAGCTATCAGAAAAGAAATTGAGTCCTGTGAATCACTGATGTTTCCCGGGCCTCATGCGTTTCTGTTAGTACACAGAGATGTGAAAAACTCTGGCAGAGAGAATTATCTTTTACAAGCTCTCAGTGAAGTGTTCGGGAAGAAGGTCTTGGACTACTGCATGGTGCTATTCATAGATCAGGCTAAACACAATGATCCAACAAAGAACTACTGTTTGAAGATGTGTGGGAACAGACACACTTTACACAACACTGACTACAGTGTCAATGAGTTATTTAAAAAAATTGAGAAAATGACAGAAAGTCAAGACAGCAGTTTTTTCACAACACATCTGGAGTGTTTCAGAAAAGCTAGCAAATATTTTCAGGAAGAGTATAAGGAGAAGGAAGATAGAGAAAGAAACCTGGATAGAAGAGAGAAGCGACTGGAGGAAAGACTGAAGGAGCTGGAGATCAGAGAGAGAAACCTGGATAGAAGAGAGAAGCAACTGGAGGAAAGACAGAAGGAGCTGGAGATCAGAGAGAGAAACCTGGATAGAAGAGAGAAGCAACTGGAGGAAAGACAGAAGGAGCTGGAGATCAGAGAGAGAGAAGTGAGATCCACACAACATCTTCAGACCACAGAAGATCCTCCTTCTGCTGGTGAATATTATACTATTTGTTATCTGTATTTTGTCATTAATTACCATTAGATTTAACAGGTTCACTTCTGTGTACTCAAAAGCTGTCCTCTAATACTGTAACCATTTGAATTTAACAATGCTCAAGTTTAAATCACAAACAGTTTCTCAGTGGACTGAATTCGCTACAGAAAATGCAAGAGAAAATCATTTGTTTTTCTATAGTGTCTAAGAGCAAAGACAGACTTCTGTATGAACGTGAAGGAGAGCTGAAGAGCAGAGATGATTCACAATGGATCCAGAAACCTGTAAGACGAAACAGCAAGGATTTAAATCCACCTTATAGTAAGAAATCTATTTGAAATACAACATAATGTTACTATACTCACCGAATCCTTTCCTTAAATGGTTCACTAACTGCTGTAACATTAATAAATTTGATAATATTGTCCCTAAAATTTTCTCCTTTTTTTTTCGTAGTGACCTCATAGATTGTGATTTTTCCGAGGTGAGTTTAAGGATTTTCCTATAGTTTTCACCCCCCCCAAAAAATAAATGTCTGTCATCATTTACTCCAAGGTAAACCTGTATGAATATGGATTTTCACACTGCTCCTTTCCAGACAGGAAGTTCATTGTGACCTCATCTGTCAAGCTCTAAAAAGGACAAAAACTCCATGAAGCATCTTAGCATACCTGGTGTACTATATTCCAGTCTTCCAGTGGCGGACTGAGACAATAATTTCGTCTCGGGATTTGACTCCATCCCAAGCCATCTCCGCTGCTCAAATTGTCCGCTGTGTTCATCTGGGAGGAAATTTATACAGATTACAAAATTGGAACTGACCAACAAGTGAAATATCTTAAAGTGAACCCTGGGTATTAAGACTTGTATGGATTAATATAATCCATCCATCCATCAATTTTCTACCGCTTATCCGGAGCCGGGTCGTGGGGACAGCAGTCTGAGCAGAGATTCCCAGACTTCCCTCTCCCCAGACACTTCCTCCAGCTCTTCCGGGGGGACACCGAGGCGTTCCCAGGCCAGCCGAGAGACATAGTCTCTCCAGCGTGTCCTAGGTCTTCCCCGGGGCCTTCTCCCGGTTGGACATGCCCGGAACACCGGAGGCGTCCAGGAGGCATCCGAGACAGATGCCCGAGCCACCTCAGCTGACTCCTCTCGATGTGAAGGAGCAACGGATCTACTTTGAGCTCCTCCCGAGTGACCGAGCTCCTCACCCTATCTCTAAGGGAGCGCCCTGCCACCCTGCGGAGGAAGCTCATTTCGGCCGCCTGTATCCGGGATCTCATTCTTTCGGTCATGACCCAAAGCTCATGACCATAGGTGAGAGTAGGAACGTAGATTGACCGGTAAATCGAGAGCTTCGCCTTGCAGCTCAGCTCCTTCTTCACCACGACAGACCGGTACATCGACCGCATTACTGCAGAAGCTGCACCGATCCGTCTGTCAACCTCACGCTCCTTCCTTCCCTCACTCGTGAACAAAACCCCAAGATACTTAAACTCCTCCACTTGAGGCAGGAGCTCTCCACCAACCTGAAGAGGACAAGTAAGTTAAGGACAAGTTAATATAATGTTAATTATGTCTCTTACTGAAATATGTAGTTGAAAAACCCATGAAAGATTTACGTTATTTAAAAACAAAACAAAAATTTGTTTAGGTATGCAGTGTATTCTACGTCGATGACGTCAAATGGTTGCGCTCGGTTGCTATTTTTAGCAAGATCTCACTAGTGGGTCTTAAATAAGTTTGTTAAAGGAAACCGATGACCCTCATTTTGTTCATATTTGACTGCTGGTAAACACAGGTGTTAAAACTGATCTCCTCCCACACTTAATGTCATTGCATTAGATTTAAAATACCAAACAAATTCTCACAACTAACCAGCTTTTATGAAGTACCTTTTTTATCCAGCTATGGTGTCAATGTCATTTTTCTGCACTTATACACTCAACAGTGCTTGACATGATGTATTTACACACCAATTTGTTGCCAACAGCCTCGTATTATGGAAGCCCGTTTCCGCCACTGAAAAAAAAAAAAAAGAAGATTTTTGCGACTTTTTATCCCAGAATTCTGACTTTATAACTCAGAATTCTGACTTTATAACTCAGAATTCTGACTTTATAACTCAGAATTCTCACTTTTTATCCCAGAATTCTGACTTTATAACTCAGAATTCTCACTTTTTATCCCAGAATTCTGACTTTATAACTCAGAATTCTCACTTTTTATCCCAGAATTCTGACTTTATAACTCAGAATTCTCACTTTTTATCCCAGAATTCTGACTTTATAACTCAGAATTCTCACTTTTTATCCCAGAATTCTGACTTTATAACTCAGAATTCTGAGATAAAAAGTCACAAAAATCTTTTTTTTTTTTTCAGTGGCGGAAACGGGCTTCCATATCGTATGGTGTTTGATATACCAAGAATGTTCTATTTGTTTATTTTGCATTTCTGTAAAGATGTCATATTTCATTAGTGCAGAAATGCAATTTTGGAGGAGATGAAAAAGGGTTCACTCATGTGCTTTAACAGAGTTAGTGGACTGGGTATAAAATAACGAATCAACATTGTCTTGACATTATGAAGAGACTATTTTTTTGATGTTATAATGCTAAACAGCAAATAGATACATGAATTTTTTAAAATCTCAAATATTTTCATGTATTGATCTTTGAACTAATCTGAATGTTTGTACAGTTGATTGTAATATTGCTATGTTTATACTCTGATGTAAAATTTTGAATGATAAAACAAGCCACACTCACTACACTGATATTAAAATGATTTTGAAATGGTTCGAAGAGTGTTTCATATTAATTAATAACTTCAACTATAGAATTATAACTATAACTATAATGTCAAAATTATTATTATTATTAATAATTATTTACTATTTTGAATTCTTGTAGTGTCCACTTAAAATAACACCTATTGCTATACTTTTAAAGGAAATAATCCAATGATGTTGATTATAATTTATTATAATGTTGCAGTCAGGGAAGAGAGAGTGAAATACTTTTTTCTAAATGCATCTACTAAATGACAACACACATTCTTTAGAGCCTGTCCACGTGTGGAGGTTAAATATTAGACAATGCTATTCTTTTGTTCAGTACTTTTAATAAAATACTTATCATAACATGTATGTCTTTATTTGTCTTAATACATCAACACGTGATTAGTTTCTTCTTCTTTTAGCTGCATCCTATCCAACACTTAACATAGTGCCATCTAGTGGCTGTCTTGTGTAGCGTGTGTCGTCATTTAGTATGTGATGCTCACGTCCCACTGTTGGCTCTTTCGGCGGTGGACAGGGGTCAGCATGGACACCCTCATACACAACAAACTGAAGCTCTGTGTGTTCTGACACCTTTCTATCAGAACCAGCTTTAACTTCTGGAGCAGTTTGAGCTCCAGGAGCTCGTCTGTTGGATTGGACCACCACCGGTTCACCACCGCTCCTTCCTCGGACCGCTTTTGATAGACACTGACCCCTGCAGACCGGGAACACCCCACAAGAGCTGCAGTTCTGGAGATGCTCTGACCCAGTCGTCTAGCACATGTATATAGTTATTGCCAAGGCACTTCTTGGAAAAATTACCATTTATACTACAAAATTCTTAACTTTTTATACTTACAGTTATGGTACCAGATCGCAGGTGCATCTCTGACTAAAAGTCCCAACGGTATCCTCAGTGCTTTTTCTTTTTATGGCCTTAGGGCCTGGCAAAATTGACTGAAACTAGAGTTTTTGCCTCCATTGAGTACTTTTAAATGTATCCTGCTTTGAAAGAGTCTTGTAAGTGCTTCACTTGACCTTTGGCCTAATGCATTTGTTATATTATTGTTTTGTTATTGTTATTTGAATGGAACTTTGTGTGCAGCCGTCTTGACCAGGTCTCCCTGGAAGAAGAGCATGATCATTCAATGGGATTTTTTCTGGTTAAATAAAGGATAAATAAAAATAAATAAATAAATAAATAGCCGTCACAATTTGGCCCTTGTCAAACTCGCTCAAATCCTTACACTTGCCCATTTTTCCTGACAAAATGTCCACTTGCTGCCTAATATATCCCACCACGAACGGGTGCCGTGATGAAGAGATGATCAGTGTGATTCACTTCACCTGTCCGTGCTCATAATGATATATGTACAATATGTACACTTTGAGTAATGTTGAACTATAAACTCCCAAGTGTCAGTTTTCTAAATATATGTCATTTTATGTCATTTATGCCCCACATGACAGAGTGGGGGTTATAAGGGGTTAAGTCTGATTACTGGCAATAATCACATTATTACGGTGGCCGAGAGAGCTCAAAGCGCTGCAAATAAGAAAACACATGCAAATACAAAAAAACACATGCAAATAAAAAAAAAGCACATGCAAATAAAAAAAAAGCACATGCAAATAAAAAAAAGCACATGCAAATAAAAAAACGTGATCATCAGTTTGACAACACATGTGCTGCAAATCCTCACAACACATGCAAACACAAAAAAGCGCTGCAAATAGTGCAAAACACAACGGAAATGTTTCAAGGGGGACCCCAAAAAGTGACGGACCCTACTAGGATTTATTCACTAATCCCTATATAGTGTACGGCATTTGAGTGCACAATGTGTTCACAATCATTAAATACTATAAAAACTGCAAACAAAAATAAACAACTGTACATTATTTCATGTATTTATTATTTTTAATAAAGTGTTTTTCAGTTTTCTAGAAGCTCACGCTCACAGATGACGTGGTCGTCGAGCGCCTCAGGTGGCCGTTATGATGACGTCACATTAGTACGCTACAGATGATTAACCAATATTTTTAAATCATCCACTAAATGATCATCTCTTAAAGTTTAATGAGTTAACAACAATGCCACATATTAAAACACTTTTCTGTTAGTGAAACACATTACATGGAGTTAATGCCTACATAATATATTTTAATATTTTTTAGTTTGTGCTGTTGTCAAGTACGGTCTGTCACTTTTTGGGGTCCCCCTTGAAACATTTCCGTTGTGGTTTGTGCTATTTGCAGCGCGTTTTGTATATGCAGCACGTTTTTGTGTTTGCATGTGTTGTGAGGATTTGCATCACATGTGTTGTCAAACTGATGATCACGTTTTTTTTCATTTGCATGTGTTTTTTTTCATTTGCATGTGTTTTATTTATTTGCATGTGTTTTCTTATTTGCAGCGCGTTGAGCTCTCTCGGCCAAGGTACATTATACATGTAAAATAGCATTATAATTTCAAGTAAAATATTGAAATTGTAAAATAGAAGTAAAGTATAGAGGAAGTAAAATATAGGAATACTGACAATAATTCAAAACAATTAAACTATACACGAAATTCACAGAACTTTTATAATTATATTTGTTTGGTCATTAGTTCATTAGTGGATCTGGAAGCAGTGAAAGCATAAAAATGTTTTTTTCCTGGAATGTTTTATGATACTATTCCCCATGATGTTCATAAAAATAATGCTGACAGCTTTGTACACGCTTGTTTTTCTTATAATCTATTGTAATTAACATATAAAACAAATTACACCATTCTGCATGTGTGTTTCAGTAGAGCACATCACTTAATCATCAAGGATTTAAGCCTTTTTAGCTTCTGAAACATTGACTCTTGCTGAAATACACGAGAAAAAACCCCTGCGCACCGCCCTAATTTTCAACCCATAGATTACAGGATTAAAAACGGGAGGGACAATCACTAATTCTAAAGCCAGAAAATGCCGCAGACTTTCTGGAATGTCATTTGAACCATATCTGCTGTACATTATATCAAAAACCAAAGCAAAAGTGAAATTGATCAGTGACAACATGTGTGGCAGACACGTTTGCCAGAATTTCCTTCTGTTTTCTAAAGAGGCTTTACATGCAGAGATCAGCTTAACATAGGAAACTATGACAATAACTGCACAGCTCAGAAATATAACACCAAAAATATATCCATAGATATTATTCACAAATGATGATGTGCAAGACAGTTTTACAACCGACCAGTTGTCACAATATAATTTGTCGATGTGATATTTACAAAACGGCCTCAAGTATGATAACAGGATTGCTGTAACTGAGACGCCGTTGGGAAGAATCCATGAAAACAGAATTAATTTCACACAGGTGAGTTTAGTTAACTTGGAATGATAGTCTAAAGGTTTGCATATGGCTACGTATCTATCATAAGACATCACTGTTAAAATTGTAAACTCACTCAGTAAAGAGCTGTAAATAACAAAGATCTGCAGAGCACACATGTGAGAGGAGATCACGTATGAATCCAATATTAAATCAGACAGAATTTTAGGGTAGAATCCTGTGGCTCCGTAAACCCCGTTTACACACAGATAAGACAAGAATATGTACATCGGTTCATGAAGTGCTTTCGCCATGAAAATGACCATAACAAGACGCATATTAATTGACAATATAACCAGATAAAGGAAAAGAAAACAACTGAAATATATATGCCTGTATGATTTAGATTCTTTGGGCACCATGAGAGTCAGTATCACAGGATAAGACATGTTATCCATCAAGTTATGAATGTTGCATCAAATCACACAAAACAATGATATTCTGCAATAAAACAAATGCACATAAGACAATATTAATAAATATATGCTAAAATGGCTATATTCATTTACTCATTTGGCTTCAGTGTTCATTGTTGGTTGTGGGAAATCAGACAATCAAAGATGGAGCTTGGAAAAAAAGGCAAACGATCAGACCAACAAATCTGGAGCTGCATTTGCATGTGAAGAGATGGGAGTCTTATAACATCTTTTTTTCAGTTGGGAAATCATTTGAAGATGTCATGAAGCATCTTGGGATCAATTATAACATGGTCCTTTGCCATCCTTATTTTTAACTTGAAAAAAGCCAACAAAGCCAGATAACATGTTGAATTTGGTATATATGATTTAGTGAGTCATTTAGAATTTGGTTGAATATTTGGTATATATTTGGTTGAGTTTGATATATATGATTTAGTTGAAGTCATTTAGAATTTGGTATATTTGGCATATATTTGGTCAAATATTTGGTATGTTTGGTTGAATTTGTATGTATGATTTAGTTAGATTTATTTAGAATTTGGTATATTTGGCATATTTTTGGTCAAATATTTGGTATATTTGATTTAGTTGGAATCATTTAGAATTTGGGATATTTGGCATATATTTGGTCAAATATTTGGTATATTTGATCGAATTTGGTATATATGATTTAGTTGGAATCATTTAGAATTTAGTATATTTGGCATATATTTGGTCAAATATTTGGTATATTTGATTTAATTGGAATAATTTAGAATTTGGTATATTTGGCATATATTTGGTCAAATATTTGGTATATTTGGTTGAATTAGGTATGTATGATTTAGTTAGATTCATTTAGAATTTGGTATATTTGTCATATATTTGGTTGAATATTTGGTATATTTGGTCACATAATTATACCAAATATAATATTATACCAATATAATTTGGTATACATAATTTGGTATGTATGATTTAGTTAGATTCATTTAGAATTTAGTATATTTGGCATATATTTGGTTGAATATTTGGTTTATTTGGTTGAATTTGGTATATATGATTTAGTTGGAATCATTTAGAATTTGGTATATTTGTCATATATTTGGTTGAATATTTGGTATATTTGGTCACAATTATACCAAATATAATATTATACCAATATAATTTGGTATACATAATTTGGTATGTATGATTTAGTTGGAATCATTTAGAATTTAGTATATTTGGCATATATTTGGTTTATTTGGTTGAATTTGGTATATTTGATTTAGTTGGAATCATTTAGAAATTGGTATATTTGGCATATGTTTTAAAGGATAAAAGGAATCATATGAACCAAATGATTCCTTTTATCCAAAGCAACTTACAAATGAGAACAATTGAAGCAATCAAATCAACAAAAGAGCAACAATATGTAAGTGCTGTGACTAGTCCCAGTTAGAATTAGAAAAAATAGAATTAAAATTAGAATTATAATAGTATAGTAAGTGCTAGTTGGGTTGATGAAAAGGATGAGTCTTTAGCCATTTCTTGAAATTGGCTGAAGATTCAGGGAGGGAATAGCAGGGAACAGCCAAGGTAAAGGTCAGTGAAAGTGATTTTGTGCCTCTTTGTGATCGCACTACAAGATGGCGTTCACTTGCAGAACGCAAGCTTCTGGAGGGCATGAAGTCTGAAGTAGTGAGTTTAGGTATAGAGGTGCAGAGTGGACATTTAATCTAGCTGAATGGAGAAGTTGTGATGAAGTGTTGGTTTGGCTGAGACCACAAGCTGTTCTGTCTTCGCACGGCTTGTTGAGTTGAAAGTGGTGATCCTTCATCCAGCAAGAAATGTCTGTCATGCAGGCTGAGATGTGAGCAGCTACTGTTGTATCATCTGGCTGGAATGAGAAGTAGGGTTGTGTCAACAGCATAATAGGAAAAAGCCATGTTTCTGAATGACAGAACCTAATAATGACATGTAGATGATGAAGAAGAGCAGTGGTCCAAGGACCGAACCCTGAGGTACCCCAGTGGCAAGATGTCACCCTGTCACCCTGTTTCCACCCAGTATTAAGATCTGTTTTGGTCTATTGGATCACAACTGGATGACACTAAGTACAGGTGTAAATGAGGTCTAAAATGTTTTGAGCTTGTCCACTTTAGACCACTTCTAGAGGTAGTTGAAAACGCATTTGACTGGAATAATAATAATGTGGTGGTATAGAAGCTCAATGTAAAATCATGAGGCTGACAAAAATTCTTTTGTCTACAACTAATTCAAACAATTTTCCATTATCTGACATGCACTGTTACATAATACATACTTTGTAAAGAGAGATAATTTCCACAAACATTCCAAGTTGTTTGTCTCACAGCATTAGACACTGTTTACCAGAGGAGAATGGCCTGAGAGGAGAATAAAGTGACCCAGAGGTCGTTAACTATCATGGGTTTGATAATTGTCCCCCTTGAGTAATTTCTCTGGCTTGTCCCAGATGTGAGAGTCAAAGACAAACCACAGTCCTAGTGATGACAGTCAAGCCTCAATCTCTGACCATCCACATAATAATTTTTTTTTAAATTTGCTAATGTTTTAGTAATTTTGGATTTAAGGGAGACATATGGTATTTTTCTTCACATTTCCTCTCTGAAACCATATTTCTTCTCTCATTTCCTCTCAGAAACCAACAAACTGCAGAATCTGGCATTAAGAGTTCTACGTATATGCAGCTTTCATTACAAAAAAAACTTGATTTTCAACTGTGATTTTCCTAATTTACTTGGACAACAATATATGAAATGGAGAGCAAATGGATGGAGACTTATGCTGACTTATGAGACTTTGCAGATTTTTATCCTGAGAAAAAAAGTCTCTAATAAAAAAAATTTAAAACAGAATTTTCTGGGCTGTTTGTAATGAATTCGGTCTGTTGTCGTCTGTCCACTTGCCACCAGATGTCGCCCTCTCATTCTATAGACTCTGTCACACGAACTACATTTCCCACAAGCCCCTCACCCAGTCACTGATCACCCCAGCCAGCTGTAGCACATTATCTGATTACTCACATCCCATCACTATATAAGCACTGCTCTCACTTGCATTCACTGCGAAGTATTGTTAATCCTAGCATTGCAATTCCAAGCGTTAAATCCCTGTCTTGTTTTCCTGTCTCCTGATCCTGCCTGTTCCTGTGCTTTTTGATGTTTATCTGCCTGCTTTTTGACCTTTTGCCTGAATACTCACTACGAGCCTGCCTGTTCCCTGCTACCACTGTTTGCTGTTGAGTTGACCATTGCCTGTCTGACTACGTTTATAAATGAAGCTGCTTTTGGATTTCAACCCGCTGACTCCTCATTACACTGTTATCCACATTCATTTTATAGTTCTGTTCTTTTACTATAATGTCAATAGTCTACAAGTCAAGTCACCTTACATTTATGTAACGCTTTACAAAATGCAGATTGTTTAAAAGCAGGGTTTAACTTATAAACAGGGAAATAACAATCATGCAAACTTCATCAAATATGAGATCAATTCAGATAAAGAAGTTCTGCGGAAGACAGTTGTGTCATTATTCAGCTCAACTCAGTTTCAATCAGCTCAATGACAGATTTTGCAAGATAAGTCAATGAAATGAAGTTGAATGAGCTGACATCCACATACAAAATTGAAATTGCATCGCAAGGCTAAAGAGGATTTCGATATATTTGTTAGTACAGAAGTGTTGAATGTGTGTAATGCAGTAGAAAATGACTTAATGGTCGATTAAAATGAACAGTTGCTCGTGAACATCTGTGGTCATGTTTAATGCCTTTGAGAAAACGAGGACGAATTTGATAAACATGTTAATTAGGGGTCATTATTTGTCAAAACACACTAATTCCCAGAGAGGCAATTTAAAGAAACCACTGATGAGTCTGAAGTACAAGGTCAACAAACTGAGCCCAATGGACAGCGCAAAAGAGAAAAAAACACCATAATAATCCCCGCTTATTGTAATACTATGCAAATAATGCATACAAACACTGATGCAATAAAACATTATTTTTACATTATGAATGTAATGTTCACAATAAGATTTATAGCATGCATTTAGAAAATAGATGAATTTTGTGAAAATGTGAGTTTCAAATATGATACATCAAGCTTTTGAGGAATGTTTATTGTACAATCCCTCAGTCGTCATTGCATATTATATGGTTTGTCTCCAAAAATAAAAACTTCCATGCTTTGATCCTAAAATTAAGCAATATCATCTTAAGACATATACCGCTGATTTCACAGACAAGGCTTAAGCTATATCTTTTCATCTTCATCAGAATTTCATCGTAATTTTTAGCCGTATAAATATCAGCAACTGCACCAAATTGCATATTTTTGATTTTTGATTCTGAGCTCCGAAATATTTCTGACTATTTCTTATGTCATGCAGGCTTTACAGGACATTTCTTGTCTATTACCACCCACTGCTACTTATACCAATGACGGAAATAAGTAACAATAGCAAAATATGTGGGAATATGTGCTATTGTTGATATTGTATTGCAATAGGTAGCACTTAAAAAGTTGATACATCATTTGTATGGGGTTTAATGACAATAACTGGTTATGGTTACACTTAAAATAGATGATGAAACCTTTACCATTAATCATACCTAGAATATATGTAGATTATCACCTGAGAGAAAGACTTTAAAAATGAGAAGAGAGAAAGAGCCCGAGACAAGAAGCTCCAGTGAAAAGAAGAGCCAGAGAATAAAAAGAGAAAGAGCAACAGTTATAATTATCTCTTCCTTGACCATGTAACTAAAAACCCAAATGTGAGACATTCAAACTGACCAATCAGAAGATGTACTCAAGGTGAGACAATTCATAAACCCCTTTGGCCTATATGGCCTTGAACACTATCAACACCTTTGTGCTTCCAAATGGCCCTTGAAGCAAGAGAGAAGGCAAAAGCAAACGTCTTTGTTCATTATAAATTATCTTTGGATATTTCAACCTTACAGAAGCCTCTTGATGCCAACCAGTAATACTTCCTGCTTCTTCTGGTTTTAATTTCAGTACGTTTGCACCAAACCACATCCTGTGCTCAAGTGCTGCTTCAGTCTGTAGTGCGATGGTTGGATTTAATTAATTTGTTCGAATAGCTACTGGATCGAACAGTGTTCATTTTGCTCTTTCAGTTTTTTATTTAACTAAAATTAACTTGCCTCTCAGAAATATATCCAAATCTTTTCCATATTCAACATGGCACAGGAACTTCAAAAGAGAGGTAACACTTTCATTTCGACTTGTTGACTTTGCACATGTGTGAGTTTTCTGACTAGGTAAAATGAAGATTACATTTTAATTAGATTTTTGAGTTTCTGAAAACTAATTTTCGGATATCATTTTATTGAGGCTAGTTATCTTTAGACCACAAATGCGTTAAAACTTTACCTGATTTAATTCTCTTTGTAACAGATGAAACATTTTCAGATGAAGCAAAACAACCAACAGACTCCATTAAAAGACTTAGATTCATTCTGCTTGGAAGTGATGAGACTCTGATAGATGAAGCTTGTGAAATCATTCTCAGGTCACCAGATGTCAAGAGAAAAGATACCATTAATCGCGGGACATGTGCGCTTAGAGATGCTTGTGTCAGCGGGCGACATGTCTCTGTAGTAAAAACACCTGCTTGTTGGCTGGAAAACTTGAAAACTTACTTCTCCTTCAGCAAAAGAGTCAGATCTGTGAAAAGTGACATGGAGTTTTGTTACTCAATGGTCTTTCCTGGACCTCATGCATTTCTGTTAGTGCTTGGAGGTCCGCAAAACTCTGGTAAAGAGCATTATCTTCTGCGAGCTCTCTGTGAAGTGTTCGGGCAGGAGGCGTTAGACTACAGTATGGTGTTATTTATGCACGGATACAGCGACAGCGAAATCGCTGGGAACCGTTGTGTCAGAAAGTGCAGAAAAAGATTCCACATTTTAGACGACAAAGAGGACAATGTTCTACAGCTATTCCACGACGCTACTGGGCCAACGATGAAACACAGAAAAGCTAACTTTTTCACAAAGGATCTCGAATTGCTCCTCAAAGCAGAAACCTATTTTAAGAACGAATTTGAGGCTAAATATGAGGAGAGGGAGAGTATCCTGAGAAGAGATTTGGCAGAAATGAAAACAACAGAGGAAAATCTAAGAACCGAAGTTACAGAAATGGAAAAACAGAATTCGGAAAACTCGAGAGAATTACAAGATCTGCGTGAAGAACTGGATGCTCACGGAGCCAGAGAGAATCAGCTAAAGAAAGCGTTAGATGCGTCCGTCAGCGCAGAGAATCAGTTAAATCGACAGATTGATGCTCTCAGAGAGAAGAAGTATGAGCTGAAAGAAGAGTTGTTTGGACTCAGGGATCATAAGAGACGGGTGAATGCAGAACTGATCGCTTCCAATGAAAGAGAGAGTCAGCTGAAGTCTGACTGTGAGAAGCTTCGAGGAGAACTGGAACAACTCAAAAAGATAGAAACGAATCCAAGAGAATCGAAGGATATGGAAGAATTTCTTCTCACAGAGAATAACTGTGAAGTACAAGAAGAGCATGACAGAGCGAGAACTTGGGACAGAAGAGAGGAGGAACCGGATGAATCAGCAGTTACTCCCCCTAGTGGTAAGTATTTTCACCGTGTGTTTTCTGGAAGTGATGGATGCTTTTGAAACAATGCGCCATGAAACCTTTACTAATCTTTTGTTTTTGGATGTTGTACCAAGCTGCTTATCAAGTCACATGTGATTTCAACACACGTCAAAATAAGACAAAATCCCTTTAAAGTCCCCATGAAATCAAAACTTACGTTTTTTAGCTTTTAGTATGGATATGTTAGCCTTAAGGTTATGAAGAAGCTGGTGTGGTGACCAAATTTGCATTTAGGAGATTCAAAACTTACAGTCTCCCACTTCTGCTAAAATGGATCATGGATTTTTATGACATCACATCGCATTTCAGTTCTCATCAAATCTTCTGTCCAATCAAATGCTTTCTAGAATCTGAAGCCCCGCACCCTCCTACAAATAGACAGTGAAGCTGCGTCTGAAACTGGTCTTTTGTTCACACATTTAGTAGTTTCTACATGGTGAATGGCACATAGTGCACTATATAGAGGACAGAGAACAATTCATACAGTGTAAATATGCTTTCCATTGACGCGAATGAAGTCTGTTTTCGCGCTAGTGTCACGTGAACCTCCGTATCTGCTCTGAACCAGAGACACGAGAACACGGATTATATCCGCGGACCATGAGTCGGGTCAGTCCACGAAAGTTATCGGACCCATTTAAATTCTGCACAGAGAGCTTTTAAAGTAGAGGAGATTAGGAGGAGAACAGTTTGATTGACAGGCGATTTGACCAATCATAACCCTGAATCCGCCATTTTGTCCGTCAAAGCGGTCAGGGGAGTTAGTAGATTAACGTTGGTGAACTTGAACGTCTTTCCGCGCTTGAAACAACATTCCTTCTGATGTTCATTCATGTTTATTTGATGCTATAAATGAACTAGTATGAAGAGATGATCGGTTCACGAGGAGCTACAGCGATCTGTCACCACACATTAAACACACACTAGACGCTATTTATTGTTCAGACTTCTTTAAAGTTTCATACGTTGTCAGTGTCCTCTTTGCTCCAGGATGTATTTTTCACTGCATGAGAACATGATGTGTGGCATGAGAGCGCATGGCATAGCAACAGTAACTAAAGGGGGCGGGGCTTTGCGAAGGGTTAATTGAGTTTAACAGCTCTGGCCGAGCTGTGGTGTAAACGAAATGCTATTGGCTATTTTTTTTAAAAAGGGGGCGGAGCTGTTCGATATGTCCCGCCCTGTCTTCCTGTTAAAAAGAGTCCAAATACTTCTAAATCATTTTTAGTTTTTAATATGTTCTTTTTATAGTGTCCGACGACGAAGACAAACCCAAACCTCTAGAAGACACTGGATCACTTGAGTTTGAAATATTGAAGGATTGTGAGACGAAACTGCAAGAAATTAGTTCCAGCTCATGGTAATAATTCTTTCGTGGATTTGTAGTAAATGTTAATTAAATGTGAGGCTTCAGGCCTTGTTACTTATTTCACAGGAGTGGATCAATCAACAGGACATTTACACATGAGTTCTGTAGGTAAAATGTATATGCTGATCCAAAACTAAATCACTACTTTGTGTGTGTGTGTGTGTGTGTGTGTGTGTGTGCATGCAAAAAATCCATTTAAAAATAATAATAATAATTTAAAAAAAATAAAAACGATTCCTTAAAATATTCTTTGTCTCTTCCTCTCAGGCTCTGAAAGTATCTGCATGTAAGAGTGGACTATAATTGAACTGAGGTGAGTGTTTGGATTTTCCAGGTTCCCTGTGAAACTTTAATTTCATGTTAAACTTCAAAAACACACATTATAAGTCAAAATTGTGAAGGTCAAGTATCAGCGCCTCGCTGTTCTCTTCACAATCTAGGCCGCTTGCTGATTAGTTGACACGATGAATGCTGTGTAGAACATCTGTCAAATGCTCTACTTTGCATTTTCTTGCTGGAGAATAAAACTATAAAATTGTTAAATTCTTATACTTAACTCTTTCCCCGCCAATCCATGTTTTCAGTGTTATGCAGTAGGTGGCGCTATTACGCATCTTCTGAAATAGTACAGAATTTCCAGATCCAAAATCAAGCAAAAAAGAAGCAGAAATAAGTGATAGAAGCATTGCTTATGCATATCTAAAAAAACCTGCCATGTCAGAACTATTTTTTTAGCTTATGAATAATAAAAACATTGACAGCCAATAAAAATCCATCCTGCTTTAAAGAGATCCAGCATTTAAAGCGGACGACTTGGAATAAACAGAATATTGTCCACTCGTGTGGACGCTAATGCGCCATGAGATTTTGTGAAAATGATCAAAAGTGACTGACTGGCAACTTAAAATAAAAATAGCTGAAATAAAAATTCTATGCTGATAAATGTGATGCTTTTTTTTCTCGTTACATTCAGTTTCCTGGAGCGTAAAGTGCTGATATCCCACAGTACTGAATTAAACATGCTGGGAAACATCTACTCCCGCATGATGGCAGTGCAAGTGTTTTATGAACTGTAAGACTCGATACAGATGTGTAACTGTATTATTAAGATTTTTTTTCAGTCAACAGTAATGTGAATGATTTTGATATTGATATTGTTTCTGATATTTTGTTTCTCTGTATATTCTATTATATTATTCTATTATATATAATCTGTGTATTTCCTAGTTCTGGCATCAGTTACAATAAAGTTTCTTTGTGGGTTTTTTCCCTTTAAAAATGTGGTTTAGAGGAGTTTGAACACAAAATGAAGGTCAGTGTAGCAGCAGATGACATCTTTTAAAATCCTTGATGATTAATCATAACGTGATCCTGCAGACATCATTATGGAAGCCCGTTTCCACCACTAAAAAAAAAAAAAAAAGACTATTGTGACTTTTTATCTCACAATTCTGACTTTATATCTCACAATTCTGACTTTATATCTCACAATTCTGACTTTATATCTCACAATTCTGACTTTATATCTCACAATTCTGACTTTATATCTCACAATTCTGACTTTTTATCTCACAATTCTGACTTTATATCACATAATTCTGACTTTATATCTCACAATTCTGACTTTTTATCTCACAATTCTGACTTTATATCTCACAATTCTGACTTTATATCTCACAATTCTGACTTTATAACTCACAATTCTGACTTTATATCTCACAATTCTGACTTTATATCTCACAATTCTGACTTTTTATCTCACAATTCTGACTTTATATCACATAATTCTGACTTTTTATCTCACAATTCTGACTTTATATCTCATAATTCGGACTTTATATCTCACAATTCTGACTTTATATCTCACAATTCTGACTTTATATCTCACAATTCTGACTTTATATCTCACAATTCTGACTTTTTATCTCAAAATTCTGACTTTATATCACATAATTCTGACTTTTTATCTCACAATTCTGACTTTATATCTCATAATTCGGACTTTATATCTCACAATTCTGACTTTTTATCTCACAATTCTGACTTTATATCACATAATTCTGACTTTTTATCTCACAATTCTGACTTTATATCTCATAATTCGGACTTTATATCTCACAATTCTGACTTTATATCTCACAATTCTGACTTTATATCTCACAATTCTGACTTTATATCTCACAATTCTGACTTTTTATCTCAAAATTCTGACTTTATATCACATAATTCTGACTTTTTATCTCACAATTCTGACTTTATATCTCACAATTCGGACTTTATATCTCACAATTCGGACTTTATAACTCAGAATTCAAACTTTATAACTCGCAATTCTGAGAAAGAAAAGTCAGAATTCTGAGATAAAAAGTTACAATCTTTTTTTTTTTTTTTCAGTGGCGTAAACAGGCTTTTATACTAAACAGATATGATGCAGGGGAACCTTTTCATTAATGTTATTTTTTTTTATTTCCAGGTTTTTAACCAGTGCTATTTTTTTAATCAAGACATGCATATAAGGCTTGAATATATTCTGTTCTTCTTTGTTTAAAATAAGGCATTTTCACCAGATATAAAATGATGTGATAAAATGTCAACTCTGTTATCTGTATTTTGATGCATTTATGTTTTTCATACACATTTTTTTCTTTTGGGACAATGATAAACAAACAATTGCTACTACAAATTAAAAATATTTAGTTGGACCAATAACTTTTTTTTTTCTTTCTAGTGTCTGGTCACATCAAAATTTTTCAATTGGCCTAATTGAATTTTTTGAATTTGAATTTGAATTTTATCAATCTGTTGACTTGATCAGAAATAATATGTTGAGCCAACGTTATACTGTTGCCTCAATTCACACAAATTCAACTAGGCCAAATGAAAAAATGAAATGTGACCAATCACTAAAAACTGTTTGAGGTCTGAATTTCCTTACAGTGAGGGATGATGAAGACTACAGAGTGATGAAGGTCTGTCAGTAGATCATGTTGCTTATTTTAGTGCTAATTATGTTAGAATGTGGGATAAAGGATCTCTTCATTCTGTTCTCACTCCAGAACAGTAGATGGCAGACCGAGTAGTTAATTCACAAACCACCAGCAATAATCCTACAGTAGATGAAGTCGAATGGCGGCTCCCTCATTCACAACAAGTAAAACATCTTGGTGAAATCTTCATCAAACGTGAGTTTGTGTTTTAACGATTAATACTCATTCATAAT
This sequence comes from Zacco platypus, assembly GCA_038088235.1. Lineage (NCBI taxonomy): Eukaryota > Metazoa > Chordata > Actinopteri > Cypriniformes > Xenocyprididae > Zacco > Zacco platypus. Next base: position 18,836,340 of record CM076070.1, read on the forward strand.
GAATTGTTGGAGGGCTGATGGTGAATGGGAGAAACGGAGCTTTTCTCAACTCAGAATCAACTGAATCATTTGCTTCGCGAAATGATTCACTCGTTCGAAGCGCTTCAGATGCCGTGCGCTGGCGGAACCTGCTGGCCAGAACGGTGTAGACACAGCGAGAACATGATAATAACACCGTTTACTAGCCATTATTTCGATTTTTTTCACGAAAGTGTAATCTTTATAATCTACAAAGCATTAAATAAGAAGTATGTAGCTAAAAGATCCGATCTGGAGAGGGCGCAGAGTCATTAGGACATGATTCCTGGGATTCGGTGCCGTCTTTCCACCCTGTTATGGTGTTTTTTTTTCTTTCTTTTTCTGATTTTACGAAATTATTGTAAAAACGTGCCATGGAAAAAACATCAGTGATGTGCACCTTTAGACAAAACAATGGCACTGATTATATTTTAATATATATCAGACATGCATTTTAGGCTGGGACTATCTTAAAGGGATAGTTCACCCAAAAAAAATGCAAATTCTATCATTTACTCTCATAAACCTGTATACATTTCTTTATTCTGCTGTAGACAAAGGAAGAAGTTTTGTAAGCATGCTAATCTCGCCCCACATTGACTGCCGTAGTGGGGGAGGGGGTTACAAACATTCTTCCAAATATCTTCCTTTGTTTTCAGAAGAACAAAGAAGTTTATGCAGGTTTGGGACAACTTTAAATTTTCTATCCCATTAAGTCTTTTCTGTGAAACTGGGGGAAGCTTTGTCAAATAAAGAAGTGCATGCTCTATAAAACTGTAATTTAAATAATATGATTTTTCGACAAACTTTATTCATTTTCCCTCTAACAGGGTGGACGTACTAAAGTTGACCACATCAAATTTGAAAGGTAAAATTATGATAATAGAGGATCTCGCTCACCTCTAAAGAAGTGGTGATTGCTTAATGATATGATGTCATTTAATTTTTCCAACTTTCATTTAAAGGGAAAGTAGTCCGTAATAACAGGGTGGACAATAATTTGAGGGACAAGCTAAAAACCTTGATTATAATTGTTAATGTAAATGTAATAACTGAAGAAAATGTAATCATTACTGATATACCCAACAATAGGGGAGAAAAAAGGAAAAACATTAATAATAAAATTGGGATACACAAGGCTGGGGACATATAAAAAATAAAAATAGTGATATGTGCTGGTTCTAAATGCTGTGAAATCTCTCAAATTATTTTATTTTAAAACCAATTCAATGTGTTTAGAGTTCAAATTGTGTTGTTTATGACTAAGACGGGTTAAAAATTGATATTGTTCAACATTTTAAGATCATGATCTTTACTAGGGACAAAAAGTTTAACTCCCGGTTGTCTGTCAGTTGTGTCAGGCGAAACAAGGCTTGTGCTAAAAAGGTTAAGTATCTGTTAAATGACCCACACCTCACACAGCTGTTAAAACACTGGGGAATATTCCCGTCTTCCCACAGGAGAAGAAGAAGAAGAAGCAGGAGAAACTACTGACACACTATTGTAAAGATGGAGTTTAAGGAAGAACCCTGCGGAATAAAAGATGAAGATACAGAGGAACAAATAGGTCAGTGTCTGTTCCTGATACTTCATTAAAAGAGACATTGGATGCCCCTTTTTACAAGATGTGAAATAAGTCTCTGGTGTGTGGGGTTTTGTGAAGTTTGAAATACCTCACACTTCATTTTTTATAGTATGTTAATATTACCTGTTTTTCGGGGTGAGCAAAAACGTGCCGTTTTTGTGTGTCCCCCTTTAAATCCAATGACCTCACTTCAAGAAGAGGGCGGAGCTTCAAGAGCTCATACTGGCAACAAAACAGGGCAGTCTCACGCACTTAAAAATGCCAGACACCAGAGAATATATGCTGCGTGGAGACTGAACAGGTATAGTTATGTTTAATTACGGTTATAACTTATGTTTATCTTGCTTTTATCCACTATTAGTACAAGACCCCGACCAAAAACTTTACTGATGAAGTTTATTGTACATGATCACACACAAAATCAAGCTTTCCTTTTAATACGTAGTTCGGCTGGGTGGGTTACTTTTAAAATGTATTTCACTACAGATTACAAAATTTGTAACGTATTTCGTTACATTACTCAAGTTTAGTAACTTAATCTAAATACTTTAGAATACTTTAGAATACTAATAAGTGTGAAACAAACACAAAAAAGGTTATTGCAAGTTTTTATCTCACAATTCTGACTTTTCCCCTCAGAATTGTGTGATATAAAGTTGCAATTGTGAGATATAAAGTCAAAATTATGAGATATAAACTCACAATATTGAGAAAAGTCAGAATTATGAGATATAAACTCGCAATATTGAGAAAAGTCAGAATTATGAGATATAAACTCACAATATTGAGGAAAGTCAGAATTATGAGATATAAACTCACAATATTGAGGAAAGTCAGAATTATGAGATATAAACTCACAATATTGAAAAAAGTCGGAATTATGAGATATAAACTCACAATATTGAAAAAAGTCAGAATTATGAGATATAAACTCACAATATTGAGAAAAGTCAAAATTATGAGATATAAACTCACATACTAAATTCACAATTGCAAGAAAAAAAGTCAGTATTGCAAGTTTATATCTCACAATTCTGACTTTATAACTTGCAATTGTGAGTTTAAATCTCGCAATTCTGAGAAAAAGAAGTCAGAATTGTGAAATGCAAACTCACAATTGTGAGGGAAAAAAAACAAATTGTGAGAAAAAGTTGCAGTGACGAGTGAATTATAAAATGACTCACAAAACATGAAAACAGTGGAAAACATGAAACTGAACTCTTTTTCAGACGGTCAGAGTCAGAGAATCACCAATCGCTGTTTAAATGACATTAAAACTCAAAGTAATCACTTTGGTAATCTAAAACACTTTTCAGATGTAACTGTAATCTGATTACCACCCATTTAAAATGTAACTGTAATGAAACACAGTTACTCAAATGTTGTATTTTAAATACGAAACTAAGTTACTTGTATTTCGTTACTCCTCAACCCCGGCCGTAACCAGTATCGCTCCAGAGACTATAAGATATATTCTGAGATCCAAAAACAAAACATCCGAGTTGTGCCAATATTGTTGTCGCTACAGCTGCTCGATCGCAAAGAAAATGGCGGACAGTGTAGCGGAAACACTAATACAGGACAGTCCGTCAGCGGTCGTGGGCGGGGCCTGAGCATATGACATCATCAGAAAAACAAATAATTGAGACCATTTGGGTTTTTTAATTTAAAAAAACGGGATTTTTTTTAATTGTAGGGTGCTTGTGTCCACACACTGCGAAGACGTATTTAAATGCAAACACCATGTAAAAGTGAATTTTGCATCCGATGTCCGCTTTAACAACTGCTGAACAACATTAAGAATTAGACAAACCCTCATTTACAAAATAATAACTAGGCACAGATATGAAAATATGGACGCACAGAAGTTGTATTAGATGCACTTCCCCAAACTCATCTGGTGATTTCATATCTTTATTATTTTAAGATGAGTCTGCGGTCATAAAGTAATTGCAAGATTTTATGATCTATAATTGCAGAAGTACGTTTAACAACTGATAAATAACCATAACCTAATAGTGCGATTACTTTTATTTCAGTCTTGAATTGTCTAATGCAATATGTTCGTTTTAGACCTGATGGAACAAAGGGAAGCGGAGGAGAAGCGCTTCACGCATCTTCTCGCCGCAGAAGAACACACTCGAGGAGGAGCCGCGTGTTCCTTCATCTGCTCCGAGTGTGGAAAGACACTCTCGTCTAAACCAGGCTTGAAGATTCACATGAGGATCCACAGCGAAGAGAAGCCCTTCATGTGCCACCAGTGCGGAAAGAGCTTCACGTGGGCATGCAGTCTCAAAACTCATCTGATGTTTCACTCGGGGGAGAAATCCTTCAACTGCGATCAGTGTGACAAGAAATTCACTTTGGCGATGCAGCTGAAAAGACACATGAAGAGTCACGGAGATGAGAAGCCGTACATGTGTCCCGTGTGCGGAAAGAGTTTCGCGCTCCTCCAATATTTAAAAATTCACCAGAACATTCATTCTGGCGTGAGACCTCACGTGTGCATCGACTGCGGGAAGAGCTTCACCAGATCCAGTGACTTGAAATCGCACCAGAGGGTTCACACGGGAGAGAAACCGTACATGTGCTCCTACTGCGGAAGGAGTTTCTCTCATTCCTCGTCCTTGAGAGATCACGAGCGGATTCATACCGGAGAGAGACCGTTCCAGTGCTCGGCGTGTGGAAAGAGTTTCAGCCAATTATCTGCGCTACGAACTCACATGAAATTGCATTGCCCGAAGTTGCAATGTGAGCAAAGTTCATATTCAGATCCATCACTTTCAAGTAAATAATTTGGGATTTGAACAGAATTACTTCATTTAAAGGGGACCTATTATGCAATTTTCATTTTTATGTGGTGTTTGAACACGAATGAGTTGGCAGTGTGGGCACACAACCACCCTATAATGGTAAAAATCCACCCACTCGTCTTTTTTAACCCTCTTATGTCCTCGGGGTCTATATGACCCCAATTGACGTTTCATTCGTTAAAAAAAAATGGTTCCCTTCATCTTAGAGGAATGAAATTTTGTGACTTTTCCTACATTATCTATCTATACATGCACAGAAAAGCTGGGCTTGATTCGGTTGTTCTAAAGGTATGTAAAAAAAAAAAGTCACACTCATGACCTTTGGGGTCAATATGACCCCACATTGAAATGAATGGAAAAATCGAAAAAAATGTGTTTTTTATTTTTCATTTGTCAAAAAAAATCTATAAATCCAGAATAAATCTGAAAATTTCCATACCACAATGAAGTCCTGGTACTAGAGCACAAATGTAATGTGGAACGGACATGATCACTTGCACACACACATGCTCGCGCACACAAACACACACACAGGTGTGACTCCAATTGAAAGCATTTTTTTAGAAATTGGCAAATAAAATCAATAATTCCAGCATAAATCTGAAAATTTCCACACAGAAATGAAGGCCTAGTACTAGAGCACAAATGCAATGTAGAAAAGACATGCTCACTCAAACACACGCACACACACACACACATTTAAGTATTTTTTTCATAAAAAATTAATATTTCACACGCAAGCTAATGGTATAGTTGAGGAATTGTGTGGTAAATAGGTACAAAAGTACTTTGTATATCCAAAAACACAGCATTACTGTATAGATGAGAAGTAAACAAAAAAAATAATATATTATATGTATTATTAAAAATGTAAATTTTTTTTACAATCATTCTTTAAATTTTGGGGTCATATAAACCCCAAAATGCACTGAGTGTAAACAGGAAACCGCAGACATATGAGGGTTAATCATCATAAATCATGAGCCGTTTACAGATTCTAGCTTTTGTGATGTCACATGTCTAGGCCCCGCCCACAACTGCTGACGGACTCTCCCTTATTAGCATAGACCCCGCCCTGAGTGAGCTGTAGCATGTTCATCTCCTCGCCGTAAGAAATGTATTCTTGTTACCAAAAAACTGGTTAGCAGGACTTACAGCATGTTTATCAGGCATTTTGGAGACGCAGCAGGAAAAGAAATGATCTCTTTTTCTATGTTATATATCTTTTTTCATCACATGTTGCCCTGAGAAAGAATAGAAAGAAAATTGTCTGATGAATACTCATATGGTTTGAAATGTCACACATTTGTGAGAATGTTTTTATATATTATATATACACACACACACTTTTGGAGCTGGGATGTGCCAACTTTTTCTTTTCTTTTCATTGTTTGCAGTAGTTGTGCACCCTCATTGAGGTTTTTGTTGCCTGTCAGATGTGCACACTTTTAAAAAATTATGTTGCCCTAAGAACACATTAATATGCAAATTAGATAGTGTCGAGAATGGGAATAGCATTTATGGTCATGTTTACACGCATATTGTATGACGTAAAATGGTACATGAAATCATTCTCTTTCATAAAATAGTTGAGAATCATCTTTATACAAAGTTTGGATATAAAAAAGCTTGAAACCTAAAAATTAATTGATGAATAAAACATGTTTTTCCCTATTTATGTCTTTTAATTTTCTTAATAAATGGGTCCTGGTCTCCTCCTACAGAGGGTGTAGCATAACATTGGAACACATTTTTTTTTTTTTTTTCAAAAATGTGTTTATTCAATTTGTTTCTAATGCTCCAAACAATGTAATGACCTAAAAAAAAAAATTAAAAATGCTCACACAAAAAGAAATCTGGTTCTCAGGAGGATATGAAAACAAACTGAAGCATATTATTAGATCTAATAGCTAAATGTTTTTAAGGAAAAGTGAACGTGAACTATTGTGCAGCTATCTAAACATCCATGAAACACACACACACAAATGTATTTACAGTATTTCTCACATCACTCTTTACATTTGCACAACAGTTAATGCAGTTCTCAAAACAATTAGTACAAACTGCAAAACCTAGTTGATAACCTGCAAAAGCGTGTCACTTGCTCAAAATGAATAGTTCATTCCTCAAAAGCAAGTATTCACATCAATGAAAGTGTCAGTGTCATCAAAATGAAAAGTCCTGACACCATTGTTTATGAACAAGATAGTCAAATGACTTGTTTTCATTATGACAGTTTACTCTGTAAATGTTTTCCAATACAAAAAAGTCACATCTTGGTGAGACTACCTGAAAATGCTCAAGACAGCACTATATACTATTTGAACAGCCATTTGAAAAATACAGTAAAGTTACACATATTTAGTGAGGTAACTGAGTACAAGACACTGAATATGTATGTTTCACATTTTTACTGCACATGCTCTTCGCAGTTCTAATATGTTCACAGCATTTTGCAAAATAAAAAATACACCCTTATTTTCAACAAACATAAACTCCCTTTGGGTGGAGCTGTGCACGACTGTAAACAATATTGCAGTACATATTGGAACATGAACATACAACATACATAGTACTGTAATCATTCATGCACATGCAGACGTTCCTCTCAGTCTGGCCACATCATTTCATCTACATCACAGCGAATATCATCTCTTGCAATGTAGCGAGGAAAGTATGTCCTGCTGTGATGTCATCACACGGCCGCTATCAGGGCCATTTGGGTATGTGGATGCCGGTCATGTACCGCACCTCCAGGAAGAGAAAAACTCCTCTATTGGATTTAGGAATGGTGCGTAGGGAGGGAGATATTCCACCAGCATCCCATCATGTGCTGCAAACCACTGTCTGATGACATCTGAGTGGTGAAAACGCACATTATCCAAAACAACAACATGCTTGCTCAGATGGTCTCCAGTTAGACTCTCATTCTCAGGGATCATGTCCTTGTAAAGAGTGTCTAAATTGTTTGTCTAAAAGATTTTGACAATTATTTCAACATTTTTGTATGTAATGACTCAAGCAATGAAATGAGGACTATTAGTTTTATATGGATTGACTCTTCAGCATTCACAAGTATAGTTAATTTTGACTTACATGACATAAGCAAATGATAATGTTATAAAACAGCAGAGAGTTGTATGAAAGCAACGGATGCATGTCCAAAAGCATTTGCAATTTGTTGGAAGGAATGAGAAACTGCTACTATGATGTGCACAACTGACTAAATGTTGTGGAGGTTCAACTAACTGTTGTGCAAATGTAAATAGTGATGTGAGAAATGCACCAAAGCGACTGAGAAAAACTGTAATAAAGTTTGTGCACAATGCATAGTTGGACAAACCAGCGTATATATGAGATTTGGGAGGCTCTTATTTTGGTGAAATCAGTCTGTGGAAGCTAGGAGTTTTTTTTTTTTACAGTGAGGTGCACTATCATTTTCAGGTGAAAGTGGGCTTTATATATTATATTTATTATAAATAATTGTAATATTCGTTTATATAGTAATTTATTGAGACATACTGAATGCATACTTGAATGTGAAATCGCTTCAACAGAGGATTGCTTGTCTTCAGGTCAGTTCTCTGACGGTCTTACCGTAATATCCAGTGTATGCGCGAACCACGAAATATCGTGAGATTGACTCTCCAAGTGGTACTCGCTGCAGAGCCAAATGGGAGTTCAACTTCGCTGAATTAAGTGGGCGGGGCCGCGCAGACGCAGGTATAGTCCGTTCTAACTAAGTGTACAACCTGTAAACAAAAAAGTGAGAGAAACGAATCAAGGTATTGAGAGAGTTGAGGAGCAGAAAGAGGGAGAGCCAGAGTAGTCAGTGGAGGCTGGAGGGCAGGTGATGAAAGTGAGGACTCTGACACAGAGAGGGACATTCCAGGATGAGGAGGATGAGGAAGAGGGGGAGGAGCATGAAAAAGAGGATGAGGAGAACGAAGAAGAGGGTGAGGAGGAAGAAAACATACAGGGACAGAGAGAGGAACAGCCAGAGGGACAGAAAGGTGATCCATGTGGATCAAGTACTGCACCATCAGGTTTTTAAGAAGAAGGTTATTACTATTTGCAAAGCAGTTCAATTATAATTTCATTGTTGGCCTGCTGTATGTCCTTAAAATGGTGCTTTCTCCTGTAAATAATTTTTTCAATATGGATCTAATGTTTCTTTTTTTAAAGTAAATACTAGGCCTACATTTTGAAATACATGCAGATATGCACTACCAATCAAAAGTATGGAAACTGTACTATTTTGGTTGTTTTTGAAAGAAGTCTCTTCTGCTCACCAAGGCTGCATTTATGTTATTAAAAATACAAAAAAAGCTCTAAAATTGTGATATATTATTAAAATTTAAAACAACTGTTTTCTATGTGAATATATAGTAAAGTGTAATTTATATCCTGTGATCAAAGCTGAATTTATCATCATTACTCCAGTCTTCAGATCTTTCACAAATCATTGATAATAATCATCAACATTAATGAACCTACCTTTTTTGCACCTGCACTCACTCTTGTACAAATGTTGTACAATGTTGTAATAAATGTTTATATGATTGTAAAGTAAAGTAGTTTATAATCTTTAAATATAATTTGTAACCATTTTTAATGTGCCCCTCTGGTTAAACACTGGCCCCCCCTTGACCCCCCTAGTAAAAATTGTCTAGAACCGCCACTGCTGCGAGGTCTTCAGATGACACAAACTCTGGTTCAATACGCACCAATGCTAAATTGTTCTATATATCATAATCATTTGTTAACATGTATTTATTACTTCAATGAGCTCATTGTTTCTGTCTTAAATTAATACTTTGTTTAAATTAAATAATTAAATTGTTAGCTAACGGTGGGATTTGTGTATACATTTCTGAAATTACATAACTTACATAGTCACCTCTGATACCAGTTTACTCAAAATTGTAATGTTGACATGCGTTTTTCTGTAAAGCTGCTTTGAAACGATGCATATTGTGAAAAGCACTACACAAATAAATGTGAATTGAGTTGAACAAGTTTTTGTGTACTAAATTAGTATAAGATGTTTTTTTGTGTGTGTGTGAGTCCAGAGAATCACCAGAAAGTTTTTGATGAAGTTTCATTCTTAAAACATCTAGCCTAAGCAACTGTCGTAAAACCATTAACACACACATTTAGGATGCACTCTTCCCCCACCAGGTTGACTCGCAAAGACCTTCACTGTGAGTTACATAATTGTTGTCCATTCTTTTGTCTTTTTAATAATGAATCTATCGACGTGTTTGGAAATACAGATGTTCTAGAAAGAGCATCTCCCAAACATCACCTATTCTGGGTTGTGTGGGTAATGAGGACTCTTTGGCTTGTTGAATATTTCTGATTTTTTGTCTTTGTACTAACATTAACCTATAGTTCAGGTACTACTGATCATACTATGGTGGCAAAACACACACACACACACACACATTTGTTCTAAAAAGATCACACAAACATGTTATTTAAAGGGATGTCGCCATGGTGCAAGGGTAATGGTCATCCTGTTTGTCTTGACAAACATTTTGACTCAATTAACACTTACTGAATTGAACAACCACTTTAGTTCCTACTGAGGTGTCGACATAATGTGAAACTAACTCTGATGTCTTTTAAGACCTAACAATCAATGGCGGCATGGTTGCAGACATAACGCCTTTTTTGACCTTTCAGACTGGAAGGAGACAACAGGCCAGGAAGGAATTATCAAATTAGTATCAAAGTCATTCTTAAATCTGTTTGATCTGTTTGGTCTTTTTTAACACGTCCAGACGTCAGCAGGGGAAGTCACGTTGACACGTCACAACGCGACACCACCTGATACCCCATACCATAAATTAACTAACATCCGGTTGCTCTGACCTGACATCAGACACATGTCAACCTGTCACTCTATCTGGGAGTTATGAACTGGACATAAAACTGTCATAAAAAGCAATAAATCAATCAAAAGTGACACAATGTATATGTTAATACTACTTTCGTCATTAACAAATAGGCTGAGAGACAGCAGGGTAAACAAAGTAGAGCCCTTCTGCGACTCCAAGTACTGAGAAGGTTATTTTATATATATATATATATATATATATATATATATATCATATTATCATTATTATTATTATTGTTGTTATAATAACACTGATCTGTCTGCGTAGCTCCGCTTCAAGTCAAATAGCTAAAAATTAATTTTCCCCTCATCAGTGTCATCAACTGACGTCATGCGCGTGCACGCGGACAGCCGAAGGATACTGCAGTTGGATCTAATGCTCAGTCGTGGACCGAGAGAGTTTGATAGACTTTGAACACACACACACATATAACTTACACTGCAGTTAAAATAGGATAAACATTATAGAATCAGGCTGCTGCTCGGGATCCTGCAAGTGTCCATCAGAACAGGCAAGAACAGAATTTCCTTTCACTTTCGAAGAGATGCTGATCTGACGGGTTTGTTATGGGCGTGTACCACATTATATCGATAGTTTTTCTAAATAACCATTTTTGTTGAGTCTTGTTCACAGAGTTTGTTCACAGGAAAATGATGCCAGATCTGGATATTGAGGTGGGAGAGTTATGAATTTAGTGAAAAACAAAATAATAGAACAGTCTATAAATAGACTGCATCATTTCAGCAACATTGCTCACTGTAAATATATACATTTGACTTTCACATATATTCACTGGAGTGTTTGCCAAATCTGTTTTGCCAATATATTATTACAGTATCATCTGAGGGTGCTTAGCAATCTAACACCCCCGTATAACCGGGCCTGCATGCACTGGTCAAATTTGAGATTTGGGGCTATTACCCCGCACGGAAAAAATAATTTCAGGGTATAAATAGCACGCCAAATACAAACATAAACTCGTACTATAGATGTGTAGTACTAGGAGATCAGGTACAACAAGGCAGCTTTCAGATATAACCTTTGAGATTTGACACAGTTTTAATCTGTGCTTGAGAAAAACTACAGCAGCACAAGGATATATAACTGTCGTTTTTAATCTACAATATTACGATATATGTGTTCGCTTGTGATGTATACATTATTTGGGTGCAATCTGCAAAACAAATGAAACATTGATTTAAATATATTGCTAAAATAAATATGCAAGTTTTGATAAAGGTTTTTAAGAAAATCCTAAAAAACCAAAGATCTTTTGTTATTATGATTATCCTGCTCTTGAAATGTCAAACATCATTGTGACATGGCTGTATGTTTACTTGCAGGTGAAAATGGGTTCAGCAGAGGTGAGTCATATTATTTTTTAATATAATTTAAACATTTGATGCAGTTTACATTCAGTTTATAACCTTTAATTCACGTTCGTAGATGATGCAGTTGTTTATAACAATAAAAAGCTCTGTGACACTTTACTTTTACATCCAAGATCCAGTGGGACTTACAAATGATGAATATGTGTAAATATGTCATTAAACTCTTAAAGCTACTCATGTTGGATGAATTCAGGTAAATTTAGATACTTATGACAGTCTTTTCAATGTCAAAAAGTAGCTCAATTTACCTGAATTCATCCTGCATTGCTGGAGGTTTGGGTTCATACTTGAAGTATGCAATACTCAAACATGGAACATGTGGAATATGCAAACAGCATGTCACATCCCATCAAAAGCAAATAGAACTTCTATTTCACAAAACATTTGGAGTGTTTCAGAAAAGCGAAAATGGTAACACTTTACAATAAGGTTCATCAGTTAAACATTAATGAATGTATTACTAACATGAACTAACCATGAGCAATACATTTGTTACTGTATTTACTAATCTTCGTTAACGTTAGTTAATGAAAATCCAGTTATTCATTGTTTGTTCATGCAAGTTCACAGAGCATTAACTAATGTTAACAAGATTTTAATAATGTATTAGTAAATGTTGAAATTAACATTAAAGCTGTAGTCTGTAGGTTTTGGCTCTTTGTCGCCATCTCTGTTTGAAACCTACAATTGCAGTTATTTGTGGAATTATCATTATTACTTGGGTAATGCTTTGGTGGATCCTGGACTTCGGTATCACAGATTGTAGTCTTAGAAGTATGACCAAAATAAGAATTTTCATCTGCACAAGTATGTAACATATCTGCCACATTTATTCTGACCAACTGAGAAAAAAAGCATTTGCACCAATGGTGATTAAATCTAACGATCCCTTAGCTGGGATCACGACAAACCGTGCAAATTATTAGGTTACACTTTATTTTAAGGTGTCAGTACTTAAAGTACTGAGTAATGACAAGTACTTACTATAGGGTTAGGGTTAGGATGAGGGTTTAGTGTAGGTTTAATTGCATGTAATTATGCATAATTTCTAGTTATTACTACAGTAAATACATGTAACATATGTAACAATGACACTGTAAAATAAAGTGTTACCAATTACTATTATCGTTACTCTTTGTTTTCAAATTGTTATTGTTAACAACTTCAGCATTGCATGACTGTGTATTTAGTGTGTATTAACGTTATCTGTAGATTTCTGTACAGTGTAATCTCTAATGTTAATGTATCATACCATACAATCCGCCATCCAAATAATACGTTTAATTTTTGCAGCTGCTGTGAGAAAAGGCTATAGATGATCAGCCTCACATGTGATATAGCTACTAGCAGCTTTAACATAGATTAATAAATGCTGTATAAGTGCAGTTCATTATTAGTTCATGTTAACTAATGTAGTTAATGTCACAGATATACCAGGCTCTGCTACACACCAATCACAACGCACACCGTCACCAGAATACTGATCACATACAGTAATTTTATATCTTGTGCGTGAGTGTCCCTCTATAACAGTTAACTAATGTTAACTAATGAAACTTATTGTAAAGTGTTACCATGAAAACATTTTATACAATATAAAATATATACATTGAATTCACTGTAAGTCACTTTGGATAAAAGCATGATTTTTCCAACAAATTAATGATTGTAAATGTAAAAGAATCTATGAGAAGCCAAGTATAAAAAAGCTTGTAAAATACAATTGTAATGTTGCGTCATACAGTCCAAGAATCCAAGAAGAGCCATGGAACAGGATAGACCAACAACAGAACCGGATAAAAGCGAGACAGCAACAAAACCGGCAGATGTGTCTAAAAGAGTGATGGAACCAGATATTAGAGAGACAGAACTGGAGAGAAGAGTTATGGAACTGGACAGAAGAGAGAAAGAACTGGATAGAAGAGAGGGAGAACTGGAGAGAAGAGAGAGAGAACCAGAGACAAGCCAGAGAGAACCGGATAGAAGCCAGAGAGAACCAGATAGAAGCCAGAGAGAACCAGAGACAAGCCAGAGAGAACCAGATAGAAGCCAGAGAGAACCAGAGACAAGCCAGAGAGAACCGGATAGAAGCCAGAGAGAACCAGAGACAAGCCAGAGAGAACCGGATAGAAGCCAGAGAGAACCAGAGACAAGCCAGAGAGAACCGGATAGAAGCCAGAGAGAACCAGAGACAAGCCAGAGAGAACCGGATAGAAGCGGGAGAGAACTCGACAGACGAGAGAAAGAACTGGACAGACGAGAGAGAGAACTGGACAGACGAGAGAGAGAACTGGATGTAAGAGATCGCGAACTGGGAACAAGCGCTGGAGGACTGAAACCTGTGCGAAGGAACAGCAATGATTTTGGCCTTCCTGACAGTAATTACATTATTTATGTGCATTTTGATTGATGCATGTGATGATAGAGGATCATAAAGTAATTATAATTTCATACGATACTCCAATCTTACACCAAGGCCAGACCACACACTGGGCCTACAGAGATTCGATAATAAATAGTGTCATCAAATCATTACTCTGCACACTGGTGACAACATCTGAAGTAGACCTACAATAGATCTACACCAATCAGGCATAAGATTATGACCACCTTCCTAATACAGGTGCATCTCAACAAATTAGAATCTTGTGGAAAAGTTCATTTATTTCAGTAATTCAACTCAAATAGTGAAACTTAAATTAATTCAATGCACACAGATTGAAGTAGATTAAGTCTTTGGTTCTTTTAATTGTGATGATTTTGGCTCACACTTAACACAAACCTACCAAATCTCAACAAATTAGAATACTTCATAAGACCAATAAAAACATTTAAAAAAAAAAAACATTTTTAGTGAATTGTTGGTGTTCTGAAAAGTATGTTCATTTACTGTATATGTACTCAATACTTGGTAGGGGCTCCTTTTGCTTTAATGACTGCCTCCATTTGGCGTGGCGTGGAGAAGATCAGTTTGTGGCACTGCTGAGGTGGAATGGAAGCCCAGGTTTCTTTGACTACCTCTGTTATTATCTTCGTGGGGCTCAAACTCTCCAAAACCCTCCAGCCCTCTCCAAACCAACCCGTTTTTTAAAATCTGCTTAATAATATGTTTAATTATATAGCGCCTTTCCCAAGCTCAAGGACGCTTTACAAAAAGCAGTAACATAATAGACCATCAATTCACATAATCAGAGACAGTCATTACATATAGTCAATTAATCATTTAATAAGTGGACAGTAGACATTTGCCCAGTCCAGAGATGGAGGACAGAGGACACTGACAACATATGAAACCGTTTCATATTTCAAATATTGTAATTTTAAACACTAAATACTGTATAGTGGCTCCTTAAAGTGTCGTGGCGGATCTTTCAAACGGCTCGTGAACCGATCATCTCTTCATACTAGTTCATTTATAGCATCAAATAAACATGAATGAACATCAGAAGGAATGTTGTTTCACACGCGGAAAGACGTTCAAGTTCACCAACTTTAATCTACTAACTCCCCTGACCGCTTTGACGGACAAAATGGCAAATTCGGGGTTATGATTGGCCAGATCGCCTGTCAATCAAACTGTTTGCAAAGGGTCGATTAGTAACAAACAAATAAATGTAGATGCATCATAAAATATCAAATACTCAAGAAAGAATTACAGCTAGCATTTTAGGATAAAGAGGGTGTCTAAGAGAAGGTTGTGTCTGAAGGGTTTTGTGTGCAATTATGTTTGAACTCATCATCTGCTCAGTTCCTACATGTAACATTACAGTTACACATAATGTTCCCCAACACTGCTGTTACAACTAATGTTTGTTGAATTTGTTCCTGATAAACGACATGCTAACCTTAATATATGACACTTAAATTTTCTGTCTGTCTATTTCCATCAGTGTCTGAAAGTGAGCACAAACCTCCAGTTACTCCCTGAAATGGACACTGAAGCAAGTTGAAGGATTTTCCAGGTTTCCAGTGAGGGATGCAGTGTTGCTTCTCCTCTGGGTCAGTCAATCATACTCAAGTCTTCTAAAGGAAAATCATCAGAGGGGAAATTTCTCACTGTTACATGTGTATTCTGTCTGCCTGTGATTTCCCTTGTCTTCATTTGTTCTGTATGTCCTGGTTTTCATTGGTTCCTGTCTTCAGTCCGTTATTAGTCTATCGTCTCCAGCTGTGTCGTGTTAATTACCTTGTTTCTCCCTTTGTTTGCCACCTGTATATATTCCCTGTGTTCTCCCTCAGTCCTCGTCCGTTCTCGTTAATGTTATACCGTGTTCAGTATATTCCCTGTCTGTTGTTACCAGTAAATTCCCTTGTGAATAAACTCCTTCGTCCTTGATCCTTTCTGCTACCACATTACATAACACTCACATGATTATATATAGAACATATAGAATTAAAAGGGTTTATTTGTCCTTCTCAACAATAATTAAGTCACAAGTCTCTGCAAATTCTTTCTGATCATAAACCTTATCAGATGGTGTACAGGGTGACTGAGGTCCTTCCTCCAGTTGGTCCGTTGTGGGATGACTGGGATGAGTTTTAGAGATTATTTGTTAAATATGACAAATAATTGAGACTGATTTGTCTCAGTTGTTACACGTGTCAGATATCTGTATTGTATAAAGCACTATATAATTAAAGGATGGTTTAGTATTATAGCTGCTTTTCCGCTGTCGGGCCGAACGTTTTCTAAGAACAGATTCCAATTATATTTCCACTTGAGTTTGGTATGGCACATCAAGAATACAAACCGTTCTCTGCCCAGAATTCTCATTGCGGTTGGCTAACCGTGCTGAACCGTGCTTGTGTAGTGACGTCGCAGCTCAGGATTGGTCACTTGTCTGTAGCCTGGCAGTCTCTCTGTAGCTGTCTACGCATTTCAGTGACGTAAACACAAATTACCAATAAAATGAAAAGAATTATCTGATCATCCTCCATAACACGGTCTGTATTTACATCTCATATCGTCTGTAAACTCATGCATTACCAAGGTAATGACTGACGCTTTTGCATTACATTCCAAAGAGGTCCATTATCATAGTGGATCGGCATGGATTGGACCGCTTAAGCAATGAAAACGGTTGGCCCGATGGTGGAAAAGCGGCTTATGATAGTCATGTGACCATGCGCTTGAGCACCCACCCAGAACAGTTTGTTGCTGTGTCTTGTTGCAAGGATACTGCTTTCTATGTTGTATTGAACTTTTTGTATTAGCAAAACCTGTAAGACAATAAAATCATTTCAACTGGAATATTGCCATGTCTGTGATTTTATTTATTTGTAAAACCAACTTATAGCACAAACATCACAGAAATCATAAAGTCCATTACTAATAGGCCCACTGAAGTCTGAGCTGCTGTTTTTCCATCGAAATGATGCTGCTTCCTGGAGGATAATGTCATTACAGAATTGGAATTTGTTAGTTAAAAGGATCATAAATGATAATTGTGATGTTTTTATCATTCATTCAGACTGTATGGACAGAGCCCAGTTTCAGTGAAGCTTTATATCATTTCATTAGCTGTCCAAAACATTCTTTAAACGTGAATCTTGGCTCTTTAATCCAATCACTTCAGCCCTATTATCAACTGTGTTCACACTTTTAGGTCTGTTGTGGTTGGCACTTCCGTTGTCTCTCACAAGTCTTTCCTGTTCTTAGAACAGGCTTGCAGTGCATGTGCACACAGTTGGGTTATATAAATTGGGTTTACATACAGTATACAGAATTTTCTGTCTGAATTAATTGTGAATTGTCATCAATCTTCTTTTGCAAGAATGTCTGCCTCTGTGCCTGTTTCAGTTTTATCCTTATATTGAGTTTAGGGACTTCACGTACCAAAGAAGATGGCACTAAAACTAAATCGAGGTAACTCTTTCGATATTATTACACAATAGTCGATATGATTTCTCAATGTTTGATGCTTTATGGTTTTAATGCTTTGCAGGTTGTTTTTGAAATGTCATTCTTGTAAATGAGCTTCTTTTGCAGCTCAGTTCAAACGTGGAAGTCGATGATGTTGGAGTTTGGGTTTTTTTCTTGTGATGTTTATGGTCGACCATGTTGGCATAAGTAACAAATATTATGTGTATTTTTTTAGTGCACAGAGAAGATTCAGAATCACGCTGTAAGTAAAACAGCAAAATCATACTATTATCATTGGTGTTTTAATTTAAAAAAGAGCATTGATATTTTTGTCTTATCATATTTTCATCTGTTCAGGTCTACTCAGTGAAGGTAAGCATTTTTACACCTGTCTTCTAGTATTTTTGTATCTGATACATAAATAATAAAGCATATTTTAAGGTACTTTGTGTGACTATTTTCATTCAGCAAAGGACTTGAATTTTCAATATATCATAATGCTGCACATATAGAAGATTTTATTGTGTTAGAAATGTATTATTTTATCATGACAAAACAATAATATCTAGATTGGTTAAATTCTTGTTTGAATTGTAAATTGATTTTTCACTTTTTTTTTTCAACAGAGCAACATGAAGAAACATCACAATGCAAGTCACATTTTAAATTTTATAACTATAAAACTTTACAACACAAGTTACTTTGCACTATACTGCTACAAGTAGGGTGAATGCAGGTAAAGTGGGTCACTGTTTGTTAAATGAGTAATTAATTAACTTAGATGTTTTTTTCTTTATTACTTTTTTTAATTTAAGGTCCAGCTATAGTATTTTGATTTGAATACCATTGATATAATGTTGTCACGGGATGTTGCAGGAATACACACGAAGATGATAATTCAGGTACAAACAGTCTTTAATAAACGCCAAGGGTATCTCAGACAGAAGACAGGCAGGCAAACAAACACCATGTAACATTAACGAGACCGGACAACTAGAACTGAAAACACAGGAACTTACACAGTTGTGGCTGAAGTCAGTTGTTGTTCTTGTGTTTCTCTTTTCTTCAGTGATTCTGCTTGTTAACAGCAGGTGTTCATCATTAATGTTCAATCATCACTTAATTAATTGCTTAATTATCTCATTAACTTTAACTCTGCTTCAGTGTTACTTTAACTCTATTTAGAGAGGGACCAAATGTTATCTGAGCAGAGTTGATTTAACTCTGGGGTTTTTACTGTGTAAATACAGACGATAATAAGGGTTACACTACGTGATGACCAGTCATATTGACCACGACAACAAAGGAGTAGCAGGAAAATTGATCAAAGAGAAATGCAATGAGAATGTAAACTAAAACTCAGTGAAAGTGAAACTAAAACAGACTAGTGGTGACAAATGTGTTATTTGCAAGGTATATACCAATAAACAAATTGAGGTCATGCTCTTCTCCTGACAAATTTATGTTCAGGTAAAGTGGGCTATCCCTGATTTATCAAAAATTATCCTGTATAATTATTAAAAACATGATTTACTTACACATATTATCAAACAAACATATTCAACAACAAACTTAAAAGCATACAGTCTAGGCTATGAGTAAAATTCATCAGTTCACTCAATGCATGTGTAAAATTCAAAATGACTGATAGAAAATGTTGTTGACATTACATTTGATGAAATCTGAATATCAGAATATTTAGTCAGAATATGGATAAAAATGAACTCTACAAAATTAAAAATGAACATGCAACAAAAAAGGCTAACGAAAATTTAATAAGAGGAACGTTTAAAATTCTACCCATATTGTTTTTTACAAAAAGTAATAATCAATGAATGTCAATTTACTTAATGAATTTGAATATAATTACTGAAGGTTAAAGGTCACCAACTTTACCTGGCCCACTTTATCTAACACAAGTGTGCCAGCAAAATTTAAACACCTTTATTCTTTGCATTTCTTTGCAAACAAAACAGGACAACAAAACTGTCACAATAATATATTTTTACATTTTGTGAGCAACCTTAAAATCTTATGTCAGAGGGTTTTCTTTAACCATTAGGGTGTCCTCCTTTGTGGTGTGGCATTAACCAAAACAATTTTATATATATAAATAAATAGTGTTAATTATTTAGCACAGTGCAATCAAACTTAAGCGACCCACTTTACCTGAAAACCTCCATTCCCAGATGGAGGGAATGAGATGTTGTGTCAATGTAGTGACACTAGGGGTCACACTTTGGAGCCCCAAACACTACTGAAACTTCAGAAAAGGCCAGTGAGAATTGTCGAGTAGAATTTGCACTCCCCGGATACAGATATGAAAGTAAATGGCTCGCAACCACTCATTCAGGTTTTACCTCCTACTTCTCTGCAGATGGCTCCACTGGCTCCACTAAAGACCTTCGATTTATTATACTGGGAGGTGATGAAGATCTTATGGATCACGCATGTGACATCATTCTCAGGAAAACAGCTGAAAGAGCGGAGTCTGAAACACGGCACAGGAAAGGTCATGTGTGTGGCAGAAAGATCTCTGTGGTGAAAACACCTTCCACCTGGATGAGTGACGCAGCATCATGCTGTTGTTGCTTCTCCACAAGAGTCAAATCTAAAATCAGGGATCAAATGTTAGATTGTGCATCTCTGGTCTTTCCAGGACCGCATGCCTTTTTATTAGCGGTCAACGACAGGAAAGTTAATGGGAGGGAAAGTTACCTTTTAAAAGCGATCTTGAAAATATTTGGCAAAGAAGCTTTAGATTATGCTATGTTATTGATCATTGGGAGAAACGAACCGAAAGGGATCAGTAGTGTCAGAAAGTATGTGAGATGGGTTTCTACACTGGAGGACAATGAGCAAAGTGTTCAGAGTCTGTTTAAAGAAATTGAAACAATGACACAAAACAAGGAATCCACATTCTTTATTCAGCCGTCATATGAAAACCTCATGAAAAAAGCATTTTCATCATGGGAAAAAGAAAGAGATGATGAAACACAAAAACGCCATGCACAAGAGGTGACTGCACTGAAAGAAAGATTGAGACTTACTGAAAGTAATTTAGAGAAAGAAATGGACACTTTGAGGCAGTTGATGCTGGACACTGTGATACAGTTAAAGAAAGACAATTACAGTCAGGAGCAAGACCAGCAAGGGGCTTCAAGTGCTCATGAAGATCTGCTGTTTAAAGAATATGAAGTTTGTTCTGAAACCACCTTGAGAAACATGTTTTCATCCATTATTGATAATTTTACTGAACGTGAGAATAAACTCAAAGAGCAGCTAGACACATGTAGAAACGTGTGTTCATCCACGCTTGATTATATTGATCATGAGAGTCAGATGAAGATAGATAATGACAAGCTCCAAAGAGAACTCGAGGAACTCAAACTCAAGGAAAGAGAGTGGGAACAGAAGCTCAGGGAAGCAGAAGACAGAGAAAAACTTGCCTTTAAGCGGCTGGAGACAGAACTGAGTAGAAGAGATAAAGAACTGGAGTCAGCAGAGAGAGGAACGACAAAGACAGAGCAAGACCTCCAGCCTAGTGGAGAAGAGCGTGATCCACACACCAAGTGTAAGTACTGGTAAAGTCAACCTGACACCAAAATGTGAATGTTGCAGGTTCAAGACAATCAGTGGTGTAACACTGATACATTGATTTCCACAGAAAATCATTTGAAAAATCGCATTTACTGTAAAGCACTTCAATCTAAAGTACACATTTAGACTCGTTACAGCCCAAATAATAAACTGTTTTTTTGTTATTGCTTTGTTCTACTATATTCTTAGTATCTGAAGAAAAATGCAGATCTCTAGGTGAAGGAGAGAGAGATCTGAAGACCGAAGATGAAGATTCACTAGACAGTGGATCATCTGACTTTGAAGGATCGAAACCTGTAAGACGAAAAAGCAACGAGTATT
Organism: Zacco platypus; assembly: GCA_038088235.1. Classification (NCBI taxonomy): domain Eukaryota; kingdom Metazoa; phylum Chordata; class Actinopteri; order Cypriniformes; family Xenocyprididae; genus Zacco; species Zacco platypus. Next base: position 18,857,834 of record CM076070.1, read on the forward strand.
CTCATCCAAATAGTAAGAATTCATTCTTTAATCTTATTTTCGACAGACTATATATATATATAGGATGAATTAAGAGGGATTGGGACACTTTTCCCCATTGTAATGATTTGGAAAAAGTGTCCCAATCAATCTGAATTCACCCTATATAAAATGTTTGGCATATTTCTAAATACAAATACACACTAAACTTTTTACAAGCCATCTCATTCATGAAACTGAAGCGTGGACTCAGCCCATTGCCTAAGATCATAATTAATGTTAGTTAATTAAGAGTTATAAGGACAGTTAACCCAGAAATTAAAATCTCTCATCATATACTCATTGTCACGCAAGTGTGCGGCTGACAGAAGAAGACACAGATGAATAAAGTCCCAAAACAAAGTTCATTAAATATATTCCAAACAAGTAGTAATTCAGACAGGCTGGAGTATACACACACACACAAGCATTCACGAGAACTGAGCTGCAACTTAAATACAAGGCAAATAGGGGGAAATAATAATAAACACCTGTGATAATCATATGAATTACCATGACAACTAAAAGGTGGCGGGAAAACTGAACAAAGACGTGACTAATGAATACAAACTGAATGTCCATGAAAACTAAAACAAACTGAACATAACTGTGACATTGTGTCATTTTCTACAGTTATCACTGAGATGAACTGTTTAGGCATCTACAGTGCTTGATGCCGTTGTAACCTAAATTGTTAAAGCATTACTCTGAGGTTGAGGTGACACATGTTCATCAGCATCAAGTTGCAAAAATTAAGAACCAATGCTATAAATTTATGTAACTGAAATTGTGTGTTTGCCCTCTAGTGACTGGACGTGATCCTGGACCTCTAAACAAACTCTGAATGGACAGATTTCAATTGGAGGATTTTCAGGTTCCATTGACATTTCACTTCATCATTATTCAACAGATGTGGCAGAGGTCAAATATCCAAAACACATGCATGTGTGTGAAGCTTACCACAGACTCCAAGCTAGTGGAAACAATAACAGGACAGTTTAAAAGCTACGGTTTCTGGAGCATCAAGCAGAGGAAAACATGCTTAAAAAGAAAATGATCTGTGTCCTGAAGTGTCTTGCTGAGATACTCATCTTCATACACAGTATATTCCTGTATGTGGATTTGTGTTGGAGTCATTTCTAAATGTTGCATCATATATTTGAATTGTCAGACATGTAGAAACATTTACGAATATTTGGAAACTGAATCATTAAATTTATGCATAAACATCTGGATAATACAGGTGCTTTCATTTGTGGAGTTCCATCTTTTTAACTTTACCGTAAAGCAATGCTCGTATTTAGCTTTTATGTTGTATATGATATAATTTGTAAATTTATTATAAATAAATAAATATATATAATTTATAAATAAATAATATATATATATTGATTGATTGATTTGTGTATTAATACTTAATTTTGAAAACATTCTTGTCAACACAGTTGATAGTTATTACAATCAAAATGGTATATTTTCATGCAAAATGCTCTAAAGAATGTTGGTCCTGGGAAGTTAAAAATTGTGTAACGCAGTGTGGCCATCTAGTGAAAACATGCAGTATTACATTAACACTATTCTACAATATTACACTGAAGACAAAACATAGATTCTCATCTTTAAAGGAAATAATCCAGTGATGCAAATGCAAGTTAATTGTAATTTTATGATCAGGGAAGACCTGATATAACCTTCTACACACTCAGACTGTCCATCTAAAGAAGGGTAAATTTGACTGTTTTTGGTCAAATGTCACCATCTACTGACAATCATCAATATTACATTAAAAGCCCATTATTTAATTGGATAGATCATCATCATCAAAAAAAAAATCATCATTTATTCACCATCATGTTGTTCCAAAGCTGCATAACTTTCTTTGTTCTATAGAATTCTAAAAGAAGTGTTCTCAAATCACATAAAGTTGCCAATAAAACTATTAACATGAAATCAAAACAACCATGATTTCCATGGAAACCGCACAGGAACTCCCTAGCAACCACCCAAACACTCTAGCATCATGTCAGTGACTTTCATGGACCTCTTTTTAATTTCACCTCTCCTCGTATTTGCATTTAACATAGCATAATGTCCTAATAAAAGCATTATGTGCCAATAAAGGTACTTTTTATAACAAAATATAGAAACACATGAATAAAATCACTTTCTCATTCTCCTATTATGTTCTGCAGTTTCACTTCTCTTGATGAACACTATTCTGGCTTACTTTTGAAATGTGGTGTTATGGCACTGCTAATGGTGTTGGCTCTTTTGGGTTCAGTTACTTCTGTTTTTCATCATTTGTCACAAAGCATGTGGGCAAATGAATAAATGTCAAATGTAATGTTCTTGTTTTTGGTTTTACACTTGATCTGTATCTTTTGTTGCCTGCTAAAGTGTAATGGTTTTATTGTTCCTCAGAATCTGCGAGAAAAGTACACTCACCGGCCACTTTATTAGGAACACCTAACCTACCTAATAATAATCACCAGTATCGGGTTTGAGCCCCTTTTGCCTTCAGATCTGCCTTAATTCTTCATGACATACTGTAGATTTAACAAGGTGCTGGAAACATTCCTCAGAGACTTTGGTCCGTATTGACGTGATATCATCACGCAATTGACCCTTCGCCGGCAGTTTGATTGACAGGCGATCTAACCAATCATAACATCAGAAGGAATGTTGTTTCAAGCGCGGAAAGACGTGAGGACACACAATTTTTCAAGTTCAAGTTCACCAACGTTAATCTACTAACTCCCCTGACTGCTTTGTCAGACAAAATGGCAGATTCGAAGTTATGATTGGTCAGATCGCCTGTCAATCAAACTGCTGGCGAAGGGTCAATTGGTATTAAGAGGACAACACTTCTGATCTTCCAGTTCATCAAATTAGAAGAAGCTTCCACAGGTGAGTAACTTGAAGCCAATTTACACAGATTCTTGTTAAATGTGATTTACCGTGCATTGATGAAAGACAAAACACAAACATCCAGGTGTAAGCAAACCTTGAACATTCACTGTGAAACAACAAGTGTGCTTATTTATTTATTTATTAGTTTATTTAACAAGGACAATCCAGTATAACATTGCCACAATTTCAAGCAGCCGATGCTCCACATCTTGGATCTCTAAAAATCTTGCAATCGTCACAGATCGTCTCTACTCTTTTGATCCCTTGTCTATCCCAAGAAATTAATCCAAGACAATAATGCACCGCTTGTCAATTCAATTTGACAGTTTGTAGGTTGTCATATTTATGATTCGGTATTTTATATGTTTTTTAATCCGACTTTGTCAATCCATCTAGCTTGTTCGTGTCTACCAACTCGTAGACTAGGCAACATTTTTCCAGTCTTCTTGTCTAATGTCGGTGAGCCGGGAAGCCTCAGGTGGCTCTTCTTATCTGACAGGAGTGTCACCGGTGTGTCTTCTGCTGCTGTAGTCCATCTGCTTCAAGGTTGGATGTGTTGTGAATTCAGACATGTTCTCGGTTGTTCCGAGTGCTTATTTGAGTTGCTGTTGCCTTTCTATCAGCTTGAACCAGTCTGCGCTGCGTTTCCCGAAAGCATCGTAAGCCTAATTTGAGCACAGAGACCATTGGTGCCAATGGTCTCTATGATCTACTTTTGAGAAACGCAGCCCTGGTCATTCTCCTCTGGCATCAACAAGGCATTTTTGTCCACACAGCTGCTCCTCATCAGGCTCCACATGAGGGCAACTGAGCCACTGAGTTGACTGAAAACAGAAAAAGAGAAATGATTATCAGTTTCCCTGAAATTAAACTGCTTCATCAATTGGATTGAATTACAGAGTCAAGCAAACTTCACACCAAGCATCTTGAATGACTAAACAAACACCGCACATCAGTCATTCAGTTCATGGATACACCATTTGTCATTCTGTGTTTTTGAAATGTGAGTTACTCTTCATTCTTGACAGTAAATATTAGTCATCGCATCAGTGTAAAATATAGCACTTCCTTTTTTATTCGCAGCGCATCTCTGAGAATCGGACAACAAAACCCTTACTTGGTTTCTCAAACTGCTTGGCTTCGTTCGATACTGGTGAAACCAAAGATTGCAACATTTGATCTAATTCCATGAAAAAGAACTCAGAATTCAGATCAGAACTCTAAGAATTCTGAGAGTATTAGTGAAAATGCTCTGTTGCATCTTTATAATTTAATTAAAACATCACACGACATTATATTATCAGCATAACAAGTACTTTGTAATCAGTATCAGTAGTGGCCAAAAGTGAAATCTGAATGGGATATTTGTTTGTAATAACCCGACAATGATTTTTTTTGCATGTGTTCATAATTTCTTTGTATGGCAGCCTGAAGATATGGGAGGAAGCTTTGGAGGAGAGCGCTGAGGTGGCGAATGGATGAAAACAGGATGAGTGGGTGATGACAGGAGATGACAGAGGAGTGACCTGATGATGAGAATCCCTTGGCGGCAATGGTTGAGATGATCCGCTAGCGCAGGTGGAGCCGATAGAGGAAGGAGTCCTGAATCAGATGGTGTCGAGGCTGACGACAACTGGGAGATGTGGCGAAGTGAGCGACTTTGCTGATACTGGGGGCCAACTGATGTGACGACCGTCGAAGGTGGAGCCAAAGTACCGAGGGCTGAGGTGAAGCAGGTGTGACGGAAGACAGAGGCGAGACGGGAAGGAGGAACCTGCTGGAGCTGTAGGGGTGGATGAACGGATTGCAGCAGACGGCTCGCAAGTCCGTGGCGGAAGTGGTGTGACGACTGACCAAGGGGGAGCCGGCAGGACGAGGGAACCCGGTGGAGCCGCAAGTCCGAGGGTCTCTGGTGGAGCCTAAGGTGGAAGGAGCCAAGACAAATTCGAGATTGAGCAAACGGAACAGGGTTGACGTCACAGGGACTCCCCAGAGACGGCACAGGGCTGTAGACATCCGGCAGTGGCAGGGCTGGAGGACTGGCTGAGCTTCGCGGCGCAACACAACACGAGAGAAAAACGGTACGAATAGCACAGTCCATGCAGATCGATGACACTCATAGTTCATACAGTCATTAGTGTTGTCCAAAAATAGCGACGATGAAGGTTCCAGGTGGGAGTCAATATTTCCTCATTGAAGTCTTATCAGCCAGTCCTCATTTTCAGTGGTCACGACTCCCTCGTCCGCTGATGTCGTGGGCTCACACCCCTGGTCAGACTCATAATGGAGCTTCACTTCCAGGGCGAGGGTCAGCTCTGTCCTCTTCTCCTCCGGTTCTGTCTGTTAGTTTCCATCGGTAGGGGGCTCACACGAGTGCTCCATGGCAGAAGGTGGTGATTCGGGCTCTGGCTGTGTCCTGGATCAGGACACCGGATGATAGCTTCTTTCCAGTCCATCCCGGTGGTGTCTGGGAGGTCAACGGGGAAGTGGTAAAACAGTGACTTGAAGGAGCAGGTGATGGCGAGATGATAGAACTCCTCCGTAAATGTTAAAAAAATCATGGGTCTTCTGAACTTAGCAGGGTAATCCATTTTAGATCGGTTGTTCTGTAACGCTATATGGACAGAAGACTAAGATGGCAGGGCTCCAGACTGCATTTGCGACCTTTTTTTCTGCCAGTATGACTAAATTTTGTTAGAGGTTGTACTGGTGCTACCACCACATTGCACAATTGATAAGAGCTGCCATTTTTGTTTCATATGAGAAACATCAAACGGCAAACGAAATGAAAGTGAGACAAAACAGCGGTACTCGTTTGAGCTGTGCCGTTTATCAGCACTGAGCAATAAGCGCAAGCGCCGATCTCGATCACGTGACGCTGTTTTCTACACCATACACATCGCTGGGAGATCCAGTGAGAAAGCGTTTGAATTTGCCGTAAAATTAATAACATCACTGCGAGATCTAGAGAGAAGCATTCGAATCCAGCACAGAATTCTCAGTTTACGACCACAGATATCAGATCAAACAGTGCTGAAACCAGGAGAAACATAAGTCAACACTCCCCAGTCCACAAATCACTATGGATTTAATGTAGCAACGATTACTGTAACCATGGTATTGTGGCAGAAATACTCGTATTTTTTTACATTATTAATTTCAGGGTTCATTTCAACCTTTGAGAGTGAAATTCAAGCAATTTTTTTAAAAAAACACACACGAAATTACCACTAGATGGCGGCAGAGAAGCATTTACTGACTCCCTAATATGCGGACAGCTAGGAAAAGTCTCATGAAAAACAAAAACTTGTGACTGAATTACACAGAAAGCAAGAACGCTCTTTTAATAATCACTGAAGCTCAGTGCGGAACATTTAATAAGAATAGAATATTTACATTTTCCATATAAATATGTTTTTGCACGTTACTGTCATCTCAATTCAAACTCAGTGCTTTACAGTAAAAATTTCCAATGAATAAACATGTATTAGTACCGGCACTTATGAATAGTAATATGATTAAATTACCTTTATTATTTTTAAAAAACAGCGCCACCTTCTGAAGAATTTAGTGGCGCCAGTGCCACTGCTCTCAAATGTTAAGTCTGAAGCCCTATAAAGATTATTACAATACTCAGATTAAATAAGCGAGACAACTACCGACCATGAACGGAAAGCAGGGAAGAACTTAAAAACACAGGGATGATTAACTAAAAAACAAACAGCTGTGATGATTATTGAAGTATCCATGGTGACTGATCAGTGCAGGAGAAACAAAGAAACACACGTGATGAATGTAAGCAAGCGAGAGTCACTGAACTGAACTAAATGGAATATAACAGTGATGATATACTTACAAAAAAAAATTATTAATAAAAATATTTGTATTTAGGGTGAAGATGCCACTTTTCTTATGCTGGACATTGCTAGTTTAAATTCAGTGTCGACTTGTATGCATATATTTGTTGTGGTTTCATTTGTGTTAAAATCCCAAGGTTTTTCCCCCCATGTCCGCAGTAAACTACACACATGTAACATGAGTCCTCCAAACGGGTCTAGCCTGAAAAAAATACACTTCAGGTGTCTTTACGAGAAGGAAAAGGAAAAACTCAACAAAAATATCCACATTAATTCATTCCTCAGATTAGTGTGGCATGGCACGCATGATGGAAATTCCATAAAGCATGTATATCTGATCTGAACGAGTCCCCAGGATTGAAATGGGAAATCCAGACAATCAAATTCATACCGTTATGATGCAATTCAATTGATCTACTACTGGCAGAAAGATGATCACACCCAAAATCTTCCTGCTAGACGAGCTCCAGAATGCGTGAGCACCTTTAACGCAGATGAAATTAGATGTTTTGTCATGTTTTCACCTCGAGCATTATATGAATAAAAATTCCCAGTTTTTTTTTCTTTACTGTCACAAGAAGACAAAAACATAAGTAGTATTACAGTAACGTAAGAACCTATCACAAAGATAATAAGAAATACATTTTCGGTAACACTTTACAATAAGGTTCATTAGTTAAACATTAGTTACTGTATTAACTAACATGAACTAACCATGAGCAATACATTTGTTACTGTATTTACTAATCTTTGTTAAAGTTAGTTAATGAAAATACAGTTGTTCATAGTTTGTTCATGTTAGTTCACAGAGCATTAACTAATGTTAACAAGATTTTAATAATGTATTAGTAAATGTTGAAATTAACATTAACAAAGATTAATAAATGCTGTATAAGTGCAGTTCATTATTAGTTCATGTTAATTAATGTTGTTAACTAATGAACCTTATTGTAAAGTGTTACCACATTTTCTTATTAAACTTTAAATGAATAATTCAACCGAACATTAAAATCATGTAATTTTAGTAACAATGAGTAATACATTTGTTACAGTAATCTTTGTTAATGTCACATAATATAATATAAAAACAACGTTCAGTACATGAGAGTACAGGAAGGAAGGAAGGAAGAGTCATGCGAGAGATGTCAGTAAATGATGGCAGATCTTCATTTCTATTCAAGGGCAGTATCTGTGGTCTCTTTTTTCTTTTCTTTTTTTAATCTGAGGAGGATTATTGTAAAATGATACTAAATTCTTTACAAGTCTCTGCATGTTGGGAAAAATGAAACTGATGGACAACTTGTGAAAGACCTGGGAAAGACTGTGTTCAGGAGAAACAGACGAAACTATCTATCTATCTATCTATCTATCTATCTATCTATCTACTTACCAATATATCTATCAATCTATCTATCAATCAATCAATAAATCAATCTATCTATCTATCTATCTATCTATCTATCTACTTACCAATATATCTATCTATCTACTTACCAATCTATCTATCTATCTATCTATCTATCTATCTATCTATCTGTCTACTTACCAATATATCTATCTATCTATCTATCTATCTATCTATCTACTTACCAATATATCTATCTATCTATCTATCTATCTATCTATCTATCTATCTATCTACTTACCAATATATCTATCTATCTATCTACATACAATCTATCTATCTATCTATCTATCTATCTATCTATCTATCTATCTATCTATCTATCTATCTATCTATCTATCTATCTACTTACCAATATATCTATCAATCTATCTATCAATCAATCAATAAATCTATCTATCTATCTATCTATCTATCTATCTATCTATCTATCTATCTATCTATCTATCTACTTACCAATATATCTATCTATCTATCTATCTATCTATCTATCTATCTATCTATCTATCTATCTATCTATCTATCTATCTATCTATCTATCTATCTACTTACCAATATATCTATCTATCTATCTACTTACCAATCTATCTATCTATCTATCTATCTATCTATCTATCTATCTATCTATCTATCTATCTATCTATTTATCTATCTATCTACTTACCAATATATCTATCTATCTATCTATCTATCTATCTATCTACTTACCAATATATCTATCTATCTATCTATCTATCTATCTATCTATCTATCTATCTATCTACTTACCAATATATCTATCTATCTATCTATCTACTTACCAATATATCTATCTATCTATCTATCTATCTATCTATCTATCTATCTATCTACTTACCAATATATCTACTTACCAATCTATCTATCTGTGTAATGACGTCAGTGAATTTACGAGTTCATCTCTGTGATAGTTTACTGGATTCTGTGATGATTTAATCATCACGTTGTTGGTATCGTGTAGTTGAATTGAGGGCTTGCTGAATTATTCAGGAGTTTTTCTGCGAGACTTGTATAACTTGAGACGTCCGCGAGCAACCAATCAGCAGCCAGTGAGGAACCACTCACGCGCTTCAAAAGCTGTTCCTCTCCACAATCCCTCATAAACACAACACAGATCCACATGTGTCAGGCGTCTGCTCATACAAGTAAGTAAGAAAGCAATTTCGTGTATAATCCGATGTCTGCTAATAGGCGTATATAGCAAATGGAGTTGAAGCATAGAGTTATTCATTTTAATTCATCATATTATGTTTTAATCTGTCATTTAAAAGGCAGACAATTTTAAACTGTTGTTTGCATTTCGCAATTTAACATCCTGTGGTTTGAGTGGAAGGTGGTTTTGCTGCAACCTGCATTTCTGAAATATGATGCACTTAAAAGGAGGCAGTTTTGTGCACAAAGAATTAAAATGCTAGGGTTGTAAAAAAAAAAAAGTGTTGGTGTATATCATTTTCTGTATTTAGAGGCTCAGAAAGCTTTAACCACTGAGGGAAAAATGCTTGGACTTTACATGTGTGTCATCTGTTTTCATTTTTACATCAGTTTTTACATTTATGTAACTTTTTAAAGTCATACAAATTTTTATCATTTGAATCTGCAAAGTAAAACTAATTAACCCCTAGTTGCTAGTTGGCCAAAATGGCTCTTAAAGAGTTAGTAAAACCCTGTTTTTTGACACTTTGTTTGCAGTTCCTTTAGAGTTTAGAGTTTTTGTAAGAGACAGTGACATATATTCTATTCAAATTTCCCTAATGCAAATCTTACTCTAAAAGAATGATTGTTCATATATACAGACTAACAGAGTATTCCTGAACACTGGTAGTTTACACTTCTGATTAAAGTCTAAGTTTTTCTCTACAAGTATGAATTTCCTCATTCATGCTAAAGTGGATCATCTTTAGAAAACCCATCTTCATAACTGGATGGAAAATATTTGTGGCAGAGTCATGGGTTGGCATCCCAAAGGTTGAAAAAAAAAAAAATGTAAAGGTGTTTTGCCACCCACTTAACCCCGGGTTGCCCACGAATTACTAACTCTCCCTATTTTTTTATAAGTGACATTATGTAAGTAGCATGTGGGTGTTTTTTTTCACACTATCTCACAAGTTTTTCCCTGTGAAGTGAACTATAGGGGAATCCAACGTAAAATCGCTAGTTTTGTTCACAATCAAACAGCAAATGTTCACCAGTAGAGCTTGATAATATCACCATTCCTCTCAGTCTCACTATGACTCTTTGAAAGATGAGATAAAGCGTCTATTTATGATCTACACTTACCGTCTGGAAGGTACTTTTTGCGTAATACTCAAAAATGAAGAATGCAGTTGACTCAAGTCACTGGTCTGGTCATCTAATGGGGGTTAATAAAGGAACAACTTTCACTCAGAAATTACTAGTGAATTTCATTAATAATTACAAAGAAATGACACGTAACTCAATCGTCCCTTCGCAAAAACATCATGCCACACATCATGTTCTCATGCAGTGAAAAATACATCGCGGAGCAAAGAGGACACTGACAACGTATGAAACAGTATTCATATTTAAAATACTGTAATTTTTTAAACAGGTTTAATCAATAAACATGAATGAACATCAGAAGGAATGTTGTTTCAAGCGCGGAAAGACGTTCAAGTTCACCAACGTTAATCTACTTTAAGCTTAAGCTTTGATGGACAAAATGGCAGATTCGGGGTTATGATTGGCCAGATCGCCTGTCAATCAAACTTAAATGTAATATTTGCTAGTTGAAACACTGAAATAGTATATATACTCAATGTGTGTGTGTGTGTTTAGGAAATTGCAGTGGGAAAATACGAGTGAGACTAACTAGCTTCCTTCAGAAAGACATGAATCCTTTTGAGGAAGAACGGTCAGTGTATTATATCTGTGAGATAATCTTCCTGGGGCTCTTTAGGTTTTGTCCCACATGTGAATCGGCTAAAGTGCTGAATCATCTGGTCATATATCGATGCCCCAGATCTGACTCATGTTAGGTCACGTGACAATTGACTGACAACAACAACAAAAACTGCTTTGTAACTGTTATTAATGTAGAGTGGTTCAGTGAGTGAAGTTTGTAAATCAAGAAGTGATTCGATGCTGATTCATTGTGGCTCATGACATCAGTGACCAGAACATCAGCCGACCTGCTCGTACAGAAATACACGCGAACACCTTATCAGCAGATCTGTGTGGGCTTCAGATCTAGACGATTTTGTCCGTGATATCAGACTGACGTGTTGTCTTTACCTGCAGGACTCAATGAGGGGAATGCTGGTCATCATATTTCAGGCTCTGCTATGGCCTGCCATCACAGTTTCAGGTATGATTGATGTATTTTACACATATCTGTCTGTTTTCTGTTTTAAATGATTAATCTAGAAACTGTTACGAGAGAAAAAATGCCTCTGTGGTTTCCAGGGTTGGGGAGTAACGAGATACAAGTAACTTAGTTACGTATTTAAAATAGAACATTTGAGTAACTGTGTTTCATTACAGTTACATTTTAAATGGGTGGTAATCAGATTACAGTTACATCTGAAAAGTGTTTTAGATTACCAAAGTGATTACTTTGGGTTTTAATGTCATTTAATATAGTCATTTTATAATTCACTCGTCACTGCAACTTTTTCTCACAATTTGTTTTTTCCCTCACAATTGTGAGTTTGCATTTCACAATTCTGACTTCTTTTTCTCAGAATTGCGAGATTTAAACTCACAATAGCAAGTTATAAAGTCAGAATTGGGAGAAATAAACTTGCAATACTGACTTTTTTTCTTGCAATTGTGAATTTAGTATGTGAGTTTATATCTCATAATTCTGACTTTTCTCAATATTGTGAGTTTATATCTCATAATTTTTACTTTCCTCAATATTGTGAGTTTATATCTCATAATTTTTACTTTCCTTAATATTGTGAGTTTATATCTCATAATTCTGACTTTTCTCAATATTGTGAGTTTATATCTCATAATTCTGACTTTTCTCAATATTGTGAGTTTATATCTCATAATTTTGACTTTTCTCAATATTGTGAGTTTATATCTCATAATTCTGACTTTTCTCAATATTGCGAGTTTATATCTCATAATTCTGACTTTTCTCAATATTGTGAGTTTATATCTCATAATTCTGACTTTTCTCAATATTGTGAGTTTATATCTCATAATTCTGACTTTTCTCAATATTGTGAGTTTATATCTCATAATTCTGACTTTTCTCAATATTGTGAGTTTATATCTCATAATTCTGACTTTCCTCAATATTGTGAGTTTATATCTCATAATTCTGACTTTTCTCAATATTGTGAGTTTATATCTCATAATTCTGACTTTTCTCAATATTGTGAGTTTATATCTCATAATTCTGACTTTATAACTCACAATTGCAACTTTATATCACGCAATTCTGAGGGAAAAAGTCAGAATTGTGAGATAAAAACTTGCAATGACCTTTTTTGTGTTTGTTTCACACTTATTAGTATTCCAAAGTATTCTAAAGTATTTAGATTAAGTGACTAAACTTGAGTAATGTAACGAAATATGTTACAAATGACTTTTTAAAGCATGTATTTTGTAATTTGTAGTGAAATACATTTTAAAAGTAACCTACCCAGCCCTGATGGTTTCTCCTAAACATTAATGAAGCAAATGAAAAGCTCAAACTGTGCTCAGATTTGCCAGGATAGTATTTCTCATCTGAGCTTCTTTGCCGTCTTTACTACAACTCATTTCAAACAAAGTTAGTACATAAAATGCAACCGAGAACTCCAGTGCGCCTATGAAAGTGCGACATCTGAGCAAGAAAATGTACCTTTGACCATTTCACTTCCAGTTCTGAACGCTGATGAAGTTGTCTCATGTGTTTCATGCTTTAAAGGCCGGTCCTGTTATGCTTTTTTCACTATCTTTAGAGTGTCACTGTTTGAGCATGAAAAAGGTCTGAAAGGGAGGGAGTTCTTCTCCAAAGGGAGAAGAGAGGGAAAGGCAGTTGTTCCCTGATTCTGAATTCCCTGAAACGCTTCTGTTGTAGTCTTGAGTTTTCTTCCAGGAACGAACACGTCACTATATTCCTCATTTAAATAATTCCCACCCAAGGCATGTGGGGTTTAATAAAGGGACGGGATTTGGTTGAGTCAGATAGTAGTGTGTCGAAACTGGCAGTTACGGTAAGGGGCGGGACATTTCCCCAAACATGCTCGAAACTGTTGACCAATCACAACACACTGCTCCAGCCGACCAATCAGAGCACATTGCGCTTTTCAGAAGGCGGGGCTTCATAGAGACACGAACTAAACAGAGCGATACTGACAGACTGAGAAGAGAGGAGCCGCAACAATGGAGAATAATGAACATTCAAGCATGAAAACAACATATAGTGATGGAAAGTCGGCAGTTAGCATCACGCTGGTTCCCTCGACAAAATCCTTTTCCTACAGGCCTTCGGATTATTTATATTTACACATTTAGTCCATCAAGATCATTTTCACAGATGAACTTTTATGCATTTGAAGCCTAAATACAGTCGCCAGAAGAGAAAAGCTAAAGAACGAACTACACGGTCGTACAATTTCAACGCTACCAACAACTCTTTCAGTCTTTATCTAAAACATTTTCCCTGAAAGTTTGAGTTAGAATAGTTTATAAGAGCACTGATATAAGCATAATGAGGTTGTAAAAGTCACTGAGCTGACCCAAAAGCCTCTTTAGGCCCATTTAACCACTTGTTAGCAACCATCATTTTCAAAAAAAATGTGACAACTTAAAAAAATCACGAGTGGTTTAGAGTAAAATGTGAAAGTATTTTGAGCTTGTGTTGACCTTATTACAGCAAAAAAAACATTGACTTGTGGACAGTGGAATTAAAAGTGCTAAAATGCTAACTTTCTTCCAGGTTTTGGCCTACAAAAATGCATCATAGTTCGACTGCTCTATTAAAAAGGGCATAATAAGTCCCCTTTTAAAAAAAATGTCTCATGTTTTCATCCTGTCTTCCTTCAGGCCTGTTTACAGTGGATGTAGAGCGGAGCGCTTACGAGGCAGAGCTGCACGAGGAGGTCGAACTCGTGTGCATGTTCTCCACGGTTCAAAAACTCTCCGACCTCACCGTCATATGGAGCCGCGTCAACCCGAAGCCGGACGTGGACGTGTACCGGCTCGAGAGAGGCAGAGAAAACCACAATTACACCAGTGCCGCATTCATAAAGCGGGCGCAGCTCATCCAACAACAGCTGAATGACAAAAGAGCGGTATTGCAGTTGAAAAAGCTCCGGATTAAAGATTCGGGAACGTACCGGTGTATCGTGAGAGGGGGAGACGAGGGAGACTACAAGCAAGTCATACTCAAAGTCACAGGTGCTTTTGCCTTACAAAACACACAGCTTGACAAACAACTTCATAAAAGTAACTTTGAATGGTTTGCAGTTTGATAAACTTCTGTAAGGCATTATGGGACCCTTAATAGCACTTTTTCTACTGATGACACACATTTTTTATTTATATATTACATTAAATGTTTTCTGTTACATATACTTTATACTGCGGTGCATTATGTGTATTACTTCATATATAAACTGTATACTGCACATTTTGGCAAGTGTAAAGTTTGTCCAGGTTGAGTTCAAGGCATACCGTGAATTCTCATACTATATGCACAAAACACCGATCAGAAATATCATTATGACACTGACAGGTGAAGTGAATAACGCTGATCATCTCTTCATCACGGCACCTGTTACCATATTAGGCAGCGAGTGGACATTTTGTCCTCAAAGTTGATGTTTGAAGCTGGAAAAATGGGCAAGCGGAAGGATCTGAGCGAGTTTGACGAGGGCCGAATTGTGACGACTGGGTCAGAGCATCTCCAGAACTGCAGCTCTTGTGGGGTGTTCCTGGTCTGCAGGGGTCAGTGTCTATCAAAAGCGGTCCGAGGAAGGAGCGGTGGTGAACCGGTGGTGGTCCGATCCAACAGACGAGCTCCTGGAGCTCAAACTTCTCCAGAAGTTAATGCTGGTTCTGATAGAAAGGTGTCAGAACACACAGAGCTTCTGTTTGTTGTGTATGAGGGTGTCCATGCTGACCCCTGTCCACCACCGAAAGAGCCAACAGTGGGACGTGAGCATCAGAACTGGACCACGGAGCAATGGAGGAAGGTGTCCTGGTCTGATGAACACGTTTTCTTACCTGGGGAACACACGGCACCAGGATGCACTATGGGAAGAAGACGAGCCGGCGGAGGCAGTGTGATGGGAAATGTTCTGCTGGAAAACCTTGTGTCCTGCCATCCATGTGGACGTTACTTTGACACGAACCACCTACCTAATCAGACCATGTACAGCCTTTCATGGAAACGGTATTCCCTGGTGTCTCTTTCAGCAGACACAAAGCAAAAATGCTTCAGGAATGGTTCTTTGAAGAGTTTGAAGTGTTGACTTGGCCTCCAAATTCCCCAGAACTCAATCCAATCGAGCATCCGCAACTTACAGGACTTAAAGGATCTGCTTGGTGCAGATCCCACCGCACACCGTCTAGAGCAGTGGTTCCCAAACCTGTCCTGGAGGACCCCCAGCACTACACATTTTGGATCTCTCTCTCATCTAACACACCTGATTCAACTCATCAGCTCATTAGTAGAGACTGCAAGACTTGAAGTAGGTGTGTCAGATAAGGGCAACATAAAAAATGTGCAGTGCTGGGGGTCCTTCAGGACAGGTTTGGGAAGCACTGGTCTAGAGGAGTCCCTGCCTCGACGGGTCAGGACTGGCGGGACCAACACAATATTAGGAAGGTGGTCATAATGTTATTCCTGGGGTGCGTATCCCGAAAGCATTGTTAGTCAACTATGGTCGTGAGTCCCATTGAACTCTACTGGTAGTTCCATAGTTCGCTTTGGGAAACGCACCCTTGATCGGTGTATTTTGCCGGACTTGTAGAGATTGTCCATGTAGAATTCGGTAGAATGCAGTGAATTCACATACTGTATGCATAATATATACATGCATCATAAAAACTCTTAGTATGGTGGAATGATATTCCAAACTTCTCCATTCCTGAACACTTCACATGTTTTTCTTTAACTTGCACGTGGCGTAACTTTAGTATATATCATGTTTATGGTTTCCAGCTCGTTTTAGTACCATAAAGAAAAGCATCAGGAAGACGGGTCAGGATGAAGTGGAGCTCTCCTGTGAGTCTCAGGGATTCCCGTCTCCTCAGGTGACCTGGAGCGACGGTCGAAACACGAGCCTCACGAAGAACTCCAACAGCTCCACGCTCAATACAGACGAAGATCTCATCAAAGTCATCAGCAGTCTGGTGGTGAGACGAGACCTCGTGAACAACTACACCTGCTCTTTCCTCACGAAGGGTGAAACCCAGCAGACGGCCACCTTCAGCATCCCAGGTGTGTTAACTGCTAACCGCTCACACTAGGGATGATAAAGATATTGCATACTTTCTGAGTAGGTACTACATTTGAATTTACTTTGTGTTAAAAAAGCACGTTCTATATAGTGTGAATGTGTGTAGTATGAATCACGTGACCTAACACCGTTGCGTCACTTCACTGCCATTCAAAAATCCTCTCCCGTGGCCTCGTGGGATAGTAAAGTGTCCAGAAGTCGTCCAGGGATTTTTCACCTATGCATATTTTGTTGTGCGAATACTATGAATTCGGACACGGTACTCTTTCACTGGACTGTTTTTCGATTCTGAAGTAGGGAAGTATTCGATTTCAGATATAAAAATCATTCTAAATATCCACAGCGCAGAAGTAATATATCATTGGAATCACTTTCCACGACGAACCATATAAACATTGTCAGCCAATCAGAATCCATCCTCGAGCATTTAAAGCGACAGATGACATTTACTTGAATGACTTAAGATATATCAAGGAAAATATTTGATTTAAGTGTGCAAATATCTGCAAATGAGGTCCGACAAATAATTTACCTCAGCCGTTACTGACCAATCCATTGCACTTCCTTTTGTAATATTATCAGCCATGACTTTGCGTTATATTCATAAACCATACTAATATTTACTATAGTATATAGTTATACTAGTTATTGCTGTGGTCATGTGACGTCAAAGAACTATTTTTACTCCGGTTATTGTTTGTATCTTTATTTTTAAAGATCGTATTTCATCCCAAACCGGCTCATGATTGGTGTTTTGTGAGTCAGCAACACGTGACGCATCAACGAAGAGTCCCCAGGTGTTTAATCTTTAGTATCTGCTGAAAAAAAACACACCGGTTAGGTAAATCCCGCATTAGTCACTCACGTGTGGACTTCCTTTGACAGCTATCTTTTAAAAATATGTAAGCACAAAACATTCATGAAATGCTTTAATTGTCTCAGATCTAAAACTTTGAAGCATAATATTGATGTATTTTTCAGAAAACAAGACTTAATTAAGTCATTTTGCTTCTCTAGTAAATGCATCTTGATTTAAGAATGTTTAAATATTCGTAACGGAAAACATGACAAATACTAAGTGGGAAAATCAGGGTTTGCAGTGTATCAGTCCGATGGGCGCTTCTGAGAAAGATCTGCGTATTGTAATGTTTTTAAAATGAAAATAATAAAACAAAGTTCAAACTAACAATATCGTTATATAAGTGAAGAGGTGATGTATCGTGTTGCACCTCAAAAGAGTTTCAGGAAACATCGGTTCATCTCAGTGTCAACCTACGGATTTGAAAGTTGTTTTTCATGGTTTGTGCGAGGCAGATTTTCCTTGATGCGTTTCTGAGATGAGGGGGCAGACGATGTGAAATGTTAAAGAAACACATTCTCATAAAAAACAGGTCTGTTTACGATAAATATGGAGGAGTGTTTTTGTTACCGTTTTTTTTCCAACAGACAATAGTCTCAATGTAATGTAAATACGGTTAGAAAATGATGGTTCGCCCTAAAGCAAGTGTTCATCTTACAAAGTCTGGAAGGTAATATCTTCGGTTATGTAACAAAGGTCACGTTTATTGTATTCACTGCATGATCACATTGCTTTAATTTTTATTCATTGTCCGATACATAGCTCTAAAATCTGATCGGATAACATCATATCATGTTATTTGATTGATAGACCACATTCGAAACAAGGTTATCATTAACTAAAACTAAAACCATAAAAAACATTTAAGCATTAACTGAAATTAAATAAAATATAAGACTTAAACTCGTTTTATTTCAGCTCCAAGGCAACATTAATAACTGAAAATAAAGAAACAAAATGAATAAAAATGACAAATGCATAACAAAATTACTATAACTGTAATGAAAAACGTATATATAAAGAAAATATAAAATCTAAACAAAACTATAATAGTGTCGAATCCATTAAAATAACACTGATTCAAAGTTGTTGTAAAATAACGTATATATAAAACTAAAACCATAAAAAACATTTAAGCATTAACTGAAATTACATGAAATATAAGACTTGAACTCGTTTTATTTCAGTTCCAAGGCAACATTAATAACTGAAAATAAAGAAAAATAAATAAATAAAAATGACAAATGCATAACAAAATTACTATAACTATAATAAAAAACGTATATAAAGAAAATATAAAATCTAAACAAAACTATAATAGTGTCGAATCCATTAAAATAACGCTGATTCAAAGTTGTTGTTAAATAACGTATATATAAAACTAATCTTTATTGCTTGAAATAAAATAAACCTTAGCTGAAATAAAATAAATTATAACAAAAAACTTACTTATTTTATTTGAACTATTTCCAAGGCAACATTTCATTTAGTTTAAGTTGAAGTACTAAAATAACTATATATATATATATATATATATATATATTTTTTTTTTTTTTTTTTTTTTTTTTTTTTTTTAATGTTTTTATGTCATTAAAGTCTTGATAACACTGTCCCGCAGGAAAGTTCATCGCTGTTTGTTTTGAGTGTCAGATATGAAGAAGTTTAACGGCAGCGGTTCTTGTTTTCGCAGATGAAATCCTTCATGACTGCTCTGCCCAGTACGTGTGGATTTTAGCCGTGGTCGTCGTGCTCTTGGCCATTGCCTTCATCGCCGTCATTCTGCGGAGGAGAAAAAACGGTACTTTGCAACATCATATATCTAGTTTTTTGACATATACCATAGTAACACCATGATTTTAGGACATGTACCATGGTATTATTTAAAGTAATCTGTCAAAACTGATGATTCTGGCACATGTTAACTCTTCGTCACGGTCCATTCAAAGGTGTCAGGTGATTCTCGCTCATGTCTTCATCAGATACGGTGAAGTTTCAGGTGTAGATTTGCTTGAGTGATTTATTGTTTGTAATCGTGTGAGTCAACATCATATGATATTAAACAGCTTAAAGAAGAAATTCCCTATCTCCAGGAAATAGACACAGGTGAAAAAGTCAGCCACACATGTTTAAAGATTTTACTTTCCTTTTTAAGTGACATTTTGTACATGGACAGACCTAAATTTTTTGACATATGAAACTAAAACCTTCAGAAACAGGAATGACCCCGTAAATTACCCTAAACTAACCTCTAGCCGTTACTGACCAATCCATAGCACTTCCTTTTGTAATATTATCAGCCATGACTTTGCATTATATTCATAAACCATACTAATATTTACTATAGTATATAGTTATACTGTGCACTGTATGTGCAGTTCTTGGACGCCACTCACTTTATTGCTGTGGTCATGTGACGTCAAAGAACTATTTTTACTCCGGTTATTGTTTGTGTCTTTATTTTTAAAGATCGTATTTCATCCCAAACCGGCTCATGATTGGTGTTTTGTGAGTCAGCAACACGTGACGCATCATCGAAGAGTCCCCAGGTGTTTAATCTTTAGTATCTGCTGAAAAAAAACACGCCGGTTATGTAAATCCCGCATGAGTCGCTCACGTGTGGACTTCCTTTGACAGCTATCTTTTAAAAATATGTAAGCACAAATTAAACTTTGACCTAAAACTGGCATCATGTGACCTGAGCATGTGCTGTTTTACTGTGAGGTTGTTACATCTGACCTTGAAGATGCATATTTTCCAAACATTTTCCTGAAATAAAGAGCGAAAACATCAGTCCGTTTCATGAGCTCAGTGCTGAACAGAAGAAGGCTTTTTAGTGTCTGATGATCTGAACAGAAGATATAAAATCATTACTATGCAAAAAGTGCTGTTTCATATCCTCTTTTAATGTGCGGTAATGCGTGAATTCCAATAAATAATCATAAAACTTGTTTATGTGACCTCTGCCTCTTTCTATCTATTTCCAGGTCAGAAAAACAGGCGGAATGAATCATCTAAATGCGCTTTCTTGTTCCCGCACTTGTCCTCTGCCAATACTGATTGTGAGTTTTTCATTTTTATATCATTCATTTCCAGCACTTTCTAGGTATTTGTGCTTGTTATGATATGAACGTCCCTATAAAGTGACTGTAATGGCACTATAAAAACTATATATTTTCTGTGGACATTGAGAGAATGCAATACATGCATATTAATATGTGTATATATATATATATTAATATAAGGGAAGTTTACTTTTATAAAATTAAAAGTACAATTAAAATATAGATCTATCAACATGACTATATATATTAATGTAGTACATTTTAAAATGTATAAATATATTATTGATAAAGTATAATATCAACATGACATATTTATTGTAATATAAAATTTTATATGTAAAAAATATATATTTT
This sequence comes from Zacco platypus, assembly GCA_038088235.1. Classification (NCBI taxonomy): domain Eukaryota; kingdom Metazoa; phylum Chordata; class Actinopteri; order Cypriniformes; family Xenocyprididae; genus Zacco; species Zacco platypus. The sequence continues at coordinate 18,878,740 of CM076070.1, forward strand.
ATGGATACAAAGTACTTTTTAAAATATGTAAAAATATTATTGATAATATATAAAATATATAAACATGAATATATATATATATATATATGTGTGTGTGTGTGTGTGTAAAGTAAATAAAAAAATATTTAAATATATTATTAATATATTGCACATATAAAAATATAACCTTTACATAAATAAAAATATTTTTATACTCAAACATTTGTATTTTATTTTAAAATATTTGTTATACAACTGCATTTTAAGATTGGAAATATGCGTTCTTCCTACTTGAAGTACATTTTGTAATATTTTTTTATTTTCAATTTGAAAAATACATTTGCGTAACCTGCATACAGCATCAAATATATTTAGCATGTAGATTAAATATATTTTCGCTGTGCTCTTTATACCTGCAGAAACCTTTTTTTCATTGCACCTTAACACAATAATCTCTCGTTCTTTTTATTTCTCATATGCATTAATGTCTCTTTTATTCACAGCTTTACTGACAGTGAACGAGAACGGCCAACAAACGTGTGACGTAACCTCAGAAGGTAAAGCATGTTCTTTATGAATATGATGATTTGGAGTTAATGGTTAAACTGCTAATGTATGTTCAGTTCAGTAGAAACGGGAAATATGACTATTACCCTTGAGCCTTTTACCCCCGACTGTGGCATGACACTCACTCATTTGTATCATTTCCAACTGTAAAGGGCAAATAAAAGTGTTCTGAAGCACATGTGGAGTCTTCATGTGATTGTGAATCACATTATAAATTCAGCCGAAGTGAGCATTAGTCAAATGGAAAATGTCTTCCATCATGTTGCTCTTGTGACTCTGTTTGTCTTTGATTTGTGCAGAACTCGCAGAAAAACCTCCATCTCTAAGGGACTTGCTAACACAACAGTATTCGCAGCTCGACACAGACGCGAACGTGAAAAGAACACTTGAGTCATACGCTCTTCACAGCAAGTAAGTGATTGACGTGAGGGATTTAAGAATATGACACTCTTAAACGTGCAAAGAGGGGAAACTTCCTTAGAAAAACTGACTAACTTCCTTAGAAAAATTTATGAACAAAAATGAATGGTTTGTCATATTTTCCAGTACAATCATTCTTAAATCAAGATGCATTTACTTGAGAAGTAAAATGACACTTACATCTCTTTATAATAATATAATATGTGTTCATATATGTGCATGTGATCACATGGAGACTTCTCCTACTTCTCAGATGTTTGTCTCACATTTGTCTCCTGGAGTTTCAGAGATCTCAGCAACGTCTCACATAACAAATAACTCCTATAGACATTTTATAGTCCTCATATAGAGGTAAACAATTGTCTCATTTTATTTTCTAGGAAAAACATGTGAGACGAAGTTGAAATGTAACTAAATGTTAGTGTAAATAACATAAATAAATGAAATTTATCTGAGAATTCTGAGAAAGCAACTTGTGAGAAGTGGAATTTTCCTCTAACCTCTGAAAATTATTGATTGTTCTAAAAGTATTTATATTTTTATGCATTAATTGATTAATTTAGCAAGTTTTGAGTTATCTATTTATTCATTTTTATTTTTATTTATTTAAAATTGTATTTAATTTATTTCGTGTGTGTATGTAGGCTTACAGATGTGACTGTTAAAATATGTCAAAAAGCCATCGTGCGATATTCGTGCGGTGAAATTAGGACAGAATATGCCACCGCTACATATACATTACACCTCCACTGTTGTTTTGTTTTTAATAGATATAAAAACCTTTTAATTCAGTTGGATAACGGTCGCTTCAATCTCACCCAGCTCATCCAACACGAACTGCAGAGTCGCATGTAGCGCAGCAGGAATCACGGTTCACTGATCACGTGACGAGTTGACTGACAAGACCGTGGCGGAGAATTGGTTGCAAAATAGAGCCCAAGCGTCTGACAAATGTCTTATCTTACAGAATCCGTTCCCTATTTATAAAGTATGTGCAATTGCGAAATAGAAAGCGAAAGTAAAATGCGAGCACACATTTTAGCTCCCCGCGTTTTGAAAGCTGCTCCCTGATGCATCCCAATATGTAGCTGTAACCATCTCTGTATCATGCTAAAAGAAAATATTGGTCTCTATTTGCACTTTGAATATGGAGAGAGTACTTTGATTATGGTTGCACTTAATAAGATACAGAGAGAACTGTTGTTTTTATTTATACTGTGTTTATTTCTATGATCAATTTGTGGAAAGGAGTTCAATCGGAGGTCAAAAGTTGTAGAAGATCATAAATCATGTACAGTAAGATCATACAGGAGAGTTTGAGGCAAAACTGAAATGGCAAGATGATTCGTTAAAACATTTGAGATGCACCTGCAGACAATTTTTCTAGTCATGTATTTCATCGAGGATTTCGTACTGTGTAAAATTCTTGTTCTCTTGAACCCAATCTTGTGTCTCGTCACACCCCTAAAATATATACATATATATATGAGATATGAAAAATATGAGATTACTTATGAAAATTGATTGATTATGAAAAAATCTGAGATTTTATTATGAGATATTGTGAAAATATTATAGATATAGCATGGATGTAATTCTGTGGAATGGTTGGTGAAGGTTGAGGAATGTTACATTTTGATTTGTATTTAAAAACAAAAAAGAAAGTGAGGGAAGGTGTAACTGTTTTCCAGTGAACTGCTGAAAAACAGCACTGGCTGTTTGAGAGATTACCTCAACAAACACGTATTACTCATTAATTTCCGTGCTAATCCATGTCATCACTCCGTCTCACTTCCAGAGAAGGCCAATCGCTGAACATCAGCTCCATCCTGCCTGATAAGAGACAAACTATCCTTGTGCTTGGAGAACCAGGCAGCGGGAAAACTAACGTGGCCCAGATCCTGTCGTCCTGCTGGGCTCGAAGAATCACGGCAGACGTCTCCGACATCGACCGGCTCCATCTGGTTGTGTTGGTGGACTGCAGCGGAGCGGAAGGAGACTTTTTCCAGGTGCTAGAGTCCAGCATTAATTATGAAAAACCATTAGACGTGTCTGACCTCAGAAAGACGCTTCTGGGGCCGTCGGATTGTTTGCTAATACTAGACGGCTATCAAGAGGGAAATAAGGACTTGGATGAAACTCTCAAGGGGTTTCTAACAGAGCGGCAGTCGTGCAGGATGTTGGTGATGTCACGTCCAGGACAATGTCCGGCCCTGGAGAAAACCGTCAGGACAGTATTACAGCTCATTCAGAGACCGGAAGAGTCTGGATCCTGATGAAATTGGATACATTTCATGCGTGCATAGACAATTACAGCATTGCGCAAATGTCTGAGTCCCAGATAATGCCTTTCCCTACTCTGGAATTTTTTTTTTCCGACTTTTGGTAAAGACTCTGAAAAGGGTTATTTGAATTCAATTATTGCAAAATGTTTTGATTTCCACCCAAAGACCAAGTACAGGAAAAGAGAAATGAGATTACCATAATAAAACATTACACTGTAAAAAGTGATAACCTATAAATGTTATCTTAAAGAGCTGATTTATTATTATTTTTTGGTATAAATGAATGTTTTCAGTTAATCCAGTGATGTTAAATGACATTTATGAATTGAATGAAATCAGTTAATTTAGATGTTAAAAAAAAACTGCATACTTTCTGCATACTTCTTATCTGGCAGTAATACGTGTGGTTTAAGCATTACAGGAATACAGCAGAACTGATTTTTATGCTTTCAACAAAATATAGTTACAAACTAACCATAACTACCGTTTTTTTCAGATAGATCTAAAGCTGATCGTGCAAAAAACAACTTCTCTGTTAGTCCTACTTCAAACTTTCTGTGTATTTGTTTTAGAGAGAGAGAATTATATTTTTATACTGCATTTTTGTATTGATGTAAAATGTCTTGATTTTGATAAAAGAAAGAAATGAGTGTGAAAACTGATTATTTTATACTCTTTCAGACGCATTTGCAAATTCAAGCCGCTCATTTTCAGGGTTTGGATGGTTGCACAAGCTTCACAGAAAGCGTTTTCTCACATACAGACGGCGTTGTTTGTTTCACTTTCGTTATGCTTTGACACTCGAGGAGTAACTTCCATTTCTGAGAAAATACGCTGCTCTAACTGGCAGCGGAAAAAAGGGAAGTGCTTGTTTCCCGCAAAGGGAGGCTAAAAAAGATAAAAATTGCCTAAATGTCATCTGGATGCCCTTTTAGCAACTTCACTAGTGTAGGACACCAACCGTTTGAACTATTATGACAACACTAAGGAAGAACTGAATGGTAGAGTTCAATTAAACAACATTTAATGCTTTAGGAACAGAAATAGATAGAACAGGGAAATATCTGAGGGGAAATTCATTTACAAATCAGAAACATCAAATGTAATGAATGCAAAAATCACCTTATACAGCATATATAATATATATAATTCCTAATATATGTAATGCATATATATATATATATATATATATATATATATATATTTGGGGTGTAACGGTACACAAACAGTTCAGTACATACAGGGTTTGGTACAGCAGGGGAAAGAAAACTAAACATAAAATTGCTTTTTTTTATTAAGCTGTTTTTTTTGTTTGTTTTTTTTTAACAAATGTGTCCCTGTTTAAATATATTCAACATTTCAATACTATAATATTAATATAACCCTATAACCCTAACCCTAAAGGTTACAATTAACAACAGAGCCTAAATTACTAAATTCAGTTGCTATTTATTTTTGGATATAATAATCAACACTCAAATAATAATAAAATGCGCAACATATAATTATAAATATATTTACTCAGTAGCTGTCATAACTTGTTTTCATGGCATCTTTAAACATGCATTAAAAAATAATCAAGACATTAAATAAATATAATGAACAGGGTAATATAGACCGTATGTAGCCCCGCCCCTTTTCAGCACTGCGCTCATTCCGGTTTTTATTTCCACAGCGATCTTACGTTTTTATGAATGAACTGCTCGTTTTGAAATCTTCCCGGTCTACTGACTCACTATTTGTAAAGACATTCGCTTTAAACATGACAATGCTCATGATAAATTTCATTAACTCGATAATAAGTAAATCCACCAATTACTTGTCGACACTTATGTCATAGAAATATAGCTGCCGCAATAACTGAAGTTCAATGACAAAATTCTAAAGACACCTGCGTGTATGTTTCTCTGAAGAGCATATACAAAAAGCTCCCCTCAAGAGTTCATTTCTCTAGGGAACTAACATGCTGTAGACACTGAATGACTTGCCTGAGGTGAATGTAATGCTATGTGAGATATTATTCTCAAGCTGTTTTATTGATGTCTTTACACAGTTGAAACTGTGGTTGAGAGGTGACATGCGAACATCGATCATAGTCTCTTTTTCTTCTGGTAGCAAACAGCGTTGCATTACTGCACACGCCCCCTTATGGATTGGAGTGTGTATCGCCTGTGACTAACAGTATTCTTCGTGTGACTTCATCCACTGAATCATGCCGTCCGTACCATACAGTTACAACCCTAATATACATATATATTACTAGTCTCATGCTCAGCCTCAGACGTCACCCCCACGGACGGTTGGCTGAACGTCTGATGCATAAAGCCCTGAGTATACTTAATTTTTTTATGCGTACGCTAGTGTGCGCACACCCTTGCAAAGTATACTTCAATTGACTCGTATGCATATACAGGCATTCGACGCATGCTCAGTTTTGAACAATCTCTCGCCATGAGTTACAACCAGTGTGTTCTCGCGGAATTGGGCTACTTTAATACTGTTGCCGCGGGTTGTTTTTCATGTCCGCAGGTTGAAGTGACCCTAAATAACATGAAATATAGCTTCTGGAATGCAAATTTTACCAGGAAAACCCCATCAGAAACACAGATGTTACCCCTCAGAACATAGTTTATACCAGGGTACCCCCGTGAAATGCGATTGGGCTAGTTTTGAGTAACAATTGATTGAAACAGTTTGATTGACAGGCGATCTGACCAATCATAACCCCGAATCCGTATTTTGTCCAACAAAGCAGTCAGGGGAGTTAGTAGATTAACGTTGGTGAACTTTTTCGTCTTCTCTCACTTTGTGAGAACATGATGTGTGGCGTGAGAGTGCATGGCTTGTCAGACATAGCAACAGTAACTTAAGGGGGCGGGTCTTTGCGAAGGTTCAATTGGGCGGGGTTTGAGAAAACCTGGTAACCCTTGTTACCACCCATGTAAATATATGTGTATTCTTTCATGCTAAAGTTGAAAAAATACCTCTTCGCACAACCTCTCGTCTATGTAGGCCTCAATCGTCGCTGTAGCTTGCATGCGTTCCGGTCTGTTCTGTTTATGCCGTTTTTACCTCGTGAATCGATGCCCCGGTTGCCACCTTGCGGTTAAACTAATCACTGCAACAAAATTAAAATGTGCATGTGTGATCTGCGCATACAAGTACAAAAATCCGGTGGTGCACGTACAGTACGCGCGTACTCTTCTGATGGCAAAATTCACGTCACGCACACTGTACGCTCACCCTAGCGTACGCGTTGAAAGTGAAGTACTTTGGGCTTCAGGCACGCAAAATGCGAAACACTTCATCATCTGGTTGAATTCTCCAGGATTTCCGGGAGACGTGTGTCTCGCGTTCTTTAACAAACAAAGCAGTCGTGAAGTCAAACCCCCTCATGGAAGAAGAAAGCCGTCATGTTTACAACTATGACAATGAGTAATCGGTAAACTTGCACGATGTTCTTGAATGAATTGCATGCCGGCCTGTTATTGTAGGGACATAGACTTTCCATTTTCACTCCCCTAAGCATGATGCTGAACTAAAGGAACTGTGATTGGTTGCTTTACATGTCAGTCAGACGGCCTCTGGGCGGGGCTTGGCCAATGAAGGCCGGGATAGAGTCCAGACCTTCTACCGTCCGTCTGGTGCAATACTAATACATTGCTTACACCTCTCGATGCATCAAATGTTAAATAAGTACATGCTTTTTATTTCTGCAGCAATTCTCTGTCCATTGCAATATAAAAATAATAATAAGGGTTGAGTTAACATGAACTAAAAAACACAAAGGACAGGCAGTAGGTCATCATCAACCCATCCAGATCAATTAAAATAGTTTTTAAAAATGTTTTCACTGTAATATCTACCCCATCTGACCCTAAAAGGTGCAACCTAATGCAATTGGGTCTATCTAGTTGTATTAAGTAATACTTTGACTTTGTTTTTTAGATGTTACCACTTAAAGCACATTTCAGGATACTCGACAAACCAAACTAGGTTTGGCAAGACAGAAGTGTGTGGGCATCGAGGGATTCCCCGGACTCCTAACCAGTTATTTCCTGATTCCTAATTCAAACAAGCCCATCAAAAAAGGAACAAATAACTCTTTTGTTGTTCTTTCTGCTTCAAGCAATGTTATCTTAAAAACCACATTTATGCAAAGGATCTCGATGGATAAACCCCCTTAAACTCCCTTAAGTTAATGCAATTTTCAGCGCTAAAATCACTTGCACTGCCTTCGAAGGCTGCATTCCCTGCGAACCTTATTTAAAGCAAAGATAACTACATCGTGATCTATATATCATTATCGTGAAATAAAATGACCCATATTGTGATATAAGATTTTATGCATGCAAAGTTTTGTCATTTAAACTAAATTATGTGTGAACAGAATTCAGGAGTGACTCCAGATCTTGCATCGGTCTCCAAAACCGTGCCTTTAGTTTGATTCTGCACTTATTCAATTCAAACTTTGTTGGTGGCAAATTAATTTGAATAATAAACTGTGTTTTAACACACTGAGCTACGTGTATCAGCCCAAAGTTCATAGATGTGTTAAAGTTCAAAGCTTTCACTTTCCTATTCAATGTAAAATGAGTCATCATTGTTGATGAATTTTCAGACAAGAATGTTAGTTCTGTTTCTTCACTCCATTTCCTTCTTTCTCGTCACCTCACATCTATACTTTAATTTAGATTTGGTTTGGTTACCGTCAATGTGTCATTAATCTATAATCAGATTTAACTCGAAGTTCGTTCCTCCTTCTGGGAGCCTGGTTTTGTCGATAAATACTGTCATTATGTCATAATATATAATATTTCAGTCATTTTGTAATGTAGTGTTGTCCATGAATTCTTATATCAGGGCGGAACGTTGAATTCCCCATATCAAAAGCGTGAGATTTTGGTAAACCAGCTGGTTTTGTTGGCTAACGTCCAGGTTTGTGTTATAAAAGTGCTCAGTGGACAACACATGTAACCTCAGGGCTGTTTATGATCTGACTGGACTGAACGGTGCTTTCCAGACCACTCGATTCTGGCCTCTCTTAACCTCTGCTGGACATGATGAACCACAGACACGTTCTGAAGGGGGAATTAAAAAACTTTATAATTGTTCTTTCAAAAATGGACACTCTTGGGCTTTTAGAAAATCTTTTCACACTGAAACTAGTTTGCACTAGTTTAATTAGTCTACTGCCAACCTCAAACAGTGGACATGCATGCATGCATTAAATAAAGAGTCATTTTTGCCAATTTTTTGATTATACGCTCCATATACATGGTTTAATTATATTTAAACACTTAATTTGACAAAATTACAGCCTGATTGGAAATCATGTGCATTGTTTTTCTTAATGTTCTTCACACATGCACAGGCTAAAAAAACACTTGAAGTTTGCTTGTATTGCCATGCATTATTCAAAAGGAGTTTATTTGCAGGAAAGGCAGCTGCAGTGAAGCGTTTCAGCACGCAGAATAAAGGCACGAATCATGATTAGATCACTGACGTTAACTGAACCGAGACTGATCAGTGATCCACCTAATGATCCACAGTTTGGCTCTCTCAGACCTGGAGAGCTGTATTGTCATGCATATAAATACAGGTTCCTGCACAAACAATGACAATGTGGAGCACACTAAACAGACCGCAACTGTGTGCAAAAATGAAGCACGCAGATATTTTTTAAAAATATATTTTAAAAAAAAATTATAAATAAAAAGGTCAGAAATATATCTAATATAGATGTAAAAATATTTTTATATAAATATATTTAGATAAATAATATTATTAATGTTATTATTATTTTAATTAATATTTCCTCATTTTATATATATATATATATATTAGATGTTTTATTATTATAGGCCTATATATTTTTATAAATACATTTATATTGTCCATGATATATTTTAAAATATATTTAGATAAATAATATTATTAATATAATATAATATTATATATATATATATATATATATATATATATATATATATAAGATATTTTGTTATAGGCTTTTATATTATTATAAATACATTTATATTGTCCAAAATATATATTTTAAATATATTTATATAAATAAAATTATTAATGTTATTATTATTTTAATTAATATTTATTTTATTTATAAAAATATATATAAATAATAATAAAAATATATTAGATGTTTTATTATTATAGGCCTATATATTTTTATAAATACATTTATATTGTCCATGATATATTTTAAAATATATTTATATAAATAATATTATTAATGTTATTAATATTTTAATTAAAATTTATTTTATATATATATATATATATATATATATATATATATATATATATATATATATATATGTATATATATATATATATGATTACATTTTGGGTAAACACCAAAAATGCATTTTCTTGTCCTTTGAAGTACATTCTCTAATATATTTGAGCATGTAAATGGTTCAATTAAATGTGTTTTAAATTCGAAAAAATATAATTTGTATCTGTTTTTGGCTCAAACAGCAACAACAAATATGCCCAGTCATGCTAGAGAGAGGAAATGTTCCCAGCAGAGCACATGTTCACTAAAAGAATCATAAACATAATCTCTTTAGGAGGAAGATGAATGTGCTGTTTATGAGAAGGACGTCCAGCCCTTCCCAAACCAACACAAAGTCAAAGTGAGCTTTATAATACAGCGCATGCAGATGAACCAGGAACAAGGAAACACAAACATCTCCAAATCTCCAATAACAGTCTTCATAATAGGAAAAAAACTCTTCCTGATTCCTTTATAGTGTCTCCCTCCTGTTTTCTTTTTTCTTCCTGTTGACCTTTAATAAAAAATACTTGAGGAAAGACTTCATTCCATTTATTGTTCAGTAGTTCTGTAGAATGCTGCTGTCATTAATCATGCAGGATAAATGCATTGTCATATCATTTGTAACAAACATATTGTAAGACTGCAGAATAACAGCGTCCATGACTTTTGACCCCCATTGTATGCCTTTCTAATAAATAAAAGCAAAAAGGATTGACTTCCTCTCTCTCTCCAGGGGAAACACAAGAGGTGGGACAGGTTTTATCTTCCTCCCTCCACTGTATGAGCCGAATCATTAACAGAGTCACAAAAGGAAGTGAATAAACAAACAGTCAGCGCGTGCTCGAGTTCCCAGGATTCAGAAGAAACTTTTTATTTTAGTAGTGAACATAAGTGCACAAAACTACACGAAGAACATGCATGGGTCGATGGCGAGATGCTAATTTAGTTTATCCTAAAAAAAAATAATAATAATAAAAATGAAAAATAATCAATTCATATACATAATGACTTGAATATAAACTACTCTTCTGTGATTTCCAGATTTAGTTTTCATTTTCCAAATAAAAATACTGGTTGTAGTATTAAAAAGCTGCTCTGTCGCTTCCCTAAAGTAATAAAATGATTAACAGCACAGCTGTTGCTGTCTTTAAGTCAAAATGAAAGTAAGTAAAGCCTTTATTTGTCCCACAGTGGGAAAATTGCATAATAAAGTTGAAAGTGAAAATAAAGCGCTGCTGCCATCTCGTGGTTGAAAAGTGGCACTAACACTAAACTATCACTAAAGTTCCGATTTTCTTTAAACAGATAAATAAAAATATATTTATATACAGGGCTGGGTGGGTTACTTTTAAAATGTATTTCACTACAGATTACAAAATACATGCTTTAAAATGTCATTTGTAACGTATTTCGTTACATTACTCAAGTTTAGTAACTTAATCTAAATACTTTAGAATACTTTGGAATACTAATAAGTGTGGAAGAAACACAAAAAAGGTCATTGCAAGTTTTTATCTCACAATTCTGACTTTTTCCCTCAGAATTGTGTGATATAAAGTTGCAATTGCGAGTTATAAAGTCAGAATTATGAGATATAAACTTGCAATATTGAGAAAAATCAAAATTATGAGAAATAAACTCACAATATTGAGAAAAGTCAGAATTATGAGAAACTCACAATATTGATAAAAGTCAAAAATATTATATAGAAACTTGCAATATTGAGAAAAGTCAGAATTATGAGATATAAACTCACATACTAAATTCACAATTGCAAGAAAAAAGTCAGTATTGCAAGTTTATATCTCTCAATTCTGACTTTATAACTTGCAATTGTGAGTTTAAATCTCGCAATTCTGAGAAAAAGAAGTCAGAATTGTGAGGGGAAAAAAACAAATTGTGAGAAAAAGTTGCAGCGACTTTTTTTTACAATTATAAAATGACTCACAAACAACTATTTTAGTTTATTTATTTCTAAAGATCCTTTTAGATTAATAAACTTTCCTGTAGTTTCCATGTTCACCACAAGATGGCGCGTCACACACAGCTTCAGTGTAACGTCCAAGAGTGAAAGATGCGAAAATATATTTATATAAATACCTTTTCCTCAAGTTTACGTTCCTTATCATTTTTTTACATACGTGGGTCAATGACATATCGGACCCTAACATTTTTCGTAAAAATAAAAAAGCTGCTCTCATGATTGAAAGTGAAAATAACAAAATATTAATGCAAAATATTAGTGCGACGTCCAAAATTGAAAGATATTTCATGCTGGTGGACACATTAAAGTTTTTTTTTTCCATTTTAAGTGCTTTATTATATTACTAAAACATCACTACACATCCAAAAAGTGATATAAAGAGGGTTAGGGACTAAAAACACAAACGAAAGCCCTTCACATTCTAGCCCGTTAGATGGCAGAAACGCACCGACAATTCAGCAGAAGACAACGAAGAAGAAGAAGAACGCTGAAAAACAGAATTTTTGGGGAATGTTCCCATCCTCAATTATCCCAGGACAAACAACCGACTTCTACATGACATGTTCGAGGAGAACATGAGTGATTCAGAAGCTTGTGGGATGAAGAAAGATGATCCTGAGCATCAAACAGGTTGGTGTCAGGATTGATTCCTCACTGATGATTGTTGCAGAACATCCAGATCACAAACTTTAATGCATTTCAACAGATTTATTTAGTGGCTGTAGATATAATATATATGTAAATAAACAGGGCTGGGTGGGTTACTTTTAAAATGTATTTCACTCCAGATTACAAATTACATGCTTTAAAAAGTCATTTGTAACGTATTTCGTTACATTACTCAAGTTTAGTAACTTAATCTAAATAATTTAGAATACTTTGGAATACTAATAAGTGTGAAACAAACACAAAAAAGGTCATTGCGAGTTTTTATCTCACAATTCTGACTTTTTCCCTCAGAATTCCGTGATATAAAGTTGCAATTGTGAGTTATAAAGTCAGAATTATGAGATATAAACTCGCAATATTGAGGAAAGTCAGAATTATGAGATATAAACTCACAATATTGAGGAAAGTCAGAATTATGAGATATAAACTCGCAATATTGAGAAAAGTCAGAATTATGAGATATAAACTCACAATATTGAGAAAAGTCAGAATTATGAGATATAAACTCGCAATATTGAGAAAAGTCAGAATTATGAGATATAAACTCGCAATATTGAGAAAAGTCAGAATTATGAGATATAAACTCACAATATTGAGAAAAGTCAGAATTATGAGATATAAACTCACAATATTGAGAAAAGTCAGAATTATGAGATATAAACTCACAATATTGAGAAAAGTCAGAATTATGAGATATAAACTCACATACTAAATTCACAATTGCAAGAAAAAAGTCAGTATTGCAAGTTTATATCTCCCAATTCTGACTTTATAACTTGCAATTGTGAGTTTAAATCTCGCAATTCTGAGAAAAAGAAGTCAGAATTGTGAAACACAAACTCACAATTGTGAGGGAAAAAACAAATTGTGAGAAAAAGTTGCAGTGACGAGTGAATTATAAAATGACTCACAAAACATGAAAACAGTGGAAAACATGAAACTGAACTCTTTTTCAGACGGTCAGAGTCAGAGAATCACCAATCGCTGTTTAAATGACATTAAAACTCAAAGTAATCACTTTGGTAATCTAAAACACTTTTCAGATGTAACTGTAATCTGATTACCACCCATTTAAAATGAAACTGTAATGAAACACAGTTACTCAAATGTTGCATTTTAAATACGTCACTAAGTTACTTGTATTTCGTTACTCCCCAACCCTGGCGATAAACCAACATAATGCATCTAAATAATAATAAAATAACAAAAATTAATAGAAGCTTCATTTTGAAGATAGATAGATGTTTACAGGCACGCATATCGAATAATCGTGTGTGATTTCAAAGCAATAAAGTCGTTTTTTTTAGATCTCGATGCATTATTTTGAGGTTGTGAAGTGTCTGGGCGGTGTTTCAAATCCCATTTTTCCATTTTTAATTAATTTGTGACTGTTTTAACACATTTCAGATCTGTTGGAGGTTTTACCTAATCAAAAGTCTTCAAGCCGCTCACGGACCGCAATAAGAGCCAAACCGTCTTTCCTCTGCCCTCACTGTGGAAAGAGTTTCTCGCGTAAAGGAGACTTCGTTAGACACGAACGGATCCACACCGGAGAGAAGCCCTTCACGTGTCCTCAGTGTGGAAAGAGCTTCACGTTAGCAGACGGACTCCAGAAGCATCTGCGGTCTCACTCCGGAGTCAGATCCTTTAAGTGTGAACAGTGCGGGAGGACTTTTATTTTGCCGTCACACCTGAAGAGACACATGATCATCCACGCGGATTTGAAGCCTTACTCGTGTTCTCTCTGTGGGAAGAGCTTCTCTCAGCTCGACTGTTTGAAGAAGCATCAGAAAACGCACGGCGGCGCGAGACCTCACATGTGCTTCGAGTGCGGGAACGCCTTCCATTCTGCCGACACCTTGAGGCGACACCGGAGGATTCACACCGGAGAGAAACCGTACACCTGCTCCGACTGCGGCAAGAGCTTCACTCAGTCGGGACACCTGAAGCAACACGAGCGCGTTCACACCGGAGAGAAGCCGTACGTCTGCTCGCTGTGTGGGAGGAGCTTCAGCACATCCAGGAATCTGCCGGCTCATATGAAAAAACACTGTCCGGACACTCATCAGATCGAGCAAGATGATGCACCATCATATCAATAAGTAAAAACATCGATTTGCTCATTTCGTTTGTGTAACTTGTGTAAGGAATTTGTATACACTTTATGTTCAGTCCCATTACATGCATCATTTCCCCATTTTAAAGTCGTCATGAAGTCCTTATTTTTTAGTAGTATTTATTAAAAATTCTTAATCCATACACATCATTATCTTCTGCTAGATCATCTAGATCTTCTGCTAAACTTCTTTTACATGTTCCAAGAGTACATTCTGAGTTGGGCAAAACTGCCTTCTCTTTTTTTGCTCCTTCATTATGGAATGAGATGCAGAGTATTATTATGCTGGAAACACTCCCTTCTGTAAAAATTTTTAAAAACCTTTTATGGTCAACTGTGAAGGAAACATGTACCTGCTATGAGTAAATTACATATTGGTAATCATTAGATGTAGGGCAAATGATTATGCTTGTTTTATGTTTTTAAACTGTCTTATTGTGAAACTTATTGTGCTGCCATTTTGGCCAGGACTCCCTGGAAGAAGAGATTTTGTATCTCAATGGGACTATCCTAGTAAAATAAAGGATAAATAAAATAATAAATAAATAAATTATATTTTTTTAAAAAAACAATTAAGATACTTGAATCAAAGTAACTCCCCTCCCTCTTGCAGTGACTTCTCTTGATGATGATGATGATGAGGGCGGGGCAACCTGTCAATCACATGAGATCCACCAATAGCAAACCACAACCATCCATCGACCCTTTGCAAAGACCCGCCCCCCTTTAGTCATTGTTGATATGCGCTCTCACGCAGTGAAAAAATACAGAGCAAAGAGGACACTGACAACGTATGAAACAGTATCATATTGTAATTTTTTAAAGAAGTTTAATCAATAAATAGCGTCTAGTGTGTCTTTAATGTGTCGTGAACCGATCATCTCTTCATACTAGTTCATTTATAGCATCAAATAAACATGAATGAACATCAGAAGGAATGTTGTTTCAAGCGCAGAAAGACGTTCAAGTTCACCAACGTTAATCTACTAACTCCCCTGACCGCTAAAAATGGCAGATTCGGGGTTATGATTGGTCAGATCGCCTGTCAATCAAACTGCCGGCGACGGCTAATTGCTTATAGATAAAATCAAGCCCCGCCCCACATTTGTTCTTGTGTCACAATAGGGAAGAAAACATCCATTTCATGCTGACTTTAAAAATAATGCTGTTTCTGACATATAAATAAAGTATTCTTACAGCTTCATCAATGTATATTTATGGTTATATTATTGCAACACATTTCTTTGCACAAAGTACAGAAATATTGACTGTGAATTTGTTATGTTGTGACGATATTTGTTTTTTATTAGTTTCTGATTTGCAGCGCTGTAATATTTAACTGTGTATGAATGGCAGTTTTTCTGAAAACACTCAACTCAACCCATCGGCAAATAAAACTTTTTTAAAAAGATCTCCTCGGTTTATAATTTCAGTTTGTTTACCGTCAGTGGAAGCCTAGTTCAACAGTCACGTGGTTTTCGGCTGACCAAAGCGTCGAACGTCATAGATCACGTGATTATTGCTTCGAATCTTCAGCGTCGGACGTAAACAATCTTTCGAATCTTTTCAAACGCGTTTAGGACAAGATTGCCGCATCCATCCCACACGTGAAGAAGACGCGTTTCAAACATGAGGAATTAACTTCATTTGAGTTCTACATGACATGCTGCTGTAAAGATGGAGTGTGTTAAAGAGGAGAATGAAAAGATGAGCGATGCAGAAGCCTTCAGAATTAAAAAAGAAGAATCTGAGGAGCAAACATGTTGGTGTCTATTATTTATTCTTCATCAATGACTACCGAGGAATATTAAGGTCGCAAAACTTACGCAGAAATATAATATTTAATATTGCAAAATATATAAATATTTTATCATTCTTATTAGTAGTTGAAGTAGTCGTATCTAACATTGTTTTTGCTATGCTATTAATTAAAACCAAATATTAATAATAATAATTATTATTATTTAACCGCTTCTAGTATTTTTTAAAAATATATATGCATTTTAAAAAATGAACATAAAATTAAATATCTTAATGGCCTGCCTGCCATTAAATATACATTTTTTATTAATATTATTATTATATAATTAGTATATTTAATAGCTAATATTAATAATAAGAAGAATTGACATTATTATGACATTACTATTATATAATTTTAATTAAGTTTTTGTACATAAACACATTATGTACTATTAAATTGTATACAATATACTTAAATAATACTAAACATTTAATCATAAAATTAAACATTCCTGCCATTAAATGTTATTGTGATATAATGTGTTTTATTATTTGACAGTTTCTAGTATTTTTGTGAATATATATATACATTATGTAAATATATAATATCAAAAATAAATATTTTAATGTCCCTCCTGCCATTGATTTTCACCTTGAATTGGTTAATTATTTAGCAGTTGTTCCTCTTAAATTGATTATTAACAATTTCTCCATTTTAGACCTCATGGAAGAGAATGAGTTGGAGGAGAAACACCATCAGCATCACTTCACAACTGGAGACAAATCAGGAGGCAAAAACTATTTCATCTGCCCGCAGTGCGGAAAGAGCTTCCCGCATAAAGGAGACCTTAATAAACACTTACGAATCCACACCGGAGAGAGACCGTTCACATGCATTCAGTGTGGAAAGAGCTTCACGCAAAAAGCAAACCTTAATAGACACCTGCGAGTTCACTCTGGAGAAAGGCCCTTCACATGCTCCCAGTGCGGGCGCAGTTTCACATCAACAAACATCCTCAAAAACCATCTGCGCCGTCACTCTGAAGTGAGCTCGTTCAGCTGCGATCAGTGCGATAAGAAGTTTATTTTGGCCAAACTACTGAAAAGACACATGAAGATGCATGCGAACCAGAAGCCTCACTTGTGCTCTTTTTGCGGGAAGAGTTTCTCACAACTGGAGTATTTCAACGAGCACCAGAAGATGCATGTCGGTGGAAGACCTCACAAGTGCTCTGAGTGCGGGAACTCTTTTAACACGGCCGACTCCTTGAGACGACACCAAAGGATTCACACCGGAGAGAAGCCGTACACGTGCGCGCATTGTGGGAAGGGTTTCATTCAGTCTGGACACCTGAGAGCACACGAGAGGTTGCACACGGGAGAGAAGAAGCACCAGTGCGCTTCATGTGAGGCGAGCTTCACACACTCGAGTAAACTACTGACTCATGTGCGAAAGTGTCGCCCAAAGTTGTCACTGTGAGCAAAGTTCATGCTTAGATCCTTCACTTTAAAATCAGAAAACTACGGAGCCACGGAAATGACATGCAGGAAAAAAATTGAAGGCTAAAACATGCACATGATTTACTATTTCGTTCCTTCTATTCACTAAAACGTGTGCTCGATTTACTATTTCGTTCCCTCGATTTACTAAAACATGCACACGATCTACTATTTCGTTCTCTCGATTTACTAAAACATGCACACGATCTACTATTTCGTTCTCTCGATTTACTAAAACATGCACACGATCTACTATTTCGTTCCCTCGATTTACTAAAACGTGCTCAGAATTTACTATTTCGCTCCCTCGATTTACTAAAACGTGCTCAGAATTTACTATTTCGCTCCCTCGATTTACTAAAACGTGCTCAGAATTTACTATTTCGCTCCCTCGATTTACTAAAACGTGCTCAGAATTTACTATTTCGCTCCCTCGATTTACTAAAACGTGCTCAGAATTTACTATTTCGTTCCCTCGATTTACTTAAACATGCGCATGATTTACTATTTCGCTCCCTCGATTTACTAAAACATGCGCACAATTTACTATTTCATTACCTCGATTTACTAAAACATGCGCACGATCTACTATTTCGCTCCTTCAATTTACTAAAACGTGCTCACGATTTACTATTTCATTACCTCGATTTACTAAAACATGCGCACGATCTACTATTTTGCTCCTTCGATTTACTAAAACGTGCTCACGATTTACTATTTCATTACCTCGATTTACTAAAACATGCGCACGATCTATTTCGCTCCTTCGATTTACTAAAACGTGCGCACGATTTACTATTTTGTTCCCTCGATTTACTAAAACGTGCGCACGATTTACTATTCCGATTTACGATTTAGTACACCGGGGTCCGTAAACAGTTACAGTGAATGTTTTTGTAGGATGCTTTTCATCCCATTTGTCAATCAAAGTCAACTTCAAGCAATTGATCCTTGTGCAGTCTTCGGTCACAATGTCTAAATATATACTTGAATCCACAACCTAAAAATTAAGTAAATATGTCCAAAAACAACGAGAGAATTCACAAGCCGCTCCATAGAGAACTGTACATGCATCTAGTGGTTACACAATGGTATTACATGTTTTCTTTCTATACTCTTTATGGCGCTAATCTGCCTTCAAAAAATTGGATTTTAAAGGTCTAGACTCTATTTTAACCTAAAAAAAAATTTCAATAACGGATAACAATTGCTGTATAAATATTGACTAGTACCACAAAACCCTCTCAAAATAAATAAGAAAAAATATTATGAGAATACAATGATTTTACTGAAAAAAATAAGTTGTGTTTCAGGTGTCCAGTCACTTTTGACCGTTAGGAATCTGAGTGTGATTCACAAATAAAGGATGCACAAGGGTTAAATCTCCGTCTTTAACAGCTTAATTTTTTACAGTCTAGATGCTGAAAGCTGATGCATTGAGATCTGTAATCTTAATGTGACCTCTTTTACACTTAAACTTGTTTCTGCAAGATGTGTTGTGGTTGCTGTACATGTTCATTTTCTGTCATTTACAGATGTAAATATGAACACAATTCATTTCCAAACCTGTGACTTTACATCTAAAGCATGTAATATTGTGTAGACTTCTATATATACATTTTTTATCATTTCATGCTTTGCCTTCGGAGTGTTTATTTTAGGTGTCGACTACTCACTGTTTGTCTTAATGGCCTTTTTACTTGCCTGTTTAATTTCAAGGATCTTGAATATATTTTTAAAAGTGCAAATATTCAGTGTAGTCTCTGAAATAACGCCTTCATATACACGCTACAAGAATAAAAAGTGTTTTAAATGACATAAATTGTCACAGCAGGATAGAAATCACAAAGGGTCTTTTTTTTATTTAAAAAAAAAATAATCACTTAGTCAAATTTAAATATAAGCATATAATAATATAACATTATTGGCGAAGCAGATTTGTCAAACTCTTTACAGCACTTTTCAGTTTGCGCTCTGTTCCTTTTTACAGCGGTGAGAAATTGATTGTATAGCAGCTTTTTCACCTGAGAGTTATGGGCAACAGAAAGTTTTAGATACACACACAGGCACTAAAGAATCAGCGTATGAATCTCAATAATGGTGACACGCTTCATGCAGTAATGCATTCTGGGTGCATCATACAAAACGCATCTTTGGCTCCCAGAATGCACTGCAGCATGAAGCGTGTCACCATTGTTGAGATTCATAGGCTGATTCTTGAGGTCTGAGTGAGTTGAACAGATGCTGATTTTCAAAATTTTTAATGGATGATGTAGAATAATCAATTATACCACATGATAGCATTGTATATTATGTTCTGATTGATAATGGATTAGTTGGAATCTAACACCTGTGCCATCTGGGAAAAGCACGGTTTTCCCCAACTTCTAATCTGGATTCTGGAAACTGCTGAAAGAAGCTGATCAGAGGAACTCGAGGGCCTAACAGAGGAGTGCCGGTTCATTAATATCTCCAGGTATTTTGCAGCCAACACACTTACAGATTTAAAAACAAACAATAAATCTTTATATTCACAGACCGGCAGCCAATATTTATTTAATAACTACATTAATTTACACTCTAAAAAAGATTAAAGAGCAACAAAAACACTCCAGTGTTTCCACTAAGAGAACTCGCTCAGCATGTCTAGTTTACTAGACAAAATATCATTTTATTTTGATGTTTATTACAAGTTTGTAGAAGTTGAGCTACATACAAGCCTACCCTATGTCTACCTATTTTTAATTCACATTTTAACTTATAACTTAAACAACATATAAAATAAAAATCTTTTGATAGGCTTCTTCGGTCTCCTGGTTTCGGTGTGCGGCCAGCAACCTTTGTGCTCTTTTTCATTTTAAAAATACAGATGTTTTTCTTTCATAGGCTACTATTATTTTACCCTAAATACCAACATTACAACATTTATTTCAATCAAAAGGTGCATTAGTTGTTGATCAAGATTGACAGTGCTCTCTGTGAAGTCTCCTCCAGCACATCCCAAAGACTTACACTGAGCTCAAGGACTCGGAAAATGATTCTTCACCATTTTTTTTTTTACAATTTTTTTTAACCCTGATGGATATTGACATTGTCATCCAGGGATATGTCCATGATGTGTCTTCGGACAGGGTTGTTTTAGGACATGAAAAGCTACACGCTCATCTTTTAGGGTTAAAAGAACCGTTTCCAAACATAAAACATGCTAGAAACACAATAATCACTGTAATAATGATCCAGTCATGGACTCTTTGTCTATTAAAATCCAAACAGCCACTTTTTTTGTTGTTGTTGTTGGCCGGGACGTGTATAAAATCACGTTTAACATTTTCACATTGTGCAGAGTGTGATTTCAATGCAATAAAGACTTCAAACAAGCTGTTTTAAATATGGATTATGATTTAATAGACTATTGTTGCCGCTTTTACACAAACGCCTCATGTGCACAATTTATGAAAATATTTGAACTCCACAAAGAAACAAACACATCCCTTAAACAAATCATTTTATGAGAACACACAAGTTTTCTAAACCTTCCCCAAAGGTTTCTTTTAACAAACAATCAAACTAATTTTAGCATTAGTAAACATTTGACTCATCTGAATGTCAAATAATTTACTTTGTTAGTGTATGATTTTGTAATTGACAGATCTGAACATTAACATTTGCTAATTAGACAACTTCGGGCATCCCTTTTTCTTATGAGTCCATAGATTAAATAATCGGGTGAAGCTCTTCCCGCATGAGGAGCACCGGTGCGGCTTCTCTCCGGTGTGAACCCTCTCGTGATCCTTCACGTGTCCTGAATGAGCGAATCTCTTCTCACAGTGCGAACACTGGTACGGTTTCTCTCCAGTATGAATTCTCTGGTGTTTTTTCAATGCTCCTGATGTAATGAAGGTCTTCCCGCAGTCGGAGCACATGTATGGTTTCACTCCAGTGTGAATGCTCTCGTGCTCTTTTAAATGTTGCAGTCGAGTAAAACACTTCCCGCAAAAATAACAAACGTGAGGCTTCACGGCAGCGTGGAGTCTAAGGTGTCGTCTTAAGCCCGATTCCACGAGAAAAGTTTTCTCGCACCGATCGCAGCTGAACGACTTCACTCCGGAGTGAGAGTGCAGATGATCATTGAGAGCGCTTTTGGATGTGAAACTGTTTTGGCACTGAGAGCACGTGTAAGGCCTCTCTCCGGTGTGAATTCTCATGTGCCTTATGAGGTTTGATTTTTGTCCGCAACTCTTCCCACACTGAGAGCACGTGAACAGCTTTTCTCCGGTGTGAATCCTCGTGTGTCTGTTAAGCTCTGATTTGGTTGTGTAACTCTTTCTACACTCGGAGCACGTGAACGGTTTTTCTCCATTGTGGTTTCTCGTGTGCACGTTTAAGTCCTCTTTGCGACAGAAACTCTTTCCGCACCGAGAGCACGTGTAAGGCCTCTCTCCGGTGTGAACGATCATGTGCACCTTCAGGTGTGCTTCGTGTTTGTAACTCTTTCCACACTCGGTGCAGGCGAACGGTTTTTCTCCAGTGTGAATTCTCATGTGTCTGTTAAGGTGCGACTTATACGTGAAACTCTTTCCACACCCGGAGCACGTATAAGGCCTGTCTCCGGTGTGAACCATCATGTGCACCTTCAGGTGTGCTTCATGTCTGAAACTCTTTCCACACTCAGAACAGGCGAAAGATCCTCCAGGTTGTTTTTGTGTGAAATTCTCTTCCGTCTTTGAAGCGTTTCCATCTTCATTTTTGAAATGATGAGGATTTTGAAGCAGATGTTGTTTATCTTCATTTTTATGTGTCAGTTTTTCATCTTCATTCGCTTCCGTCGGGTCTAAAATCAACATATTAAATTCAATTAAAAAGGACAAATGACAAATTCATTCTTAATTGAGCACAATCTACTAGTATCGAGCTCTACATGTCAGTTCTCATCTAAAGCCCAAAGTAGACTTAATATTTAATAATGCGTACACATTTCGTCATCAGAAGTGTATGTGCGTACTATACGCGCACCGCTTGATTTTTGCAACCGTGCTTACTTGTACTTGCGTTAGTTTATCCACAAGTGGCAACTGAGGCGCTGAATCACAAGATAGTCTAAGAAAAACGGCATAAACAAACCGGACCATGCAAGCTACAGCGGCGACGGAGGCCTACATAGACGACCCTCATTTGTGCAACTCTAGCATGGGGTGGTCGTGGCCTAGTGGTGAGGGAGTCGGGCTTGTAATCTGAAGGTTGTTGGTTCGATTCCCACGCCGGCAGGAATTGAAAGTGGGGATTGTGAATGAACAGCACTCTCTCCACCTTCGATACCATGACTAAAGTGCCCTTGAGCAAGACATGAAACCCCTAATTGCTCCCCTTGTAAGTCGCTTTGGATAAAAGCGTCTGCTAAATGATGAAAAATGTAAATGAAAGAATACAAAGATATTTACACGGGTTGTAACTCATGGTGAGAGACATCTAAACTGCGCATGAATGCCTGTGTATTCGTACGAGTCAAATTAACTATACTTTGCAAGGGTGAGCGTACGTGTAAAAAAAACCAAGTATATCCAGGGCTTTAATGTTCCTCATCAGTCATTAAAGAGAATGAAGGAAAACACCAACCTATTTGTTCCTCTGTATCTTCATCTTTTATTCCGCAGGGTTCTTCCTTAAACTCCATCTTTACAATAGTATGTCAGTAGATTCTCCTGCTTCTTCTTCTTCTTCTCCTGTGGGAAGATGGGAATATTCCCCAGCATTCATGAAACAATTCAACTCCTCTTGCTAATTATTATGTTGTTCTTGTTCATTAGATGTGATTTACATGCATTAAAAACTCTGTTTACCACGTTTCATTACGTAAAATGAAAACACAACTCATAATCTTCACAAATTGTAATGTGAAAGACCAGTCAGAAACGAGTGAGCATTAATGTACATCAGTTGATTCATTTCGAGTCGATTCACTAAGTGAACTGACTCGTTTGGATTTAGATTTCTCCTAATAAATGATCAAATGAATGTACTCACAGTCTGAAAAACATCAGATTTAGAGCAGAATGAACGGCTGTGTTCTAACTCTCATGTTTATGTTCTCTTCCCTCACTCACTTCTTCTTCTTCTTCATCTTCTTCTTCTTCAGTTGCACGAGCGCCCTCTACTGGCTGAAACCAATCTCTGCTGAACTATCTAATCTATATAGACTGGTTGCAGATTATACAAACACTATTTATCTCCCCAATATGTTTGATTTGGGATAAAGATTCAAGCTTCAAAATGTCAGATAAGAAGTTTGCAATTGTATTTACTTTCTGGACTCATCCAACTGTTGTGTTTCTGATGTTGTTCATTTTAATATAAATCTTGATTTCTTTTTGAAGTTAGATGATTATTATTAATAAAAATGTGAGCGATATTAAGATTTAACTGGAAAAATTCTGTCCAAGGAGCTCAATGCAAGTTGTCAGATTTAGATTTCTCCCAACAAAAATAAAATTAAAGTCTTTTTTTACATTTCTTTATGGATCAAATGTAAATTTGTGTCTTAAACGGTTAGTTCGCCCAAAAATAATTTTTAAAAAAGCCATTAATTACTCACCCCCATGTCTCCAAACCTGTAAGACCGTCTTTCATCTTCAGAACACAAATTAAGATATTTTTGATGAAATCTGAGATGTTTCTCAGAGAGACTGCAGCATTATTACCACTTTCAAGGCCAATAAAGGTAGTCAAGACATCGTTAAAATAGTCCATTGGTTCAACCTTAACGTTATGAAGCTACGAGAATGCTTTTTGTGAGCAAAAAACGAACAAAAGTAACGTCTTTATTCAACATTTTCTTATCTTCCATGTCCGTGTCATGTCGTAAACACAGTGCAGTGCTTCCGAGTTCTGACGAGTTTTGTTCCTTTATTCTTGTAACAAATTCTACACACAATGTATAAATATAATGAACAACATTAATAACAGTGCATTACCTCATTACAGCCAGACTAACAAAACAAATTTGATCCGAATATGGATGGAGATAACTTATTTTACTATATTTACTCCCTAACATAACAAACAAAAGCATTTACATCTAAAATTTTTAGTATTTTGACTCCTCCCAACAATCCTCACCATGCCTCTATGTCATTTTAACACATTTCTCTCTCTCTCCCATCTTTTGATTTATCAGAATATCAAACTGTTTACTTAAGTGATGGATCTGAACATGAAATTTGCTTAATGAGGAAACTTCGGGGAACACTTTTTCTAATGAGACTGTAGATTCGGTAATCGAGAGAAACTCTTCCCTCATGAAGAGCAAGATCCTTTGACTCCAGTTTTTCCAGTTTGTCTTTGTGTGAAATTCTTTCCCGTCTTTAAAACGACCGTGTTTCCATCTCCATTTGTGAAATGATGAGGTTTTTGCTGTTTGTCTTCGTTCACTTCCACCGGGCCTAAAAATCAACATATTAAATATCCATGATTCAATAAAAGGACAAATGAGAATCAAAAAGAAATATGGTTCAATCTCAATTTGGCACAAATCCAGCCTAATAAACTCAGCAAAAAAAAAAGAACTATCCCTTTTTCAGGACATTGTATTTTAAAGAATTTTGTAAAACCAAAACAGGCATAAAAGATATTTATTGGACAGTGTTTAAACTAGAGTTGTCAAAAGTACTGACTTCGGTACTGAAATTTTAAAAATGTGACTGTAACACAGTACGTAAGTACGGGAAGAAGGAGGCGGGAACAGGCGAACATTCAACGTAATTCTAATCAAATAAATAAAAAAGTCTCTGTGAGGAACTGCCGCCATTTTACTTTCATTTTATTGTTTGTTTATTTATTTGATTAAAATTATGTTGAATGTTCGCCTGTTCCCGCCTCCACACAAACATAATAAAACAACATAAAGTCCAGGCCTGGTCCTCTCTCGTCCTTCACTGTCGTCGCTCCTCTTTTATGCTTCCGGAGCTCCTCCGTGAGAGACACGAGACCGGTGTAGCACGCAGCTGACGCTCATTATCACTCACGTCACCGGCCTCGTGCCGTTCCCTCACGGCTCTCGCCAGCCCTGCTCGTCACAGTGACGCTTTGAGCGGAGTCATAAACACCTCTGATTGGCCACTGTGTTGACACACTCATCAGATATATATCTGTGATTGGCTTCAATGATCAACGCTTCAAAAACATTGTAAATGGTCCTCCATGACGCTCTTCACCGAGCGGTTGTTCTCAGTGGGCCGCACTATGGTTCAAGTAAAGTCTCACGGGCTGCATATCATTTACATATGACGTCATCAATGAAAACTAATTAGGTTTTATGTTATGGTATTAGCAGATAATGTCATTATAAAGGCAACAAATAGAAACGTTTGCTTATTTAGTTGTTATAACACAAAATAAAGAAGATAATAAAAGGTTAATAAAAATTTCAATAATAAACGTAAACCTTTACAGAATTTATAAACCACTTTTAATTTAATTAATTTTAATATTTATATATATTTTAAAGCACCATTACTGTAAAATACTAAATCAAATTTTCTATTTAACATTTTGACAATTTAGTTGAATAATTGAATCACTGATGACCCCCCCCCCCCAAGAATCCCATTAAAAGAGATTCATTTGAAAGGTAAAATTATTCTATGATTATTCAGGCATATGAATATTTACATATTTAATTGCATGAGTTTAATTGAAGATATGTCATAATACACAATGTCACATGATTTCAGTCAACTAAGCTATCGGTTTTAATGAAGGTGAAAATATCTGAAATGTACATCTAATTAATGGAATACTGAATAATAACCCCATTCATTGCAATGATTATTACATTTATAATATAATAACACTATTAACAAGATGCCATTTGGCACCTTCTGTGCCTATTCTGGGTGGCATAGCTTACCCCAAGGGTCTAATTTTATTTTTTTTCTTCAAAATCAGAACTTTTACTCCACAATTGAGCAGTTTGATTGACAGGCGATCTGACCAATCATAACCCCGAATCCGCCATTTTGACCAACAAAGCAGTTAGGGGAGTTAGTAGATTAACTCGTAAAATAATGTTAATCTACTAACTCCCCTGACTGCTTTGTCGGACAAAATGGCGGATTCGGGGTTATGATTGGTCAGATCGCCTGTCAATCAAACTGTTTGCAAAGGGTCAATTACCCTCAACTGACTTATTATGAAATTAAAATTAGTGTAGTGTACACAGTGTAGTGTAGTGTAGTGTATCTCAGAATTCTGACTTTATAACTCGCAATTCTGACTTTTTATCTCAGAATTCTGACTTTAAAACTCGCAATTCTGACTTTTTATCTCAGAATTCTGACTTTAAAACTCGCAATTCTGACTTTTTATCTCAGAATTCTGACTTTAAAACTCAGAATTCTTAGATAAAAAGTCGCAAAAATCTTCTTTTTTTTTTTTTTTCAGTGGCGGAAACGGGCTTCCATAAACTACAGCATTACTATTCTGATTGGCTAAGAAAAATAGACAAAATTGGTAATCTTCAACACATGGACAGATAGACAGAAGCATATCTCCATCCGTCGCGATGCTGACGTACAGAGCCTGGATTTAGGTACAGGATATCTTTCTAGATCATGAAAAGGCGTCTGCAGATCTCAAGCAGAACGCCGGTTGTCTTCAGTACCAATACTGGACCTGCACAAACACACACATGATTCACAGCTTCTTCAGGGCTGAAGTTGATCTGAGCTTCAACTATAAGAGAAAATATTCCCAAAACATGCTGAGAAGTTGTACTTTTCTCTCCGTGAGATCGAGGTACAGACAATATTAATCATTATTTTCTAGTGTTTGAAAATGAAAATAATGCTTTAACATACGTTGAAGAAGTCATTCAAATAATATTTAGAAGAATGAATAACTTGATTACCATTGTGAATAAAAGTAGGACAAAATCATGTTTTGAAAGAAGGACTGATGGTGTATTAACTCTTTTTGAACAACAACAAAAAAAATGACAATGCATCTTTAATCTGAATGTCAAATTATTTACTTGTAAGTGTATTATTTTTGAGTGAACATGAACATTTGCTTATTGAGGCAGCTTTGGGCAATGCTTTTTCTTATGAGTCTGTAGATGAGAGATTTGGGTGAAGCTCTTCCCACATGAAGAGCACTGGTGCGGCTTCTCTCCGGTATGAACTCTCTCGTGATCTTTCAAGGATTTCGAATAAGAGAACGTTTTTCCACAGTGTGAACACTTGTACGGTTTCTCTCCAGTGTGAACTCTCTGGTGTGTTTTTAAGGCACTGGATGTAGTGTAGGTCTTCCCGCAGTCGGAGCACACGTGAGGTCTCACACCGGTATGAACACGCTCGTGCTGCTTTAAAGAGTACAGTTCTGAAAAACTCTTTCCACAGAGAGAACAAACGTGTGGCTTCACATCTACATGAACTTTAATGTGCGCTCTTAAGCTTGATGCCAAAACAAATGTTTTCTCACACTGATCGCAGCTGAAGGATCTCATTCCAGAGTGAGAGCGCAGATGACTGTTGAGAACGCTTTTGCGTTTGAAACTCTTTCCACACTGAGTGCATGTGAACGGTCTTTCTCCAGTGTGAACTCTCATGTGCTCATTTAGGTGTCTTTTATGTATGAAACTCTTTCCACACTTAATACACGTGAACAGATTTTCCCCGGTGTGAATCCTCATGTGTCGCTTGAGGTCCGATTTATGCATGTAACATTTTCCACACTCGGTGCAGATGAAAAATTCTTTGACTTCAGATTTTCCAGCTTGTTTTTGTGTGATATTCTCTTCAGTCTTTGAAACCACTGCCTTTTCATCTTCATTTTTGAAATCATGAGGCCCATGGTGTTTGGCTCCATTCACTTCTATCGAGTCTAAAATCAACATTTTAAACACAATTAATTCATCTCAATTCTCCTCAGCAGTCATTAAAGGGAGTTTAAGGAAAATGTCTCAGGAAACCATGTTTCCCCTAGAAGGGGAATGAAACACTGCAACTTAGCTTGACATTACAGGTAAAGTCATTAGCGTGACTGGTGTCTGAAGCATGTGTGAACACACTCCAATTTAATTGGCTGGCAACAGTCTGTGACATCATTAGTGGAGCACCCGGTTTGGGAAAATAATCTAATTTTTTTTTTTTACCAATATTGCAATTGCAATTTAAATACATGATTATTTTTAAGCTCTTTATCTTCTGTATTACTGAACAAAGACAAGCAATGAATCATTTTATAGTAGGGGTGGATCCGATTCTGGAAGTCACGATCTGATTCCAAAACAATTCTTAATCTTTTTTTTTCTTGTTAATTAATCTTATTAATAAAACTTAAAATCTTATCTTATTTAATTACATGTGTCATTATAAGTACTTTTTATATTAAAAAAATTAAGACAATTGCATGTTAAGAATTTTAAATATAAAACTAATATAGCTTCGAAATGTAAAAGCTAATAAACAACAAAGAGGAAAAAACATATTACAATCAATAAACAAAGAGTGCTTTCAAAAAATAAGAGTAGGCTATTTGAACATTTTCTTTTCAAGGGCTGTGAGTGATTTTTCTCCTTCACATCTTTACTGTGGTTTGATTATTACTGATGACAGACAGTGGAAGATCTAATAAGCTGCATTCACAATAATGCACCGATCTCTTTTGAATTATAAGATGTGGTTTGTCCTGTCTGTTTAATCCTGACTGTGTTTACATTAATTTCACATCATAACAGCATTTTGAGATTCAAGTAGCCTATAATTAACCACTTAAACAGTCGCGCACAGCCACATGCGCGAGCACTCTTCACAAAGCATACGTCAGCATTTAAAAATGACAACACAAATGATGCCTTCATAGAGCATTTGTAAGGAAAACCGCGTATAGCAATGAAACCTTCGAATGTCGTTGTAATTAATGTCATCGTGTATTACGGGCACCCTCTTGTACTTCTGCTAATGACTGTCATCAGCCAATGAAACTCAGGTGTTTCACACATGCTTCAGAGACCGGTCACGCTGATGACTTTTCCCATACCGTCGATCCAAGACGCAGTGTTCCGTTCCACTTTGAGAGGGAACACCAACCTGTTTGTTCCTCTGTATCTTCATCTCTCATTCTGCAGGGTTCTTCCTCAAACTCCATCTTTACAATAGTATGTCAGTAGTTTCTCCTGGAGTAATTCTTCCTGCTTTCTTCTTCTTCACCTGAATGAAGGTGGGAATGGGGGTTATGCAAAACAAACTTCTGCATTCTAGAAAACAGGTTGCATCATTA
Source organism: Zacco platypus (assembly GCA_038088235.1). NCBI lineage: Eukaryota > Metazoa > Chordata > Actinopteri > Cypriniformes > Xenocyprididae > Zacco > Zacco platypus. Next base: position 18,908,577 of record CM076070.1, read on the forward strand.
CTGGTTCAGGTCTTTTGTAGCGCTTCGTTAAATATAAAGCTATTTTACAAAGATGAGCGTAACAGATATCCAGGGATGTCTGATGGGTAATAGTGCAACTGAGTAACAGGGGCTTGGTACAAAGTGGAGACTGAAGTTGTAAAAATGTGACAATATCGTTCTGTGGTAAGAGACGACTTAAGAAAAAAAACAGCACAACTACAGCAGCCTTTAAATAGTAAATGATTTTATTGAATCTGGTGACAAGAAGCAACCCTGTTCAGCCTTATTCATTGATCAATCCAAAGCATTTGATATTGTTGATCATACCTCGTCAGTATTGGATTTTCGAAACATGCTTTTGGTTGGTTTGATAACTATTTCTCAAACAGAACTCAATGTGTACACGCAGAAGGTCTTATCTCTTGTTCGCTCAGTGTAACTAAAGGTGTGCCACAGGGCTCAGTCCTAGGGCCACTCCTATTTATTCTATATATTAATAATATTATTCAAAATGTTTATAATTTAAATATAACACTATTATGCTGATGACAGTTATATATAGTTCAGCATCCACACCCAATCTGGTTCTCTCTCAGTCGTAGCTTGCTTTTAATATTGTACAGTGTAACTTATTTGAACTAAAACTCACTTATTTATAAATCTATCCTGAGTTTGCTTCCGTCATATCTTCAGACTTGCATCTGTAGAAAAAAACAAAAAACATGTCAGTAGCTATACCCTTCGGTCCCAGGAACTTTTCTTATTGTCTGTTCCAGTGGTGTGCAATGAACTAGGGAAAAAGGCAATAACTAGGAACTAGGAAAAATAATTTGCAAATCAAGTTAAAACTTAACTAGTCTCATTGGAAGCTTTAGTGATTTTAAACGATTTGGAGATCGAAACATTGGGTTGTAGATGCTTTGTCTGATTTAGTTATGTATTGATAACATCCCTTTTTTATTATTTTTTTAAAAATTTGATTTAACTTGTTTGTGTGTTTTATGTATGGATGGATGTTATCTTCCCATGCGAGTTGTGTTGCTGGCAATCTTGGACAGGACGCTCTCGCAAAAGAGAGTTTTAGTCTGAAAGTGCTTTTTTCCTGGTAAAATAAGGATAATAATAATAATACAATGTCAATCTTCATATTTAATCAAAACTCGTTTATAATATAAAATATAGCTTAAAGTTTAATACATCATAGAAATGGTTACAATAATAAATGTTTAACATTTTTCAATTCACGGGTAAAATAAAGGCTGTGGTAACTTTACAATACCTGAAGCAGTTCGTTGGTTAATCATCATTTGCATAAATTTTACATAATAGATGGAGATGGTAACGGGGTTGATTTTTACAGAGGGGATGATTTTTGACATTTTCTCAACATGGGTAAAATTGAGCTCTGCTTACATTAGATATGGTTTATAATTAAAAGGTTACCAGGTATTATATGTTCATGACATAAAAATGTGAAAACGGTCAGTAACGATCATTCGATTCACGAGCGTAATGTACAACATCAGTAGATTCATTTCGATTCATTTGAGCGATTCACTAACTGAACCGACACGTTTTGTCTTTTGGATTTAGTTTTTTCCTAATAAATAATAAAACAAATGTACTCACAGTCAGGAAAAAACAGAAAAACGGCAGATTTAGAGCAGAATGAACGGCTGTGTTCCACTTCTCATGTTTATGATCTCTTCCCTCACTCACTTCTCTTCTTCTCATCAACTCGGATTGCTTCGGTTCCCCGATCGCCCTCTACTGGGAAACCAACACCTATAAAACTATCTAACCTACAAGACAACCAAGATGAGATGGTTTTCTTCAATGAGAATACAAACACTATTTATATTTCCAAATATGTTTGATTTTGGATAAAGATTCAAATTCTATATTTACTTTCTCCTTCAACTGTTGTGTGTTACTGATGTTGACCTTAATATAAATCTTGACTTCAGTATTACTAAAAATGTGAGAGTTTGAGAGTTAACCCCGAGCAGCTCAATGCAAGTTTTCTGAATTAGATTTCTCCTAATAAAAATAAAATCACAGTCTGTTAAACATTAAATCAATTACATGAATTAAATCAGTTAAAGGTACACCATGTAACTTTTGACGCTCAATAAACAAAACAGAAGAACGTTGTAGCCGGAGCTACTTCTGTTTATATCTATGACGAGTCACGCGGGAACTCAGTTCCTCCGCGGCGTTTCGCGTCTAAAATAGTCTGAATATAAACACTTATTATAGGTATACCTTCTTCAAATATACAAGGGTAAAAATCTGCTCTATAAAATTAAAAGATCAATTAAATCAATGTTAAGTGGTCTCTTTTTTATAGAGCTGTATGTAATCACGATTTTTTCATTCTTATTTCTCATATTTTCAGTATGAAGTGATTTCAATGCAAAAAAGTGTTTAAATTCTTAATGCATCACGTCTAAACAGCAAGTTGTTTGAAATATGGATTATGATTTAAGACAAATCCCTTGCGTTCCCTCGGCTTTCACATGAAGTATAAGATTTGTTGTGTTAAAACTTGACGCCTTTTTTCCTCCTCTCTGAATCCTCGCTAAACATGCTATGCAAACTTGTCCTCCACTGCCACTGAGAAAAACTTCCAGACCGGAAGCAGTCAATTGCAATGGGAAAATGGATGAATCTCGGATAAATGAGACTGATTGATTTACCAGCCCGCGTACTTTATCGGATTTCATTTATTTATCGGAGCGATAAATATTACGTAATTTTCACCCATAACGGTCCGATAAATATCGTGCATCCCTCGTCATATAGTTTGGTTTTCAGTCATTTTTGCGGATCTGTGTGAATAGGGATAATTTTGACAACGTTGTCGACTGTAACCTTTTCCATTTTTAGTACATCATTGTCAAGTAAAAAGGTAATCATCAGTAGGTGAGAATAATCAACAGGTGAGAAGTAATTAGAAACCATGACAACTAATGAATGAACGTGAACACAGGAAAAACAGTGACGAAAACCATGACTAGAAATTAAACGGAACAAGACAATTAAACTATACAAGACAGGCCTCAAAATTAACAAAACAAAACAAATCCGTTCATAAATTGTTGCATTTAACAGACGCGCTAAAATGTCCTTTATCAATTGACCAAACTTCACTATTATTTCCCTCTAGTGTGAATTCTCTCGTGCTTTTTCATGTTTCCTGACTGAGAGAAGCTCTTCTCACAGTGTGAACACTTGTACGGTTTCTCTCCTGTGTGAATTCTCTGGTGTTTTTTTAAGATGCTCGGTGTAGTGAAGCTCTTCCCACATTCAAAGCACACATAAGGTCTCACGCCGGTGTGAATACTCTCGTGCACTTTTAAAGAGGTCATCAGTGAGAACCTCCTCCCACAGGAAGAGCACTGGTGCGGCTTCTCTCCGGTGTGAACCCTCTCGTGCGCTTTCAACGATTCCGAACGCGCAAAACTCTTTCCACAGCGCGAACACTTGTATGGTTTTTCTCCAGTATGAATTCTCTGGTGCGTTTTTAAGACGTCCGACGTAATGAAGGTCTTTCCGCAGTCGAAGCACATATGAGGTCTCACGCCAGTGTGAACTTTAAGGTGTCTTCTCAGGTTTGATGAAAAAACAAATGTTTTCTCGCACTGATCGCAGCTGAACGATCTCAGTCCGGAGTGAGAGCGCAGATGATCTTTGAGAGAGCTTTTGTGAGTGAAACTCTTTCTACATTGAGTGCACGTGAACGGCTTTTCTCCGGTGTGAATCCTCATGTGATCATTGACGTGCTCTTTCTGAGTAAAACTCTTCCCGCACTGAGTGCACGCGAACGGTTTTTCTCTAGTGTGAATTCTCGCGTGCACATCTAAGTGTTTTTTCTGAATGAAACTCTTTCCGCACTGAGTGCACGTGAACGGTTTTTCTCCAGAGTGAATTTTCATGTGCACGTTCAAGTCTTTATTCTGAATGAAACTCTTTCCACATTGAGCGCACGCGAACGGTTTTTCTCCAGTGTGAGTTCTCGTGTGCACATTTAGGTGTCCTTTATGTACGAAACTCTTTCCGCACTGAGTGCACGTGAACGGTTTTTCTCCCGTGTGAATTCTCATGTGCACGTTTAAGTCTTTATTCTGAATGAATCTCTTTCCACACTGAATGCATGTGAACGGTTTTTCTCCAGTGTGAATTCTAAAGTGCATATTTAAGTCTTTTTTCTGACTGAAGCTCTTTCCACACTGAGAGCACGTGAACGGTTTTTCTCCGGTGTGAATCCTCGTGTGCACATTTAGGTGTCCTTTATGTACGAAACGCTTTCCGCACTGAGCGCATGCGAACGGTTTTTCTCCAGTGTGAATTCTCAAGTGCACAATTAAGTCTTTTTTCTGAATGAATCTCTTTTCACACTGAGTGCATGTAAATGTTTTTTCTCTAGTGTGAATTCTCGTGTGCACAACAAAGTTTTTTTTGTGCATATAACTCTTTCCACACTCGGAGCAGGTGAAAGGTCCTTTGACTCCAGATTTTCCAGGATTTTTTTGTGTGAAATCCTTTTCAGTCTGTGAAATGTTTCCATCTTCATTCGTGAAATGATCGGGATGCTGTTTGTCTTCATTCATTTCCATCAGGTCTAAAATCAACATAATAAATTGTCAAAATTTCAAGACAGAAAACTGATCACAAAAAGAAGTAGAGGTGAGACGCATTTTTAAAAAAAAATGTAGTTCTGTCACGCAACTCAAGTGTTTGGCGTGGTAATGTCAATATGTTTGGTCTTGGCGGAATAGATCGGTTACGCTGTTACTGTTGACTTTGTTGCCGCTGAAAAGCAAGCACAGGACTTTCTACTGCCAATACAAACATATACATACATACAGACACGCTGCTGTGAGAATGAAAGACATTCTGCTGCTGCACAATATGAATTAAAAGTCGTAGATCAATACAAGAGATCTATGCAAGTGGAGCTGGGGAAGATGGAGGGTTTCTGAAAGCGTGCTGCAATTGCAACAGCTTGTTTGCAAATGCTGACTAGTATTTGAAAGTTAAGCTGATACAGCAGGAACCAATCAGAACGATAGGTTCATAACTCAACCTGCTAGCAACCTATCAGCCTGCGCCATCTAGAGTTTCATGACAGAACTTTGTATTGTTATTGTTCTTAATGTTCCCCGTCAGTTGTTAAAGAGAATGAAGGAAAACACCAACCTATTTGTTCCTCTGTATCTTCATCTTTTATTCCGCAGGGTTCTTCCTTAAACTCCATCTTTACAATAGTATGTCAGTAGTTTCTCCTGGAGCAATTGCTTGCTTTTTCTTCAGCTGTGGAAAGAGAGGAATATTCTCCATTATTCTATTTTAAACTCTCATGAGATGTGAATTGTGGTTGCGGTAGCTCTCTCTAGATTTCCAGAGAGAAGTTATGAGAAAGTAGTGTTTCACAGACGTACTTTGCGATTTTAATCCTCATCTTGCTGGATCTGTCTGCTACTTTTGACAAAGTTAACCACCTGATCCTCTTGTCAACCCTCATGACAAAGGGCATCTCGGGAACCACACTCCAATGGTTCAACTCTTACCTCTCAGGAAGGTCCTTCAGGTTGTCGTGGAGGGGTGATGTGTCTAAGTCACGACATCTAGCTACTGGAGTGCCTCAGGGCTCAGTGCTTGGACCACTTCTCTTTTGTTTGTACATTATAGAAGTGTACTTCTTTTTCACGTGGGTGACGACAAAGCCCTAAAACATTCATCTGCATGATCAGCAAAGCCCTATAACTTACTATTAATTGGCATAATCTCAATTATTTAATCTTGCACTGCCGTTTGAGCCGAGCGGATAAATGCTCCATGTGGCACGGATCAAATGAGTAGCGCTGTTTAGTTCCACTTTTGCCACATAAACATTATATCAAACATTTATCCAACTTTTTTTTATTTTATCCGTTTTTATTGTATCAAGGAAAATTTTATTGTGATAATTATCACTATTGTACAGAGCCCCGCACATGACATGCAAGGGAAAAAAAAGTAAATCGTGCACACGATTTACTATTTTGTTCCCTCCATTTATAAATCTTGCGCACAATTTACTATTTTGTTCCCTCGATTTACAATTTCGTTCCCTCGATTTATAAATTGTGCGCACAATTTACAATTTCGTTCCCTCGATTTATAAATCTTGCGCACAATTTACTATTTTGTTCCCTCGATTTACAATTTCGTTCCCTCGATTTATAAATTGTGCGCACAATTTACAATTTCGTTCCCTTGATTTATAAATCGCGTGCACGATTTACTATTTTGTTCCCTCGATTTACTATTTTGTTCCCTCGATTTATAAATTGTGCGCACGATTTACTATTTTGTTCCCTCGATTTATAAATTGTGCACACGATTTACAATTTCGTTCCCTCGATTTATAAATTGTGCGCACGATTTACAATTTCGTTCCCTCGATTTATAAATTGTGCACACGATTTACAATTTCGTTCCCTCGATTTATAAATTGTGCGCACAATTTACAATTTCGTTCCCTTGATTTATAAATTGTGCACACGATGTACAATTTCGTTCCCTCGATTTATAAATTGTGCACACGATTTACAATTTCGTTCCCTCGATTTATAAATTGTGCACACGATTTACAATTTCGTTCCCTCGATTTATAAATTGTGCGCACAATTTACAATTTCGTTCCCTTGATTTATAAATCGTGTGCACGATTTACTATTTTGTTCCCTCGATTTACTATTTTGTTCCCTCGATTTATAAATTGTGCACACGATTTACAATTTCGTTCCCTCGATTTATAAATTGTGCGCACAATTTACAATTTCGTTCCCTTGATTTATAAATTGTGCACACGATTTACAATTTCGTTCCCTCGATTTATAAATTGTGCACACGATTTACAATTTCGTTCCCTCGATTTATAAATTGTGCGCACAATTTACAATTTCGTTCCCTTGATTTATAAATCGCGTGCACGATTTACTATTTTGTTCCCTCGATTTACTATTTTGTTCCCTCGATTTATAAATTGTGCACACGATTTACAATTTCGTTCCCTCGATTTATAAATTGTGCGCACAATTTACAATTTCGTTCCCTTGATTTATAAATCGCGTGCACGATTTACTATTTTGTTCCCTCGATTTACTATTTTGTTCCCTCGATTTATAAATTGTGCACACGATTTACAATTTCGTTCCCTCGATTTATAAATCGAGCACACGATTTACAATTTCGTTCCCTCGATTTATAAATTGTGCGCACGATTTACAATTTCGTTCCCTCGATTTATAAATTGTGCACACGATTTTTTTAACGTACTATCGTTTTATCGCCCAAAGCCCTAATTTAGGCTTTTATTCACAAATAAACATTGATCAAAGCACACATCAGATATAGTAAACGGAAGCTCATGCGTTCTTGCTCGACATGTTTGATTTCAATTAAAATATCTTCATTTGTGTTCCGAAGATAAACAAAAGTCTTACGGGTTTATAACACGAGTAATTAATAATGGTGAGTAATTAAATGAATTTTCATTTTTTTGATGAACCATCCCCTTAAGTGTTTTGCTCAACTGTTTAGAAACAATTCAACTCTTCTAGCTGTTTTTTTAATGTTGCTCCTACATTAGATATAATTTACATAGATTTAAAACTCTGTTTACCAGGTTTCATTTTTTCGTTACATAAAATGAGAACACAACTCATAATCTTCACAAATTGCAATGCGAAAAAGCAGTCAGAAACCAGCTTACACCAGCATAATGTAGTAGTGTAAACATGAGTCGGTTCTTTTGTGAGTGAATCACTAAATGAACCGATTCGTTTAGTCATTTGGATTTAGATTTCTCCTAATAAATATTAAATTGAATGTACTCACAGTCTGAAAATGAACAGATTTAGAGCAGAATGAATGGCTGTGTTCCACTTCTCATGTTTATGTTCCCTTCCCTTCGTCTTCTAGACTCGGATGTGTGTCATTGCTTCGGAGCGCCCTCTACTGGCGGAACTCCAGCACAACAGGCAATCCGTCGAGGTGAAAGTGAAAGTTGCTCATTCAAAGAGATGCCAAGATATTCTAGCCGTTCTTGAAAAATTCTATTTTGCTGCTTATATTCATTTACTTCCATTGGGTCTCAAATCATTAAATTCAATTAAAGAATGGCACATTAAAAACAAAATGAAAGAGCTGTTAGCTTACTAAGTGCTGTAATTATTACTGTGTTATTTTAGTCTCAAAAGTGGTGTTTCCAGCACTGTTAAACTATCAATCATTCAGTTCAGTTCAGAGAAGATGAAGGAATATTGTTGAAGGTTGATTTTATGTTTTGAACACTTGTTACTTGAATGCTATGTAGTTTCAGAAAAAATGAACTGAGATTTAATTCAGACGTGTTTATTCCTCTTCATTCCACGTCTATGACTACACGGCCTGACTGAACTAACGCTCGATTTAAATATAATCTTTCATCTGATATTGAGTTTTGTTAAAGGCACTTGTACATCTAAAAGTAAGGTTGTTAACGTTATATTTACACCAGTCCATTAAAAGTTTCTATTTTTTTCATTTGTTGGTTTTTTTTTTTAAATGGATATTGGATTCTGAACCATACGTTTTATTGATAGTGGATAGTGAACTGTAAATTTAACAAATTTAATGCAATCATATCACTAGTGGTTAATTTAATCAGATTAATCCTAAATTCTGTTGATTATGACCCCTCAACACGTCATTGTGCCAAACATCATACTTATGAAAGTGTGAATTTATCACCGTGATGTAATTTGTTTTGTAATATTTTGGTGTCATCCTTTGAGCACAAGAGAAGAGGATCAGTGTGCAATAGGTGTCAATGTTATCAGATAATGCCTAAAAAGCAAGTTTTATATTATGTATTTGTTAACAGAAGAAAATGTCTGAGTTTTGGATAAATAAGAATGTGACACAGTTCGTAAATATGGGAAGAAGGAGTCGGGAACCGGCGAACGTTAAACATAACTTTTAATCAAATAAATAAACAAACAATAAAACAAAATAAGACACAACATAAAGTCCAGGCCTGGTCCTCTCTCGTCCTTCACTGTCGTCGCTCCTCTTTTATGCTTCCGGAGCTCCTCCGTGAGAGACACGAGACCGGTGTAGCGCGCAGCAGACGCTCGCCCGCCCCGCTCATCAGGTTCCCCTGAAATTTGCCCTTTGTTTTACATGTGTCAGTTTATGATACATATTTATCTTATTTATCCATATTTAACGATTAACTATAAAAATGTAAAAAGAAACAAACGTCATAACTCAAAGATTTGTCCATGAAGTTTAATTTATTTATACCCAGCAGGGGCAGAATTTGTAGTACAATTTCATCATTTCAAAGCACATGAGCAGTTTAAATTCACATTTTCAGAACTAAAAATATTTTCATGCAAACTTCATGGGAAAGCACGCTTAATAGCGCTCATGGAAAGTACCATGTGCTCCTTGCCTTTTGGGGCGTATTTCATCAATGACTGTGATTCGTTTTGGATCCCAAACACAGTCTTCCTCAAGACCGCTTGGCACCATCCCACAGTTTGGAGGACACCAGGCAGTGTCGTACCCTACATCATGCCAGGTTTTCTGCAATGGATGACCTTGACGGTCAATCTTTTTCACTTTTCCAACGTCGACCTTCACTCTCAGAACCACTCTCTGGCTCTCAGGTAATTTCTGAGGGTAGCTGGAGGCCTTCAGTAGATCTCGGCTGAGGTAGACGCCACGTCCAAGCATGCCATCTCTAGACTGTCTGAAGCCATTGGCTTTGATCTGTTCAGCAGCCTCTCTTGATGTGCCATGATACATTCTGTAAACGTTATCCTGAACTGGTTCTTTGTTACTGTAAAGGCATGGTAGAGCACCTACAGCAAAGTCTTCTTCAGCCCACATGTTTGCACCTAAACCAATCAAATCTTAAAAGATTAGATCATAATGAGCACCAAAAACATTTTCACAAAGACAAAGACAGTGGTGCCTTACCTCTGATGTCGCTTCTAACGATGATCGTGTCCTTCAGAAAGCAGGTATATAAATACACATCTATCTGGGTGTGTCCATGACAGAAGGTTTAGAACTTTCAGTTTTGTTTTCATCATAAACCTGCATTTTTTTTGCAAGAACACGTTATGTATTGAATTTCGGGTTGTACTGGTTATGATGTGTGACCTTTATCGAACTGTTTTAGAGGCTTTTAGTTAAAGGGTTAGTTCACCCAAAAAGGAAAATTCTGTCATTAATTCCTCACCTTCATGTCATTTCAAACCTGCAAGACCTTCGTTCATCTTCAGAACACAAATGAAGATATTTTTGATGAAATCCGATTGTTCAGTGAGTCTCTATTGACAGTGAGATAATGAACACTTTCATAAACATATTTAAAACAGGTCATGTGACTACAGTGGTTCAACATTAATATTATAAAGTGACGAGAATACTTTTTGTGCGCCAAAAAAAACTAAAAATAACGACTTTTCAACAATATCTACTGATGGACGATTTCAAAACAACTGCTTCATGAAGCTTCACGAATCTTTTGTGTCGAATCAGTGGTTCGGATCGTGTATCAAACTGACAAAATCACGCGAACTATTGAAATTGTGAATCACTTATGTCGTTACGAAGCCTCGTTTACTGAAATCACGTGAGTTTGGCGCTCCGAACCACTGATTCGACACAAAAGATTCGTAAAGCTTCATGAATCAGTGTTTTGAAATCGTCCATCACTAGATATTGTTGAATGAAGTTGTTACTTTGTTTTTTTTGGCGGACAAAAAGTATTCTCATTGCTTTATGATACTAAGGTTGAACCACTGTAGTCACATGACCTGATTTAAATATGTTTTAGTATCTTTCTGTTCATCTGAAAGTGTAAATTATCAATAGAGACTCACTGAACCATCAGATTTCATCAAAAATATCTTAATTTGTGTTCTGAAGATGAACGAAGGTCTTATGGATTTGGAACAACATGAGGGAGAGGAATTAATGACTGAATTTACATTTTTGGGTGAACTAACCCTTTAAGTTTTGTTTTTGCTGTAGAGGACTGTTTTCCTGTAAATGCCCCACCCAATCACAAATCTACGCAGCTGTGACACATGTCTGAACACCGCAGGTTAACAAACAATGAGTACAATTGACCTGATGTGCTCAAACAAATTAGATCAACTCATGACCCCATATTCACTTTTATTTGAGGTCGAAAAAAGAAAAATGAAAGCAAAAAAGATGAGTATCACTGTTTCAAAGTTCTCTCCAGAGCAGTATATTTTAAAGGATATTTCACGTACAGAGTGGAAGGTGACAATAAGGAACAACTTATTGCTTTGCATTTTTATTCCGAGAATATGAATATTTGCATGTCAATATAATCAACATGAGATATAAACAAAAAGATGGATGGTGTTATAGTATATTGATGAAGACATAGTTTTTTAATTTTTCTGAAGGCCTTCTGAAGCGAAGCGATGCGTTGTGTAAGAAAACGTTATAAAGTAAAATAACTTCCGACAGACCGCCTTCTGTATTCAACTGAGGAAGAAACTTGTATTTTTGAGCAATTTGGGAAAGAAATCAATTACATCTGTATGTGTGCGAGTACATTGTGCACACCAAAAACCGACAAAACAACAAATTAATATTATTTATATATTAATATTAAAATATCTTAACTTTTTACAGAAAATATACAGATGTAACTCCTTATGTAATTGCTAACATTTTCATAAGTATAAAATTTTATACTTTCCTTTTCAGATATAATCAAATTTAAAACACTTAATTTGACAGTTATATTGTAACATCAACGTTATATTGTAACATTAATTTGACAGTTATATTGTAACATCAACGTTATATTGTAACATTAATTTGACAGTTATATTGTAACATCAACGTTAGATTGTAACATTAATTTGACAGTTATATTGTAACATCAACGTTGTATTGTAACATTAATTTGACAGTTATATTGTAACATCAACGTTATATTGTAACATTAATTTGACAGTTATATTGTAACATCAACGTTATATTGTAACATTAATTTGACAGTCATATTGTAACATCAGCGTTAGATTGTAACATTTCGATAGCTATATTGTAACATTAATTTGATAGTTATATCGAACGTTGACGTTATATTGTAACATTAATTTGACAGTTATATTGTAACATTAATTTGATAGTTATATCGTAACATCAACGTTATATTGTAACATTAATTTGATAGTTATATCGTAACATCAACGTTATATTGTAACATTAATTTGATAGTTATATCGTAACATCAACGTTATATTGTAACATTTTTATCAGTTACTGTAACGGATTACAGTTACATTTATTTTGTAAGTAAATTATGTAATGCCGTTACATGTAACTAGTTACTCCCCAACTCTGGAATATAAAGTGGAATATAAATTGAGTTATTTTATAAAATTATGAAAATTAAATTTGAAAATTATTGTAGCGTTTTGAAGGACGGTTCTCAGAAAACGTACATTTTTGATCACTTTGGCACCTGTAAATCTGTAAGATAAAAAAAAAACATGTATACAGTAGCAAAAGTGCAATTATATGATTTGCTTAATAATATTAAATATGGTGGACGGTAACGAAAGGTACATTTTTCATGTAGGCATGTTTTTCACAATTTCTTTTTTACATTCCAAAGTATAATATTTTACTTTGTACTTCACTGCATTTTGGAAAAACAGAGACAGCCAGGCTATGGGTATTATTTTATTTTATTTCTGCATTTCAAATACAGAATACATTGGTATTCAGAATCCTTCAGAGGATTCTACAATCACTTTACTCGTCTTGAACAGGATGAATTTCACCAATGACTGTGATTCGTCTTGGATCCCAAACACAGTCTTCCTCCAGACCGCTTGGCACCATCCCACAGTTTGGAGGACACCAGGCAGTGTTGTACCCTTTATCATGCCAGCCAGGTTTTCTGCGATTCTCAGGTAATTCCAGTCAGTCTGATAATGGCATGCTCGGACATGGCATCTACCTCAGCCGAGATCTAGAGAAGGCTTCCAGTTTGTCCAGCATGCTGGGTAGTTTTATTCAACCCAACTATTGTTTAAAATCACTTAAAGTGAACCCAAAATGTTGGAAATTAAAAATCAGACACATAATTACTAAAGGCAACAACAATAATCAAAAGGTGCGTTGTGATGCTCATGTGATCAGCTTTGGCCAATACACTGAGCCGGCATTTGGACGTAGTTTTTTTATTTTTTTATTAAGTTAAAGATGCTAAGTCATTATTATGAGATACTAAGTCATTATTATGAGAAAGTTTCTAAAAAAAAATTGTTTTTAATAAGTTAAAGATGCTAAGTCATTATTATGAGATACTAAGTCATTATTATGAGATGTTAAGTCATTATTATGAGAAAAGTTTCTAAAAAAATTTTTTTGATTAAGTTAAATATGTTAAGTCATTATTATGATATGTTAAGTCATTATTATGAGATACTAAGTCATTATCATGAGATACTAAGTCATTATTATGAGAAAGTTTCTCATTATTATGAGAAAAGTTTCTCATTATCATGAGATACTAAATCATTATTATGAGAAAGTTTCTCATTATTATGAGATACTAAGTCATTATTATGAGATACTAAGTCATTATTATGAGAATGTTTCTCATTATTATTAGAAAAGTTTCTCATTATTATGAGATACTAAGTCATTATCATGAGATACTAAATCATTATTATGAGAAAGTTTCTCATTATTATGAGATACTAAGTCATTATTATGAGATACTAAGTCATTGTTATGAGAAAGTTTCTCATTATTATGACTTACGGAATATTGTTTTTTCTCAACAGTGGTGGGAACGGCTTCCATATATATATATCCCTTGGATTTCATTACAAATTTCTTAATTTGTCTTCCGAAGATGACCAAAAGTCTTGCGGGTGTGGAACGACATGAGGGTGAGTAAATAATGACAGAAATTTCATTTTTGGGTGAACTTACCATTTAATTATTTAAATTACATTTCATTCAAAAAATTCAGAAGAAAAGAAAAACGTATCAACCCCCTTCCCCAGGTTATTCCATTGAAAAATATATATTTTCAAGTGTAATTTAAGTTTCATTTTTTACTTTACAGGTCTGTTTCACTGTAAATACTCCACCCTTTAACGGAAACTAGCTGTGACTGTTGGAGTCTGAATGGCACAGTAAAGAACTGTTGCAATGCTCAAATTCCTGAATAGTTGTATAATGACTGTGCTGATATTTTCACCTTCAAGCACCTTCGAGCGTCTTTCATGAAGCATGCAGAGAGCACAAAAGAAACATGAATATTTATAGCTGGGTGTGTCCATGACTGAAGATTGACTCCATTGAGTTTCAGTTTCTTTTCATCTATGTAAAATATGTATTACAAATTTTGCAACACTTTACAATAGAATTTATGCTGTAAAGTTGAAGGGTTGGATTCTGGAATCCCTGAAAACAGACACAGAGGCTGCTTTGATTCCACTTCACATGTGAGTAACACTGGGATAGTGAGAGTTGTGCAGGTAAACCACGACGTGGAGTTTAGTGTCATTGTTAGTGCACTCACCTCTCCTGCCAGCAGCAGATGGAGCAGGGTGGTTAGGATTGGAGGATGAGTTTTGGAGGCGGAGCAATGAAGAGAGGGGTGGGTTTGTTTGGGTTGATTTCAAATCTCAACAATGTCCAACAGCATTGTTGAAAATCTACTTACCACACCTTTAAATATTTAATAACCAGGGCTGGGTTACTTTTAAAATGTATTTCACTACAGATTACAAAATACATGCTTTAAAAAGTCATTTGTAATGTATTTTGTTACATTACTCAAGTTTAGTAACTTAATCTAAATACTTTAGAATACTTTGGAATACTAATAAGTGTGGAACAAACACAAAAAAGGTCATTGCAAGTTTTTATCTCACAATTCTGACTTTTTCCCTCAGAATTGTGTGATATAAAGTTGCAATTGCGAGTTATAAAGTCCGAATTATGAGATATAAACTCACAATGTTGAGAAAAGTCAGAATTATGAGATATAAACTCGCAATATTGAGAAAAGTCAGAATTATGAGATATAAACTCGCAATATTGAGAAAAGTCAAAATTATGAGATATAAACTCGCAATATTGAGAAAAGTCAGAATTATGAGATATAAACTCGCAATATTGAGAAAAGTCAGAATTATGAGATATAAACTCGCAATATTGAGAAAAGTCAGAATTATGAGATATAAACTCACAATATTGAGAAAAGTCAGAATTATGAGATATAAACTCACAATGTTGAGAAAAGTCAGAATTATGAGATATAAACTCGCAATATTGAGAAAAGTCAGAATTATGAGATATAAACTCACAATGTTGAGAAAAGTCAGAATTATGAGATATAAACTCGCAATATTGAGAAAAGTCAGAATTATGAGATATAAACTCGCAATATTGAGAAAAGTCAGAATTATGAGATATAAACTCGCAATATTGAGAAAAGTCAGAATTATGAGATATAAACTCACAATATTGAGAAAAGTCAGAATTATGAGATATAAACTCACAATATTGAGAAAAGTCAGAATTATGAGATATAAACTCGCAATATTGAGAAAAGTCAGAATTATGAGATATAAACTCACAATATTGAGAAAAGTCAGAATTATGAGATATAAACTCACAATATTGAGAAAAGTCAGAATTATGAGATATAAACTCACAATATTGAGAAAAGTCAGAATTATGAGATATAAACTCACAATATTGAGAAAAGTCAGAATTATGAGATATAATACTGGTTTTTCATATCACAATTTGTGAAGATCTTGAGCTGTGTTTTAATTTCACGTAATGAAACCTGGTAAACAGTTTTAATGCATGTAGATCATACCTAAAGTAAGAGCAACATACAAATGAGCTTCAGGAGTTTAATTGTTTTTATCAAAACACTTAAAGCTAATCTATGAAGGTTAGATAGTTTAATACGGTTTCCGCCAGTAGAGGGCGCTCGTGCAACTGAAGCAAAAACACACCCGAGTCTAGAAGAAGAAGAAGAAGAAGAAGAAGTGAGTGAGGGAAGAGAACATAAACATGAGAGTTAGAACACAGCCGTTCATTCTGCTCTAAATCTGATGTTTTTCAGACTGTGAGTACATTCATTTAATCATTTATTAGGAGAAATCTAAATCCAAACGAGTCATTTTAGTGAATCAAAATAAACCGCTGTACGTTAGTGAAGCGTAAACTCGTTACTGACTGTTTTTTCATATTAGAATGTGTGAATTTTATGATTTTATTTGCTTTCATTTTCTATAATAAACAAGTGAAAGCTGTTAAACAGAGTTTTAATTCATGTAAATCACATCTAATGAACAAGAACAACATAAAAATTAGCAAGAGGAGTTGAATTGTTTCATGAATGCTGGGGAATATTCCCATCTTCCCACAGGAGAAGAAGAAGAAGAAGCAGGAGAAACTACTGACATACTATTGTAAAGATGGAGTTTAAGGAAGAACCCTGCGGAATAAAAGATGAAGATACAGAGGAACAAATAGGTTGGTGTTTTCCTTCATTCTCTTTAATGACTGATGAGGAAGATGAAGATGAAAATTGACATATCCTCCTGAGATCCACTTCTTCTTCCTCTGTAGAGGACAATATATTTCAGTGAATTTCTCTGAGAACATACATGTCTCAGTTTTGCACATTCAGAGATGCAAAATGTTTGGAGGTTTCTCAACTCCCTCTCCTTGATCTTTAAAATGATCAGATTTAGTACTTTTATAGAAATATATGATAATATTTTGTAATTATCATTTAAATTTGACCAATTTTCACATTGTCATAAACATCTCCGGAAAACGTTATGGGGTTTCAAATTAGAGCTGCAACTAACGATTATTTTTTCAATTAGTCGACTACTCTAAAAATTCTTTTTATTAAGTTTTTTTTTATTAATCTAGTGATCTTTTTTTAGAAGTTAGAACTAATTCAGCAGTTCATTGAGGTGTAGAAACACTGGGACACGCCATTATGTAATAATACGATTTGATTTTGATTAAAAATAAGCCATTCATGTGTGTTCGTCCAGTGGAAGACATTTGAACTTTAAAATGAAGAGTGTCAAAGACTTTCTATACAGTCTTAAAGGAACTTTGATAGTGTTCAAGCCATTGAACAAACGTCTCCTGAACCATGTGTTTTTCCTCTTGCGCTGTCTGTGATGCAGGGAGTCTTGTGATTGGTTGTCAAGCCAGCCAATCAGAATTTAGCGAGCGCGCGGGGCGGGAATCAGGAGCGCGAGCAACTCAAACCTTGCACGTGCGAAAGAGAACGTCCGCGCACATCCAAATAAACTTCTTTGAAATGCAAAACTGATTTTCGTTCGCTTGAAATATTTTCTTATTTACGAGATGAAGATTTTCTCCTCAACTCGAAATGCCCTTTTGCACGCTCAAAATATGATCTTGCGCGCGCAAAAATGTGGCAGAGATCCAATTCCACAGGTGGAACGCCATTTCGGTTCTGCAAAGGGAACAAAGCACCGTTTTATTTGGCCTCTGTTTAAAGTATTCCCATACTTTTGATCATCGTGGTCCAGGTTTTTGTGATAGAATGGAACTTTCTCCGTTCACCGGAGCTTACGCCAGATGAATGTAAACAGCATGACACGTTGACGTATTTCACGCACGTCGATGTATTTTCGCGTCGTTGCAACACAATTTCAAATCAGAATGACTTTCGGTTATGAAAAGGGCATTGATGTCATTCATGTAGAAGACACCAGGATCAAGGTCTTACTCCCATTATTACACTTCTTTTTTCGTGATGTTGCTCAAGAATACATTAATATGCAAATTAGACACACTGTATTGAATGGAACGACCCATCACTACTACATTTATGGCAATTTCACACACATATTGCAGTAAACAAATAGTATATCAAATCATTCTGTTATATCTTTCATAACATGGTTTTATTTTAAGCTTGTTGGGTTAAAATGGGAAAAAGGGAAACGTAAAATAATTAATAACTTATTATAACTATTTATGAATATTTGCATCTGTTAATAATTAATATTGCAACCAGTTAATCTGTTTGCTCCGGCTTAAAAAGAAATGTATTTCAAGTGCTCTATTTTCGTGCACTAGATGTGTACTTGATACGCTAAAAATTCTTGGTTACACTTTATTTTAAGGTGTCTTTGTTACACTGTAATTATACATTTAAGTACTGAGTAATATTAAGTAACTACATGTACTTATTATAGGTTTAGGATTAGGGTTTAGGGTTAGTTGCATGTAATTATGCATAATTTATAGTTATTACTATAGTAACTGCATGTAACATATGTAACAACGACACTGTAAAATAAAGTGTTACCAAATTCTTCTTAAGAACGTAAATGTACTCAACTGTGCTATTTTGAGACACCATGAATATGAACTAAAACGTTTGTGTAATATCTTTGTATTAAAAAATGTATTTTGCTTCTACTTTTAGTTCTCATTCATGGCGTCTCAAAAGAGCAAGTTCATTCAAATTAAAAGCTGTAAGTTGTCACGATTAATCACGATTAATTACAGATTGACAGCACTAATATAAATACGAATAGTGCAATTATTAGTGAATGAGATCATTATGTTTGTCATTTTATTTTCTTATTAATGGAATGCTGGGGCCTCATGAACAGTAAAATCCCCAGAGTTAAATCAACTCTGCTCAGATAACATTTGGTCCCTCTCTAAATAGTGTTAAAGTAACACTGAAGCAGAGTTGTTCAGTTGTTCAGGAAATTAGTTGAAGTCAGTTGTTGTTCTTGTGTTTCTCTTTTCTTCAGTGATTCTGCTTGTTAACAGCAGGTGTTCATCATTAATGTTCAATCATCACTTACTTAATTGCTTAATTATCTCATTAACTTTAACTCTGCTTCAGTGTTACTTTAACACTATTTAGAGAGGGACCAAATGTTATCTGAGCAGGGTTTTTACTGTGTGTATAAAACTTTACGTATATTTCATCCTAAAAATGTGCATGCGCATAAAAGCCAGATTTTCCGTACGCTGTCAGAATTATAAAACGTGTACGCCAGAGCCTGCGCAAAATTCCCTTTTATAAAACCCAGTCAGCGGAAGATTGTGCGTATGTTAATTTCCACCCGTCTCCTCCCTGAAATAACCATATATGGAGCTTTTTTAGTTTTACTACTTAATATGCATATCATTTCCATGCACATTCCCATCCACGCGACACCATATTTAACGGTACAAGACATTAAGAAAATATGACGATTAATATTGCATTGCTAAAAGTCACTATCCTTGTCTTGTTTTAGAAACAAAAAGGACAAGAGACACACACTCGATCATAGCTGAGCTTAGACTTTATCAATCGCAAATGAATTCCAAAAACAAGAGAATCATAAAATAAAAACAAATGTTTCTGTAAACATCAGTTTCGTCACTGCGTAAGGTAATGAATCCGTAATTAAACAAAACCAAAGACAAACCAAAAGCAAAACACAAACAAAACCTGAAACCCCGTACTAACACATCTAACAGTCTCTTTTAAAGGAGCGCCAGGTGCACCTAATCAACCAACCAATCATCATGCTTCCAAACACGGAAGTGCCGGGATCGTCACACATAGTATAAAATATCTTCTTCTTTTTTTTTTAAATCCATTTGTTTCTTATGTTTCAAACAAAATTCACACAAAAAAATGGATCTCAGGAGGATATAACAATACAGATAAATTGTGCTTAGTTAAATTTATGTTTCTCATTTGTCTTTAATTGAATTTTGGCAATTTAATATGTTGAACTCAGATCCGATGGAAGTAAATGAAGACAACGCTCATAATTTCACAAATGAAGATGAAAAACTGACGTATAAAAATGAGGAAAAACAACATCCGTTTCAAAACGCTCATTTCAAAAATGAAGATGGAGTCGTTTCAAAGACGGAAGAGAATTTCGCTCAAAAAAGATCTGGAGACAAAGTGTCTTTCATCTGCTCGGAGTGTGGAAAGAGTTTCACACAGAAATCAAACCTCAAGAGACACATGAGGATTCACACCGGAGAAAAACCGTTCGCGTGCGCTCACTGCGGAGAGAGTTTCCTGCATAAAAGACATCTCAATGACCACATGACAATTCACACTGGACTAAACCTGTTCACCTGCGCTCAATGCGGGAAGAGTTTCGTTCACAAAGCAGCCTTGAATGAACACATGAGGATTCACACCGGAGAAAATCTGTTCACCTGCACTCAATGCGGAAAGAGTTTTATTAAGAAAGGAGCCTTGAATGAACACATGAGGATTCACACCGGAGAAAAACCGTTCACGTGCTCTCAGTGTGGAAAGAGTTTCACTTACAAAAGCGCTCTCACCTCTCATCTGCGCTCTCACTCCGGAGTGAGATCGTTCAGCTGCGATCAGTGCGAGAAAACATTCATCGCAGCATCAAGCTTAAAAATACATCTTAAAATTCATACCGGTGTGAAGCCTCACTTTTGTTCTTTCTGTGGGAAGGGTTTTTCAGTACGGCACACTTTAAAGCAGCACGAGCGTGTTCACACTGGAGTGAGACCTCACGTGTGCTCCGACTGCGGGAAGACCTACACTACATCCAGCGCCCTGAAAACACACCAGAGGATTCACACTGGAGAGAAACCGTACAAGTGCTCACACTGTGGGAAGAGTTTCGCTCGAGCAGATTACTTAAAAGATCACGAGAGAATTCACACTGGAGAGAAGCCGTACCAGTGCTCTTCGTGTGGGAAGAGATTCTCTTACTCGAAATCCTTGAAGGATCACGAGAGGGTTCACACCGGAGAAAGACCGCACCGGTGCTCTTCATGTGGGAAGTGTTTCACTCAAACATGTAGTCTGCAGACTCATAAGAAAAAATGTTGTCCGATGTTGCCTCACTGAGAAAAATTCAAATCCATCATTACATGGCAAAAAAAAAAAAATGCTTACAAGTAAATAATTTGACATTCAGATTAAGCAAATGTTTGGCGAGGAACCTTTGGGGAAGGTCGAAATAATAGTTCAGAAAATAGTGTAGCCATAAAATGACTCGTGAAAGGATGTGTTTGGTTTCGTTCAATTATTTTCGTTAATTGTGCATATGATGCGCTTGTATAAAAGTGGCAGCAGTAGTCTTACATATTTCAAACAATTTGTTTTAGCTGTTTAGATGTGATGCATGGAAGACTTTTTTGCATTGAAACAAACTGTAGACAAACAAAGAGCTTTAACATTCCAAATAAATAAATATTCTAATTTAAATTCAAAATTTCTGGGAACAGAACTCGAGAGTTGGATTCTGAACGTGATCTCTTCTGATATCTGTTCTGCTCTAAAAGATCTAGATGTGAATAAATCATTGGTAGTCGTGGCCTAATGTTGAGGGAGTCGGGTTTGTAACCTGAAGGTTGCTGGTTCGATTCCCTCACCGGCAGGAATTGAAGGTGGGGATTGTGAATGAACAGAACTCTCTCCACCTTTGGTACCATGACTTAAGTGCCCTTGTAAGTCGCTTCGGATAAAAGCGTCTGATAAAATGATTAAATGTAAATGTTAATCTCTGGGTCCTGACCATATTGCTCCTGTTTTTAAAAATAGAGGCTGATATTATTTCACTTCTGTTGACATATTTGTGTAATCTCTCCTTTAACCCAAAAATGACAATTTTGTCAGTACTGCTGGGGGTGGGATTATAGACGGATTGTTTTAGGCTAGTTGCGCCGACTTTACTGCCATGAATTCGCTCCTAGTCTACGAACAAGTCTGCACCTCATCTACTGACCACGATACAGCCATTTCTTTTTTTAAGTTGTAGTATGTAGTATTCTTAACAACTCGGTTGGGACCCAAAACAAGTGTAGGTACTATTGCCGCGAGCCGTTCCGTAACGAGCCGTCCCAAGCGCAAAATAGTGAGCCATATCGAGCCGTACCATGCAGTAGAAATGTGCCATAAAGTATGATTATGACAATGAGTGGGTCCTGACATTTTATATAACCGCAAGAGAATATAGAGCAATATTCAGCAAACTATCATGCTGAATTAAACACACCTAAACCAGCTAATCAAGGTCTAATTAGGCATATGTAACCCTTCTATTCAGGTCCTACTCGCCCCGCTCTGTGTGGGACTCGAACCCAGGTCTCTGGCATGGGAGTCGGACACTCTAACAAGGAGGCTAAAGGTATATGTAACCCCTCTACTCAGGTCCTACACGCCCCGCTCTGTGTGTGACTCGCCCCGCTCTGTGTGGGACTCGAACCCAGATCTCTGGCATGGGTTTTGGACACTCTAACAAGGAGGCTAAAGGCATATGTAACCCCTCTACTCAGGTCCTACACGCCCCGCTCTGTGTGGGACTCGAACCCAGATCTCTGGCATGGGTTTTGGACACTCTAACAAGGAGGCTAAAGGCATATGTAACCCCTCTACTCAGGTCCTACTCCCCCCGTTCTGTGTGGGACTCGAACCCAGGTCTCTGGCATGGGTATTGGACACTCTAACAAGGAGGCTAAAGGCATGTGTAACCCCTCTACTCTGGTCCTACTCGCCCCGCTCTGTGTGGGACTCGAACCCAGGTCTCTGACATGGGAGTCGGACACTCTAACAAGGAGGCTAAAGGCATGTGTAACCCCTCTACTCTGGTCCTACTCGCCCCGCTCTGTGTGGGACTCGAACCCAGGTCTCTGACATGGGAGTCGGACACTCTAACAAGGAGGCTAAAGGTATGTGTAACCCCTCTTCTCAGGTCCTACTCGCCCCGCTCTGTGTGGGACTCCAACCCAGGTCTCTGGCATGGGATTCGGACACTCTAACAAGGAGGCTAAAGGTACATGTAACCCCTCTACTCAGGTCCTACTCGCCCCGCTCTGTGTGGGACTCGAACCCAGCTCTCTGGCATGGGATTCGGACACTCTAACAAGGAGGCTAAAGGCTGCAATCTCTAGTGACTGTCACTAGAGCGTCTCTTGAGCTCAGATGTTTACACGCACAGCGACTACTAGCTGGCCTCCATTACACTCACTCCCATCCGGGTCACGGCACCAATGTAACCCCTCTACCCAGGTCCTACTCGCCCCGCTCTGCGCCGGACTTGAATCTCTGGTGAGGGAGTCGGATGCTCTAACATGCTTTGATGCTTTGTTGATTACTATATAAAGACCGCAACCTTTAGCGTTAGTCGCGGAGTGATGTTTACTCGCACGGCGACTAATAGCTGGCCTTCGTTACACATAGTAAAAACTTCCAAGCTGGTGTGTTGAGGCGGGTTGGAGCTGAATTTAGCAGGACAGTGGCCCTCCAGGACTGAGTTTGGAGACCCCTGGTTTAGAATGGGATTGGCATTTACAGACAATGTGTCTTTTTCATTATCCACATGGATATTAAAATCACTAACAATTAGGACTTTATCTGCAGACTTGATAAAGTCGGTATTGGTGGCCTGTCTATCGCAAGAATTATATTTGAAGACTAGACTTTTGAGTAATACTGCAGTTATTACTATAAATTACAGGAACATGATGGATTTGTGGACACATCAATGTTTTTGGATTTGTGTGGTAAAAGTTATTTATTTTGTAAAAGAGTAAAAAATAAATATTAAAACCTTGTTAAGAGGAGGGACCCAGTATTGGCACTAAGTGTTATTATTTGTAAACATAATACTTATTGTAATTAATGTTATTTAATATTTCCGTGAATTAGTTTCAAACATCTTTGCTTTCTTTAAAACCGATAGGTTGATTTGGGGAAATTAATTTTGCATTCATAGTGTTGATAATATGAGCTCGTAAAAACTGCCACTTGTCATTGAATTGACTTTTTGAACAAACATTTGAACCGAATTAATTGAAGCTGCCTCTATTCTGTATAATAGATACAAATGTTTCCCTTTTTACAATTTCAGTACGAATAGTTTTGCGTATGTTGGGGAGTAAATATAGTAAAAGTAATTATCTTCATATAAATTAATTTTGTCTGTTAAGCGGTGATGCTCTATTATTATGTCATTCAGTGTATCTCTAGACACTTGCATTGTGTGTCAAATCTGTGTTACAAGAAGAAAAACAAACTTCAGTAATAAACACACTTGTTACATCTGAGCCTGTGAGTGGATGTGTCTGCGTCTCTCTCTCTCTCTCTCTCTCTCTCTTCTTCTATCCCTCTCTCTCTCTCTCTCTCTCTCTCTCTTCTTCTATCCCTCTCTCTCTATCCCTCTCTCTCTCTCTCTCTATCTCTCTCTCACTCTCTCTATCTATCCCTCTCTCTCTCAGCTGGTTAACTGAGCGTGTTCCTGGAGGATTGTTGGACTGCAGGAGCGTCTCTTGAAGCACAGAGGAGAGATTCTGTTGACGTGTTTTATTGAGAGTTGCAGTGGTGCCGTTTTCTTATGATTCATGATCTATGAACTGTATATCCGGTGATTTTCCACCTTTATAAAGTGACCTCATTCTGTGCTCCACCAGTTGTATTTTGCATTTGTGGTATTTTATTACACTTTTTCTGTAAATATTGTTTGTACATAATTTTTCATTTGCTACTGAAGCGGGTGTTTTTTCTGTTTTCTCCTGTGTTTGGTATAGCCAGGGAGTTGGATAAGATTTATAGGGTTTATTTAGTAAATAACTGTTTTATTTATTTATTTATTGTTTGTCCAGCTCAGAAGCCTTTGCTTCACTTTTGTTTTTGGTGAAACTGAAATAAAAATGGGTTGACGTTAAAATGGGTTTCCGGAGTATTTTATTTCTGTTGCTTCCCTATATCTTTAAATCTCTTAATAATGAGCTTTTAAATTATTAAAGATTTATATTAAAACACACACAACAGTTGAAGAAGTCCAGAAAAAACAACTGCAAACTCTCCAAAATGATCTATTGTGGTGAAACAACTGTCACTTATGAAATGTGATTTTCTTTTTTTTTTAAATCAATACTTAATTTTTCCAAATAAAACATGTTTAGGGCGAGAAATTGTTTTAATGTCAACCAAGATAACTTCTTATCCAGGTTGTTTTCTGTCTATTTTATGAGGATTAAATAGTTTGATATGGTTTCCTCCAGTAGAGGGCGCTCGAGCAAATGAAGCAAAAACACATCCGAGTCTAGAAGAAGAAGAAGAAGTGAGTATAAACGTGAGCTCGGCTGTGTTCGTTCATTCTGCTCTAAATCTGCGGCTTTTCACACTGTGAGTACATTAATTTTTATAATTTATGAGGAGAAATCTAAATCTGAACGACTCTTTTACTGAATCGCTCTGAAATGAATCGACTATTGTAGGCCTACATTACGCGCGTGAAACGAACTCGTTACTCGGTTTTTTCCCACAATTTGTGAAGAGTATGAGTTGTTTTAATTATATCTAATGTACAAACGAAACCTAAACCGACTTTTTTAATGATAAATCACATTTAATGGAAGCAAAGCTCGATTTTAGAGGGGGGGGGGGCAGCCCGTTTGTTGATGAAACGGGGTTGAATATTCAGTTAGTGTAGTATAAAAATCATCACGTGTCTCTTTTGTTGTTTTATTAAAGGTATAGTTCAATTTTTCTTCTTTCAGACGAACATCAGAGATAGCTATATTTAAAAATATCTGTAGTCCTCCAAGGTTTATAATGGTTGTGAATGGTAGCCCAAATTGTGAAGACAGAAAAAATGCATCCATCCATACAAAAATTAATCCAGATTTTTTTTTTTGAAGTGAAGGGGTGCGTTTTTGTAAGAAAATAATCCATATTTAAAACTTTAAAAATCCGGTGGACGACCGCACTCATTCCTCGCACATCAATTTGGGCGGAAGCGCAACCTTTGACCTCGCGTGATGAGAGGAGAGCTAAACACGGTCACGAATTAGAAGAGAAATATCTGAGGATTTCGATAAAAGAGAAGAGGAGCTTGAGTTTGTTGCACAGCCCAATTTGTTTAAGAGCTTACGATACTCAACATCCTGCGTCGTACATCGCGTCACGGGTTATTTTGCGCGTGGTCGTCCGCCGGAAGCTCGTTATTTTAGTTTATAAAGTTTAAAAATATGGATATTTTTCTTACAAAAACGCATCACTTCACTTCAAAAGGCCTTTATTAACCCTCTGGATTATTTTATAATGGATGGATGCATTTGTTCTGTCTTCAGAATTTGGGCTGCCATTCACAACCATTATAAATCTCGGAGAACTCCGGATATTTTTTAAATGTATCTCTTGATTGTGTTTGTCCGAAAGAAGATAGTCATATACACACAGGATGGCTTGAGGGCGAGTGAATCATGGGATCATTTTCATTTCATTTCACTCCGACCGCTCCTTCAGTCAGTGAAGCCGCTCCCACAGCCGTTCATGAGAGTTTAAATGCTGGGGAATATTCCCATCTTCCCACAGGAGAAGAAGAAGAAGAAGCAGGAGAAACTACTGACATACTATTGTAAAGATGGAGTTTAAGGAAGAACCCTGCGGAATAAAAGATGAAGATACAGAGGAACAAATAGGTTGGTGTTTTCCTTCATTCTCTTTAATGACTGACGAGGAACATGAAGATGCTAAATTAAGACTTTTTGTTTCTCATTTGTCCTTTTTTAAAATTTAATTTAATTTTTTAGACCTGAAGGAAGTCAATGAAGACAAACCCCATGTTGCTCATGAAGATGGAGTACTGAGGCGTAAACACGAAGACGAACCTCCGTGTCAAAACGGTGATGAAGATGGAAACACGGTCGAAGAGAATCTCACACGAACACAAGCCGAAACATCTGGAGCCGAAGGATCTTTAACCTGCTCCGAGTGTGGAAAGACTTTCGCAGATAAATCCAACTTCAACAGACACATGAAAATTCACACCGGAGAAAAACCGTTCGCCTGCTCCGAGTGCGGAAAGAGTTACAGACACGAATCGCTGCTTAAGATACACGTGAGATCTCACACCGGAGAGCGGCCTTTCGCGTGCACCCAGTGCGACAAGAGCTTCAGCAACAACGGGCACCTGACGGCGCACATGAGGGTTCACTCCGCAGAGAGGCCTTACTCGTGCTCTCAGTGTGGAAAGGCTTACAATCGCAAAGAGTACTTAAGTGTGCACATGAAGTCTCACTCTGGAGAAAAGCCTCATTCGTGCGCCTACTGTGGAAAGAGTTTCTTGCACAAGTCCAACCTTGTAAAACACATTCGATCTCACACCGGAGAGAGGCCTTACACGTGCGCGCAGTGCGGAAAGAGTTTCCGTCACAAGGGACACTACAATGATCACGTGAAATCCCACACCGAAGAAAAAGTGTTCACCTGCACTCAGTGTGAAATGACTTTCGAGCAGAAGGGACAATTTAACGCGCACATGAAAATTCACATCGGAGAAAAGCTGTTCACGTGCCCTCACTGCGGAGAGATTTTCACCCAGTTATCTCATCTACAGACTCACAAGAAGAAAAATTGCCCACAGTTGTCGGAGCAAAGTTCAGATCCGTCACTTAACAGTAAATAGTTCGATTGTTTGTCAAGGGGAACCTTTTTAGAAAAGTAGTGGAGCCATACAATGATTTTTTGAAGAAATGTTTTGTTTCTTTGTGGAGTTAATTGAGGCATTTGTGTAGAAGTGGCAACAGTAGTCTATTAAATCATAATCCATATTTCAAACAACTTGTTTTAGCTGTTTAGACGTGATGGGGTTTTTTTTGCATTGAAATCACTCTGCATTTTGCGAATTCGTTTGTCATTGAATCATTCATTCAAACTAAAATATGTTATTTTTATTTGTCATGATTCTGAATTTATCCACAAGCGTGCAGCTCTATTGTCTAGTACGTAATGACGAAATAAGTAGAGATGCACCGATTTACACGTTTTCTGGCCGATTCAGATGAAAAATCTTAAGACAGCAATAAAATAAGAACAAATAAACTTAAACACTAAAAAATCTTGGGTTATTTTTTCTACCCAAGTTCTGGGTTGAGCCTTTTGGGTAATTTTCAGTGTTTGGGTAGATTTTGTGTTACCCAGCTCCCGGGTCAGACGTAACAACCCAGCGTTTGGGTAGATTTTGTGTTACCCAGCTCCCGGGTCAGACGTAACAACCCAGCATTTGGGTAGATTTTGTGTTACCCAGCTCCCGGGTCAGACGTAACAACCCAGCGTTTGGGTAGATTTTATGTTACCCAGCTCCTGGGTCAGACGTAACAACCCAGCGTTTGGGTAGATTTTGTGTTACCCAGCTCCCGGGTCAGACGTAACAACCCAGCGTTTGGGTAGATTTTGTGTTACCCAGCTCCTGGGTCAGACGTAACAACCCAGCGTTTGGGTAGATTTTGTGTTACCCAGCTCCCGGGTCAGACGTAACAACCCAGCGTTTGGGTAGATTTTGTGTTACCCAGCTCCCGGGTCAGACGTAACAACCCAGCATTTGGGTAGATTTTGTGTTACCCAGCTCCTGGGTCAGACGTAACAACCCAGCGTTTGGGTAGATTTTGTGTTACCCAGCTCCCGGGTCAGACGTAACAACCCAGCGTTTGGGTAGATTTTATGTTACCCAGCTCCCGGGTCAGACGTAACAACCCAGCGTTTGGGTAGATTTTGTGTTACCCAGCTCCCGAGTCAGACGTAACAACCCAGCGTTTGGGTAGATTTTGTGTTACCCAGCTCCCGGGTCAGACGTAACAACCCAGCGTTTGGGTAGATTTTGTGTTACCCAGCTCCCGGGTCAGACGTAACAACCCAGCGTTTGGGTAGTTTTTGTGTTACCCAGCTCCCGGGTCAGACGTAACAACCCAGCGTTTGGGTAGATTTTGTGTTACCCAGCTCCTGGGTCAGACGTAACAACCCAGCGTTTGGGTAGATTTTGGGTTACCCAGATCCTAGGTCAGACGTAACAACCCAGCGTTTGGGTATATTTTATGTTACCCAGCTCCCGGGTCAGACGTAACAACCCAGCGTTTGGGTAGATTTTATGTTACCCAGCTCCCGGGTCAGACGTAACAATCCAGCGTTTGGGTAGATTTTGTGTTACCCAGCTCCTGGGTCAGACGTAACAACCCAGCGTTTGGGTAGATTTTGTGTTACCCAGCTCCCGGGTCAGACGTAATAACCCAGCGTTTGGGTAGATTTTGTGTTACCCAGCTCCTGGGTCAGACGTAACAACCCAGCGTTTGGTTAGATTTTGTTACCCAGCTCCTGGGTCAGATGTAACAACCCAGCATTTGGGTAGATTTTGTGTTACCCAGCTCCCGGGTCAGATGTAACAACCCAGCGTTTGGGTAGATTTTGTGTTACCCAGCTCCCGGGTCAGACGTAACAACCCAGCGTTTGGGTAGATTTTGTGTTACCCAGCTCCTGGGTCAGACGTAACAACCCAGCGTTTGGGTAGATTTTGTGTTACCCAGCTCCCGGGTCAGACGTAACAACCCAGCGTTTGGGTAGATTTTGTGTTACCCAGCTCCCGGGTCAGACGTAACAACCCAGCGTTTGGGTAGATTTTGTGTTAGCCAGCTCCTGGGTCAGACGTAACAACCCAGCGTTTGGGTAGATTTTGTTACCCAGCTCCTGGGTCAGATGTAACAACCCAGCGTTTGGGTAGATTTTGTGTTACCCAGCTCCTGGGTCAGACGTAACAACCCAGCGTTTGGGTAGATTGTGTTACCCAGCTCCTGGGTCAGACGTAACAATATGTTAAAATATGTTCTCAGAACTGTACACTGTTTATGGACAGATTATGGAGTCAGTCGCAGCTTCTTTTTTTTTCTTTTTTTTGGTTTAGAGTTAAACGCAGGGCGGTGGTCTGAAACTGGGAGTCCCCCACTGAACATGATACAAGCTCCGGCACGAGATCCAGTGCCATTATGGTGGAAACGGGAAAACCGAGACTGGTTGATTACACTTGAATTACTTCTAAATATTTCATTTTTACTTCTAATATTTGTTAAATGAGTTTAAATGTAGACAATATGTATTAGAAAACGATATTACATATACTATTCTGTAAAATATAATCAAATAAAGGAATTATCATGCAAACCAGTGGTTGTGTGGAGTAATTTAATAAAGTTAATTCGTAAACATGGAATAAAAAAACCTAGTATCATAGTAAAAATGAATCCCAATTTGCTGTCCTATATTTTAGTATCTTGACAGCGCCAGATTTTGAAACGTAAACTAGTTACTGACTGTTTTTACACATTATAGATTGAGTTTTTATGTACCTAATGAACACATTAAACTATGTAATGTAAGCAGGGCTCGATTTGAGCAGGGACAGCATCCCCCATGTTGAAAAAGTGACAAAAACCATGTCTTCTGTAAAGCCTTACCATCCCCATTAAATTAACAATGTTGAGTAGCTAAAACTTCATCATCAACATCATGCAAATTTGTTAAATTATAAATAAATATTTGACCAGTCGGAACAAAAATTGACCTATCAGAACTCAATATTGTAATGCACTGCAATTAAAAAATTTCAATTGCACTTCATTTAACTTCATCAATCACAACTCCAAGGTTCCTTGCTGTCCTGGATGGAGTGATGGTTGACGAATCTAGCAGAATGGAGAAGTTGTGATGAAGTGTTGGATTGGCTGAGACCACAAGCAGTTCTGTCTTTGCACGGTTGAGTTGAAGGTGGTGGTCCTTCATCCAGAAAGAAATGCCAGTCAGGCAGCTACCATCAGATCATCTAGCTGGAATGAGAGGTAGTTATGTGTCATCAGCATACCAGTATTGGGAAAAACCATGTTTCTGAATGACAGATCCTAGTAATGACATAAAGATGGAGAAGAAAAGTGGTCCAAGTACTGAGCCCTGAGGTACCCCAGTAGCAAAATGTTGCGACTTGGACACCTCACCCCTCCACGACACTCTGAAGGACCTGCCTGAGAGGTCAGGTCTGAGATCATGAGGGTTGACAGGAGGTTTTGGTAGATAACGGTGTCAAAATCAACAGATGAGTACTGAGGATTTTGAATACAATACTACAGTATTGTAAATTAGTTAATGAAAACCGCCCATCTAGATTTTTATTCTACTCTTTAATGCTACAAATAAAAAAATATTTAAGAATTAGACAAATTTCATAATAATTGTGTACGGTTAGCTACAGGAATGCCCTTAATTTTTGTCACTTGAATATCTGACTATAAGAGCTACATAAAAATCAGCTTAGGTCAGTTGAATTGTTTCTAAACGACTATTTGAGCAAACATTTGATTGTAAGTGTGATGGTCATTTGCTAAATAAGCAACAGCGACCACAATTCACTCCCACGGCCGTTCGTGATTGAATAATTTTAAAAATGAATAATTCGGCATGACCGACTTGTAATAAATCAATGTTATACAGTTAAGTCCTTACCTTACTCGCATGATAATTTGCAAGCTTTGTTGAGCAATATTTTATGTAATGAATAAATGAAACCTTGTAGACATGAGGTAGAATGTTTCACAAATAACAGACTTTCTAGGTCGTTTTATTTTACATTTTCTAAATGTGCTGCTTTAAATTATACTACAGTCTTTAGTGAGAGAAATAACTATAGATTTAGGTACATCTTCATTTATCTGAATTGCAAACGATTAATTGGTCCCTCTTTTGCACAGATTTCACATGTTTAATATACTGGGGAATATTCCCATCTTCCCACAGGAGAAGAAGAAGAAGAAGCAGGAGAAACTACTGACATACTATTGTAAAGATGGAGTTTAAGGAAGAACCCTGCGGAATAAAAGATGAAGATACAGAGGAACAAATAGGTTGGTGTTTTCCTTCATTCTCTTTAATGACTGATGAGGAACATTAAAGGAGCTCTAGTTATTAGAGACACCGGTGGCTGTTAAGTGAACTGCAGCCAGCAACTTGGTGCATCGTGCTCCCACTCATTCATTTTCATTTTTCATCATTTAGCAGACGCTTTTATCCAAAGCGACTTACAAGGGGAGCAATTAGGGGTTAGGTGTCTTGCTCAAGGGCACTTTTGTCATGGTATCGAAGGTGGAGAGAGAGCTGTTTATTCACAATCCCCACTTTCAATTCCTTCCGGCGTGGGAATCGAACCAGCAACCTTCAAGTTACAAGCCCGACTCCCTCACCACTAGACTACCTCTAGTACATTCACACATAATGTACTAGAGACTGAACGTGATTCAGCGCCTGATATACTTACGGCAAAGGTTGGAAATACCTTTGAGCAACAATCAGATGAATATGTAAATATGTGCAGCTCTTTCCTCTCGATAACAAAATAAACGCAACAAAAATGACAGCGGTGAGAAAAGAGCACATGTAAACGAGTGCCATCGGAATGAGAGTCTAAACAGCTGATAAAATAAAATCACAATTAATCAACAAGTGATCCACATGACTCCAGTCCATCAGTGTTGTGACGTGAAAATCTGTGTGTTTGTAAGAAACAAATCCAACGTCAAGTCATCACATCAAAATCTATCCACAGATTGGTTTAGATTGTTTGAACTGTTTCTGCTCAATCTGTGTATATTTCTCTCCTTAATCAGAACTTTTTCACTGAAGAAAGAAACATTAAAGATTACAGAAAGATAATCTTAAAGATTACAGAACTCATTGTAACGAAGTTCTTAAGGACGAGAAGGAGGCGGGAACCGGCGAACGTTCAACATGACTTTAATGCAAAGTAAACGAACAATAAAACGAAAGTAAAATGCAAACATAATAAAAACACAACATAAAGTCCAGGCCTGGTCCTCTCTCGTCCTTCACTGTCGTCGCTCCTCTTTTATGCTTCCGGAGCTCCTCCGTGAGAGACACGAGACCGGTGTAGCACGCAGGTGACGCTCATTATCACTCGCATCACCGGCCTCGCGCCGTTCCCTCACGGCTCTCGGCCGCCCTGCTCGTCACACTCACACTTTAGCCGGAAACAACGACTTGAACTTAATTAATAATGTCGTCTTTCTGATGGATTTGTTTCAACATGCAGCTTTTTGCTTAAGATGTTAATTGATGGACTGGAGTCATGTGGATTAATGTGATGTTTTTATCAGCTGTTTAGACTCTGACGGCACTCGTTCGCTGATCACGATCCACAGAGTGATGTAATGCTAAAAATGTTTTACACATTTTTTAATTTTCGGGTGAACTGTTCACAATGCATCTAAGTAACCATTTTTCTTGTTCATTTTCACTATATTTCTTTTTCATTTGTCCTTTTATTGAATTAAGAGAATTGTGTCAGTGTATGTTTTGAGGATTTCATCTCCTACTTTGGAATGGAATAATGAGAAATGAAAAGTCGGCTCGTTTATTCGTTTAGTTCAATGATTTTCGCTTGATTTCTCATCTTTCATTTGTGGTTTACAAATCGGTTAATGCCTTTGATATTTCATTCGCACATGTGCGTGGATCTGAAATGCCCCCTGTTTTCAGGACGGCTTTAATTCTGTCCTACTTCAAGGTTTTGTCGCCACACAAACCACCATTCGCTGGCATTTGAAGCAGAAACATGTTGGGTTCATAATTACTGCTGTGGAGCTTCGCCTCTAATGTACGACACTTGAGAGATCGCAAGCCATACAGTACGCTCAAACAGAGTTGTGTTTTATATAATATTTCTATATTTAGGAGAGTAATTTGGAATTAGGATTAATTTTGGAAGTAGGTCCTTCAAATGTTTCCATGTCCCATTGGATTAAAGTAAATGTTTGATAATTATTGGTAATAATTATAATATTGGATAAATATTGGCCCCATTGGATAAAAGTCAAATGTTTTACTGTATTATGGGCAACAAGACCTATAATACTGTTCCTGCAAATTCACTGATCTTTTTTCCGTCTCATTGTTTTCGTGTGAACTGAGTACACAACGCTAATCTCACTCCTCTGATCTCAAGAGACGCTGTGGCGACCGACTTCCACGCCGGAGACCCGGGTTCGAGGCCCGCACAGGCGAGTAGGACCTTGGTGAGGGTTACACTTAGTCATATTTCTATCTATATTTTCTATCTAAATTATTTATTCAGTTGTCACACGCACCTATAGTGACTGTTAAAAAGTCAGTGGGAAATGTTAGATATTATCATGGTCATGTTTATTATTGATGTTGACTAGTGCTGCAACGTCATCGATTACGTCAAATACGCGTCACACTGTTTACATTCATCTCGCGTAATGGCGAGAAAGTTCCATTCTATCACAAAAACCTAGACCACGATTATCAAAAGTATGGGAATACTTTAAACAGAGGCCAAATAAAACGGTCCTTTGTTCCCTTTGCAGAACCGAAATGGCGTACCACCTGTGGAATTGGATCTCTGCCAAATTTTTGCGCGCGCAAGATCATATTTTGAGCGTGCAAACGGGCATTTCGCGCATGAACTGAGTTGAGGAGAAAATCTTCGTCTCGCAAATAAGAAAATATTTCGAGCGAACGAAAATCAGTTTTGCATTTCAAAGAAGTTTATTTGGATGTGCGCGGACGTTCTCTTTCGCACGTGCAAGGTTTGAGTTGCTCGCGCTCCTGATTCCCGCCCCGCGCGCTCGCTAAGTGCCGACCTGCTAACTTCTGATTGGCTGGCTTGACAACCAATCACAAGACTCGCTGCATCACAGACAGCGCAAGAGGAAAAACACATGGTTCAGGAGACGTTTGTTCAATGGCTTGAACACTATCAAAGTTCCTTTAAGACTGTATAGAAAGTCTTTGACGCTCTTCATTTTAAAGTTCAAATCTCTTCCACTGGACGAACACACATGAGTGGCTTATTTTTAATCCAAATCAAATCGTATTATTACATAATGGCGTGTCCCAGTGTTTCTACACCTCAATGAACTGCTAAATTAGTTCTAACTTCTTGCGTAAAAAAAGATCACTAGATTAATAAAAAAAAAAAATTTAAGAAAAATAATCGTTAGAGTAGTCGACTAATCCAAAAAATAATCGTTAGATTAGTCGACTAATCCAAAAAAATAATCGTTAGAGTAGTCGACTAATCCAAAAAATAATCGTTAGAGTAGTCGACTAATCCAAAAAAATAATCGTTAGAGTAGTCGACTAATCCAAAAAATAATCGTTAGAGTAGTCGACTAATCCAAAAAAATAATCGTTAGAGTAGTCGACTAATCGAAAAAATAATCGTTAGAGTAGTCGACTAATCCAAAAAATAATTGTTAGAGTAGTCGACTAATCAAAAAAAATAATCGTTAGATTAGTCGACTAATCCAAAAAATAATCGTTAGATTAGTCGACTAATCCAAAAAAATAATCGTTAGAGTAGTCGACTAATCCAAAAAATAATCGTTAGAGTAGTCGACTAATCCAAAAAAATAATCGTTAGAGTAGTCGACTAATCGAAAAAATAATCGTTAGAGTAGTCGACTAATCCAAAAAATAATTGTTAGAGTAGTCGACTAATCAAAAAAAATAATCGTTAGATTAGTCGACTAATCCAAAAAATAATCGTTAGAGTAGTCGACTAATCCAAAAAAATAATCGTTAGATTAGTCGACTAATCCAAAAAATAATCGTTAGATTAGTCGACTAATCCAAAAAATAATCGTTAGATTAGTCGACTAATCCAAAAAAATAATCGTTAGATTAGTCGACTAATCCAAAAAATAATCGTTAGATTAGTCGACTAATCCCAAAAATAATCGTTAGATTAGTCGACTAATCCAAAAAAATAATCGTTAGTTGCAGCTCTAATGTTGACATCCTTGTTGCTCATACAGTAAAACATTTTAAGTTTATTCAAAGAGACAGAATTATTTTCAGTGCATTTATGAAATGGACCGAAGTAGGAACTAATACAAAAATCAATAAAATATACTAATATAACACATCAAACTCCATGTCAGCGTACCGTATGGCGTGCGATCTCTCAAGTGTCGTACATTAGAGGCGGCGCTAATTATGTGCCCAACATGTTTCTGCTTCAAATCCCAGCGAGTGGCGGTTTGTGTGGCGACAAAACCTTATTAAAGTGACAGTGCGCCGTTCCGACTCTTATTCTACCAGACAGAATTGAATGAAATATTATAAACCGATTTGTAAACCACAAAGCCAAAATCGCGTACCAAAGTCTTTTCATTTCTCAAGTAGGAAACGAAATGATCAAAAACCGAACACTAATTCAGTTGAATTTGATTTTAGACCCAAAGGAAGCGAATGAAGACCAACGGCATGGGATTCAAAGACCTCATCGTTTCAAAAGTGAAGAAAAAAATGCAGTCACTTCGAAGATGGAAGAGAATTTCACACTCAAACGAGCTGGAAAAACTGGAGTCAAAGGATCGTTCACCTGCTCTGAGTGTGGAAAGAGTTACAGACATAAACCAGAACTTAACAGACACATGAGAGTTCACACTGGAGAAAAACTGTTCACGTGCTTTCAATGCGGGAAGAGTTTTATTAAGAAAGGAACCTTAAATGAACACATGAGGATTCACTCGGGAGAAAAACCATTCACGTGCTCTCAGTGCGGACAGAGTTTCAACCAGAAAGGAAACCTAAATGTGCACATGAAACTTCATTCCCGAGAAAAAACGTTGAAATGTGTTCAGTGTGGAAAGAGTTTTGTGCACAAAGGAAACTTTGATGTGCACATGAGGATTCACACCCGGGAGAAGCCGTTCGCATGCCTCAAGTGCGGAAAAGGTTTCATTCACAAAGGGAACTTTAAAATGCATTTGCGAGTTCACACCGGAGAAAAACCGTTCGCGTGCGCTCGCTGCGGGAAGAGTTTCGTTCGCAAAGGAAACTTTAAAGATCACATGAAAATTCACACTGGAGAAAAACCGTTCGCCTGCGCTCGGTGCGGAAAGAGTTTCGCTCAGAAAGGAGGCTTGAACAGGCACCTAAAAGTTCACTCCGGAGACAGACCGTTTATATGTGTTCAGTGTGGAAAGAGTTTCACATCCAAAAGCTCTCTGAGAGATCATCTGCGCTCTCACTCTGGAGGGAAGTCGTTCAGCTGCGATCGGTGTGAGAAAACGTTTGTTTTGAGATCGCTCCTGACCGTTCATGCTCCTGTGAAGCCTCACTTTTGCTCTTATTGTGGAAAGTGTTTTTCATAATCTTTAAAAAGTGTGAGATCTTATATGTGCTTCATCCAATCATCCAGTCTACAGACTCTTATGAAGGACGGACACCTCCGGGAACGATTTAAATGAGCAAAGTTTCATGTCCAGATCCATCACTTTTACCTTTAAATAGTTTGATGTTCTCAGGGTTCGTACGCAGTATGAAGTGTGGAATTTTTTTTTTTTAGTATAGAAAAATGTTTTCACACTACATGAACATGATATTGAGAATTTCTAAAAAATAAATTTGTCATAAAAGATGGTCTATTAACCCTTGTGTTGTGTTACGGGTCAATTTGACCCGTTTAGATTTTCTAGTTGTTGGAAATACTGTTTTTTTTCTTGATATTTTGTGAATTTTTCTTATTGATCATCATGAACACGCATGCAAAGTTTCAACATGCTGGTGTTTTTTGACATGTACAAACAAAATCACTGTTACGTTCGTGACGTTCGCCGGGTCAATTTGACCCGCATATTTTAACGCTCTAAAGCAACTGTACTGACCCAAAATATTAACATTTCTTGGTTATATTTTGTTATTTTATTTTTTACTACCTTATGAAGCTAAACAATGAGGTTTTCCGCACTTATTTCAACACAGAAAAATGTTTTAACCAGCAGCATGTGTGTGAAGTTCAGATCCAGAAAACACACACTTGCTCATCATGTCAGAAGAAACTTCTTGACTTTATGAAATGAGTTCACAAAACAGCCAACTTAGGAAAAGTACATATTTTCATTATACAGCTACATTCAATTGTTCAGTTATGATGTTCTAAGAAAAAAAAAAAAGTTAAAATCTATTTATTGTATTTAAAAATGTACTGTTTATTGTCAAAACAAATCTGTTTTAAAAAATGGTTAAAAAACATTTTCATTAAATCATATCTTCAGATATGTATTTTTTGGAATATTTGACAAATGTTGATATTAAAAGTTTACAGTTTGTACCTGAATCTCTGTTGTTTTTCATAGTGTGATTTTTGAGGAATTGTATCGAATCCAATTAGGGTGAATTTGAGCCGCTCCATAACGAGTGGACGCAGAAATCCAACAGCACATAAGGGTTAAATCATTCATATCACAAAC
Organism: Zacco platypus; assembly: GCA_038088235.1. NCBI lineage: Eukaryota > Metazoa > Chordata > Actinopteri > Cypriniformes > Xenocyprididae > Zacco > Zacco platypus. The sequence goes on from CM076070.1 coordinate 18,946,767, forward strand.
AGCTTGTCTTTAGTCGATCTGTTTAGATGTGATGCATTAAGATACTGAAGGCTTTTCTGCACTGAAATCTCTCTCTGCACGACACCAAATGTTTTCACGAGAGGTGATTCCTCTCTCGATATGAACTCTGACAAACATCACTGAGAGAAGATGAAGTTGTGTCTGTAATTCAGCAGTGACATTCTTGTTTCACAGCTGCTATCAAGTTCATTTGTGTTATATTTTGACCAACGATTTAGTCCAAAAAAGTAATAAATTAACTTATTTTAAGCAGATTTTGTGTACTTATTGAATCCATCGTGATTCATGAAACAAGTAATTGATTCAATCCGCTGTTGTAATGATGAGATCCAGTTGCAAGCTTTATTCAAAAACGTAGTCAAACATGCAAAGGTCAATGACACAGCAAACAGTAATGGCAGGAACAGGCAGGCTCGTAGTAATAGTCCAGGCAAAAGATCAAAAGGCAGGCAGGAAAACAACAAAAACGATGAAACAGGCGGACAAGACAAGAATATAATGCTCAGAAATGTTACACTCGAGGAAATAACAAGACCTGGCGACTTGGTGTGTGTGCGCTGGACTTAAATATGGTGGGATAATGAGAATCAGCTGGAGCAATGATCAGTGACAGGTGCGGGGATTCTGGGAAATGTAGTACGCAGGTGTGAGTGAGTGGGTGTGTAGTGCATTATGGGAAGTGAAGTCCGGGAGTGAATGTGCATGTGTGTGTGAGTGAAAGTCCAGGATGAAGTGCCCTCTTGTGGTGGTTATGGGCACTTCATCAGATGATCATTACAGCTATGTTTATCATACTGCTTTTTTGTACTTATTTTATTTATTTGGGGAGAAATCTAAATCAGACAACTTACATTGAGCTGCTCAGACAGAACTTGAGTGAGTTTTTAAGGTAAATATTTTTCTTAAATCTTTCTCACATTTTTAACGAAGTCGAGATTCATATTTTAAATCCACAACATCAGTAACACCCTTCGGCAGTTTGATTGACAGGTGATCTAACCAATCATAACCCTGAATCCGCTATTTGAGCATGGCTTGTCCAACATAGCAACAGTAATTAAAGGGGGCAGGGTTTTGCGAAGGGTCAATTGAAGCCATGCGCTCTCACGCCACACATCATGTTCTCACGCTGTGAAAAATACATATACACTGACAACGCGCCGACAGACATGAAACCGTTTCATATTTAATATATCGTAATTTTTTAAAGAAGTTTAAACAATAAATAGCGCATAGTGTCTCTTTAATGTGCACAAAGAACACATGCATTTCGTTTAAACTTCATAACCAATTTCATCTTCTTTCATGCTCTTCTAATATAAATTAAAAATTGAGGTGATCTTTTTTGTTCAAAACAAATTATAATTATAGAGCAAGCAATGTGGCATTCAATGTTAAAAAACACTTAAATGTCAACTAAAGTGCACGAGTCATGTACTAAGTGTTGTTTCTTTTTATTTCTCATAGTTTCGAAATATGTCATCACATTACACACAACATTACTGGCCATAACTGGATAAAACAGACAATAACTTAAACTTAAAATACAGGATTTTATTTGTTTCATATTGTGTCCTGCCCTCTCAAAAGAATCAGTTCATGGAATTGTCTCTAAACGACCATTTAAGCAAACATTTGCATCTGGATGATCGAGAGTGATTAAGTGTGATGATCATCTGCTAAATGACCAACAACGACCACAATTCACTCCTTCAGTCAGTGAAGCCGCTCCCACAGCCGTTCATGAGAGTTTAAATGCTGGGGAATATTCCCATCTTCCCACAGGAGAAGAAGAAGAAGAAGCAGGAGAAACTACTGACATACTATTGTAAAGATGGAGTTTGAGGAAGAACCCTGCGGAATAAAAGATGAAGATACAGAGGAACAAATAGGTTGGTGTTTTCCTTCATTCTCTTTAATGACTGATGAGGAACATGAAGATGAAAACTGACATGAAACGATGCATTAAAAAATAGATACTATTAGACTAGATTTGTGGTAAATTAAGAGTGAACTTTACATTTTGTTTCTCATTTGTCCTCCTTTCAAAAATCTTATTTCACAGATGAAGATGAAAACACAGTCGTTTCTCAGCCCGAAGAGAATTTCACACAAAAACGAGCTGGAAAACCTGGAGTCAAAGGATCTCTCACCTGCTCTCAGTGTGGAAATGGTTTCGCATATATATCAAAGCTCAAAAGACACATGAGGATTCACACTGGAGAGAGGCCTTATACATGCTCTCAGTGCGGAAACAGTTTCATTTCCAAACAACAACTAGAGGATCACATGAGGATTCACACCGGAGAAAAACCGTTCGCATGCTCTCAGTGTGGAAAGAGCTTCAGGTGCAAAAGTTTTCTCAATGATCATCTGCGCTCTCACTCCGGAGTGAAGTCGTTCAGCTGCGATCAGTGCGAGAAAACATTCGTTTTGGCAAAAGGCTTAAGAAGACACCTTAAAATCCACGTTGGTGTGAAGCCTCACTTCTGTTCTTTCTGTGAAAAGAGTTTTTCAGAATTGCAGTCTGTGAAAGAGCACGAGCGTATTCACACCGGTGTGAAAAATTTCATGTGCTTCGACTGTGGGAAGACCTTTAGCAGGTCAAAATACTTAAAGTCACACCAGAAAGTTCATGGAGAGAAGCCGTACAAGTGCTCACACTGTGAAAAGAGTTTCACTCAGCCAAGAAACTTGAAAGATCATGAGAGCATTCACACTGGAGAGAAACCGTACAAGTGCTCTTCATGTGGGAAGAGCTTCACTTACTTACCTAATCTACAGCTTCATAAGAAGAAGCATTGCCCAAACGTGTCTAAGTGAGCATGGCAACAATATCCTGTCACAACTTGTTTTGAGGTGATGCATTGAGAACATACTTTAGACTTTTCTGCATTGGAATCACTGAGACCATGATATATAAGTGTCCGAAAACCCCAAATATCCTTTCTAACTGATTACATTTGCAGATTTTTGCTGTGTTTGAGTCTGAATGTTCTGGAGTTTATTATTTGTTCCTGTGAGCGATTGATTACAAAGTCATTTAACTTGCATCTTTGCAGAGAAACGGCTCATTATGTTGACTTCTAGAGCTGCTATCTAAAAAAAGTTGAAGGTCTTACATTATATGGTTATGCATTATGTTTTGAAAATGCAATAGAAATTAAATTGTCAAGTTTTTAATTGATTTTGTGTACTGTCTCGATCCTCGCATGCGTTTCTGAAGTTATGGCGATAGTTTGCGCAGATGTTCCTCTAGGTGTCACCATCTGCTTTCATTTCAGTCACGTGAAGTAGTTGAATCAACCGCGGTTCACAAAACGAAGCTGTTTATGAGATTAATATTTGTTTTATTTTAATTGAGAGAAATTGAATCTGACATTATAAATGCATCAAGCTATCATGGACAGAGCTGGAGTTTTTAAAGTTATATCTTCATATCTCATGTTTTTTTTTTTTTTTATCAATACTTGTACCATCGAACTTAAAAATGAAGTCAAGGTTTATATTAAAATCAACAGCTGTAACACGCAACTGCTGAAAGAGTCCAGAAGATAAATAAAACTAGAAGATATTTTAAGTTTGAATCTATATAAAATGTCTATAATGAAACAGCTGTGTCACCTATGAATCCGTTTTTAATTATTCAAAGTTAAACATGTTTGGGGAGAGAAACTGTTTATATAATATCAACCAACAGAAGTTATCTTGGTTTTATGAAGGTTAGATGGTTTAATATGGATTGGTTTCCGCCAGTAGAGGGCTGAAGCAATGAAACACACCCGAGTCTAGAAGAAGAAGAAGAAGAAGTGTGTGAGGGAAGAGAACATAAACATGAGAGTTAGAACACAGCCGTTCATTCTGCTCCAAATCTGACGGTTTTTAGACTGTGAGTACATTCATTTGATCATTTAGTAGGAGAAATTTAATCTAAATGACTTAAAAAGATCAGTTTATTTGGTTACCTTGCCTGCATGATTTGGTAGAACGAGCGCTTCCTTTATACTCACTAGAGTGATGACAGATGATCTCAGGACGCTTCACTGAATCTTTAATCATGTCTACACTTTGTTTTAATAAGAGGATTTGCAGAATTTTTAGCCTGTAAAGTGTTTTTATTTGATCTTAGTTAAAAATCTAAATTTTTTTAGCCCATTTATTGTTTTATTGTAAATTATTAAATGATTAAAAAATAAATAAATGTAACTGAACACAAATTTGAGTTGCATTTATTTACTGTCCTGTGAAAACAGGCGGTGCTGAAGCGCCTCCACTTCCCGCGCTTCTCTAAAACATTCTGGAAACAATTAAGCAAACATTGTATCATTATTTCATACATGCAGTTTGTAACCATTACAAGTTTAGTTGACATTGTTACATTAAACTTCATGTTAAACAACATGTTATATTATAAACTGTGCGAACTAGTTTTTTTAGTAAATGTCAAAGTTGACGTTCTATTGAAATGCATTATGATCACAATTTTATTTCTATTAGTTTTTTGCTTTTATTTTTTATTTAAACTTAAAAGATGTGATTTTGTTTGTTGTTTCATATATTGTGCCCTGCTTTCTCCCAAAAAAAAGAAAAGAAAGAAAATTCATGGAATTGTTTCTAAACGACCATTTAAGCAAACATTTGCATCTGGATGATCGAGAGTGATTAAGTGTGATGATCATCTGCTAAATGACCAACAACGACCACAATTCACTCCTTCAGTCAGTGAAGCCGCTCCCACAGCCGTTCATGAGAGTTTAAATGCTGGGGAATATTCCCATCTTCCCACAGGAGAAGAAGAAGAAGAAGCAGGAGAAACTACTGACATACTATTGTAAAGATGGAGTTTGAGGAAGAACCCTGCGGAATAAAAGATGAAGATACAGAGGAACAAACAGGTTGGTGTTTTCCTTCATTCTCTTTAAAGATTGAACTACGGAGCCCCTAAAGGGACGTGGTGGTGGGAAAAAAAGGGATGGGAGGAATTTTTTTTAAAGAAATCTTTTGCGTTCCCTCGCAAAACTTTGCGTTCGCACGCAAAGATATATCGTTCCCTTGCAAAACCTGTTGTGAGCTCGGACAAAACCTTCCCGTTTAATGTCCCTCTGGCTCTCTGTAGTGTTTATTAAGTCAGCTCGAGCATTAATACACTCAAATAATGCGCGGCACATTTAGAGTTTGAACTTGTTTGACTCAAATATAAAGAAATGCGATCAGTGCTTAAGGAGTTCAGTAAAGTTCGAGCTTCCCGGATCAATAACTCGGGAACTAAACGTTGTTAAAACACAAATGCAGCTATTTCCAACGTAAACAACGAGCTACAACAACCTGATTTTCCTCAAACAAGCTTTATAATATATAAATTGGTCTCTATTAGCAGGCGGCGGTGAGACAAGTCCGAAGGGACCGTCTGAAAAGTGCAAAAACAGAAAAGCATTTCTACAAAAATAGTCATTAATAACTTCAATGTTACACACTGTAGTGTAACAAAACTCCGTTAAAACATCACTGCTCTCCTGCTGGTTACACTACAACACTTAGTTTGACATATTAGTTTGATGTTACGCAGTTTACATGCTTACAACCAGCATGATAATTGCTTACTGAATTTGATGGCATTAGATGTTTTACTATTAACAGTGAAGTTATTGATTTTGTTTCATAATAATCATAAAAGTTATATATAATTTTTTTTTATCAAACTAAGTGTTCTAGTACAACCAGCAGGAGAGCAGTGACGTGTTACAGTGAAGTTATTCAGCGTTTTTCATATTATAAAATGAGAATTTGGGTTTTGCACTTTTCAGACGGTCCCTTGTCTCGCCGCCGGCTTGTAGAGACAAATTTATATATTGTAAAGCACATTTGAGGAAAATTGTGCTGTTGTAGCTCGTTGTCTATGTTACTTTGATTGGAAATAGCTGCATTTGTGTTTTAACAACGTTTAATTCACGAGTTATCGATCCGGGAAGCTCGAATATGTTGCCAACTTTACTGAACTCCTTAAGCACTGAACGCATTTCTTCATGTTTGAGTCAAACAAGTTCAAACTCTAAATGAGCCGCGCATTATTTGTGTGTATTAATGCACGATTTGACTTAATAAACACTACAGAGGGACATTAAACCGGAAGGTTTTGTCCGAGCTCACAACAGGTTTTGCAAGGGAACGATAATGTCTTTGCGTGCGAACGCAAACATCTTTGCGAGGGAACGCAAAACATTTTTTTTTTTTTTTTTAATTCCTCCCATCCCATTTTTTTTTTCACCACAACGTCCCTTTAGGGGCTCCGTATTAAACTTACATATAACAATACAACTAACACTAGATACAAGTAGACATAGTAGTAAATTAGATTTGTGCAAAATTAAGAATGAACTTTACTTTTTATGTTTCTTATTTGTCCTTCTTTGAATGGATTTCAAAAACCTCATTTCACAGATGAAGATGAAAACACGGTCGTTTCTCAGACTGAGAAGAGTTTCACACAAAAACAAGCTGGAAAAACTCGAGTCAAAGGATCTTTCAGCTGCTCCGAGTGTGGAAAGAGATTCACACTGAAAGGAAACCTTACTGTACACATGAAATCTCACACTGGAAAAAATCTGCTCACCTGCTCTCAGTGTGGAAATGGTTTCGCACACAAATCAAAGCTCAAAAGACACATGAGGATTCACACTGGAGAGAGGCCTTATACATGCTCTCAGTGCGGAAACAGTTTCATTTACAAACAACAACTAGAGGATCACATGAGGATTCACACCGGAGAAAAACCATTCTCATGCTCTCAGTGTGGAAAGAGCTTCAGGTGCAAAAGTTTCCTCAATGATCATCTGCTCTCTCACTCTGGAGTGAAGTCGTTCAGCTGCGATCAGTGCGAGAAAACATTCGTTGTGGAATCAAGCTTAAGAAGACACCTTAAAATCCATACCGCTGTGAAGCCTCACATTTGTTCTTTCTGTGACAAGAGTTTTTCACGACTGCAACATTTAAAAGTGCATGAGAGTATTCACACCGGTGTGAAACCTTATATGTGCTTCAACTGTGGGAAGACCTTCACTACATTGGGCAACTTAAAAATACACGAGCGAGTTCACACTGGAGAGAAACCGTACCAGTGCTCTTCATGTGGGAAGAGTTTCTCTCACTTACCTAATCTACAGGTTCATAAGAAGAAGAAGCGTTGCCCAAAGATGTCTAAGTGAGCATGGCAACAATAGCCTTAAAAAAATGAAACTCCTGTCTCACCTATAAAATGTTATTTCTAAACTAATTCCAACCTAATTTTTCCAAATCAAACATGTTTGGGGAGAGAAATTGTGTTTATATGATATCAAGAAAAGTTTATTGTGGTTGTTATGAATGTTAGATAGTTTAATACGGTTTCCGCCAGTAGAGGGCGGTCGTGTAACTGAAGCAAAAACACATCCGAGTCTAGAAGAAGAAGAAGAAGTGAGTGAGGGAAGAGAACATAAACATGAGAGTTAGAACACATTCTGCTCTAAATCTGACGTTTTTCAGACTGTGAGTACATTCATTTAATCATTTATTAGGAGAAATGCAATTCTAAGTGACTCTTAAAAGAGTGTTTAATTCAGTGGATCCAACCAGCTGGAGATGGGTTATGTACAGGGCTGGGTGGGTTACTTTTAAAATGTATTCCACTACAGATAACAAAATACATGCTTTAAAAAGTAATTTGTAACGTATTTCGTTACATTACTCAAGTTTAGTGACTTAATCTAAATACTTTAGAATACTTTGGAATACTAATAAGTGTGGAACAAACACAAAAAAGGTCATTGCAAGTTTTTATCTCACAATTCTGACTTTTTCCCTCAGAATTGAGTGATATAAAGTTGCAATTGTGAGTTATAAAGTCAGAATTATGAGATATAAACTCACAATATTTAGAAAAGTCAGAATTATGAAATATAAACTCACAATATTGAGAAAAGTCAGAATTATGAGATATAAACTCACAATATTGAGAAAAGTCAGAATTATGAGATATAAACTCGCAATATTGAGAAAAGTCAGAATTATGAGATATAAACTCACAATATTGAGAAAAGTCAGAATTATGAGATATAAACTCACGATATTGAGATTTGAAAGTGTTGCTATTAACAAATCTCAACTATTTTAATTAAATAAATCTGATAACCCATATATCATGTAGCGCAACATTCAGTTAAACCTGAATTATTATTATTATTATTTTCCTTTTACAAAATACTTTTAAGGAGGTGGATTTACAACCCTCTTGTATTATATAATGAATTGGAATTCATAGTTTTCTTAAAACCAGTGTATATATATTATAGGCAATGTCTGTATTTAGTATCTGGGAGGTGATGAGGATCTGACCCATGTCAGGAATGGATAACAGTGTTTACCGAATTAATCGAGGCAGATTTTGTAGAAAAATAATTGTCTTTTCTTGTGATAGTGTGTCTGTGGTCATGAATGTACTACATGTCTCCACTGAAACATATGCATTTGTTATTATATTTGTGACTTGGGTAAAATAAAACCCCTTTTTTGATGAAAATCCTGTGTCTTTTTATCTGGCGTTCTCACAACCGTACATATTATTGTGAAAAGGTTTAGGGAATCCAGGGAAATCTTTGCCTTTCAGCAAAAACTGAAGTAATATAATTGTCTCTAAACGACCATTAGAGCAAAACATTTGCATCTGAATAATCGAGAGTGATAAAGTGTGATGATCATCTACTAAATGAGCAACAACGACCACAATTCACTCCTTCAGTCAGTGAAGCCGCTCCCACAGCCGTTCATGAGAGTTTAAATGCTGGGGAATATTCCCATCTTCCCACAGGAGAAGAAGAAGAAGAAGCAGGAGAAACTACTGACATACTATTGTAAAGATGGAGTTTGAGGAAGAACCCTGCGGAATAAAAGATGAAGATACAGAGGAACAAATAGGTTGGTGTTTTCCTTCATTCTCTTTAATGACTGATGAGGAAGATGAAGATGAAAAGTTTGGTGATTTGGGACTCCCTGAATTTATTTTAGTCTAATTTTTTTTAGACCCGATGGAAGTGCATGAAGACAAAAGGCATCAGTTTCAAAAGAGCATAAAAAAGGAAGCTGGAAATACAATCGTTTCACAGACTGAAAAGAATTTCGCACAGACACGAGCTGGAAAAACTCGAGTCAAGGGATCTTTCACCTGCTCTGAGTGTGGAAAGAGTTTCACACAGAAAGCGAACCTTAAAGTGCACATGAGGATTCACACTGGAGAAAAACCGTTCACCTGCGCTCAGTGTGGAAAGAGTTACGGACACAAGTCAAACCTTAACGAACACATGAGGATTCACACCGGAGAAAAACCGTTCTCCTGCTCTCAGTGTGGAAAGATTTACAACTGCAAAAGCGCTCTCAATAATCATCTGCGCCGTCACTCTGGAGCGAGATCGTTCAGCTGCGATCAGTGCGAGAAAACATTTGCTTATGAATCAAGCTTAAGACAACACCTTAAAGTTCATGCTGGTGTGAAGCCTCACGTGTGTTCCGTTTGTGAAAAGAGTTTTATATACCTGCATGATTTAAAAAAGCATGAGAGTATTCACACCGGTGTGAAAAATTACATGTGCTTTGACTGTGAGAAGACCTTCACTTCATCGGGCAACTTAAAAAGACACCAGAGAGTTCATACTGGAGAGAAACCGAACAAGTGTTCACACTGTGGGAAGAGCTTCTCTCAGTCCGGAAACCTGAAACTTCACGAGAGAGTTCACACCGGAGAGAAGCCGCATCGGTGCTCCTCATGTGGGAAGAGCTTCATCCAAATCTCTCATCTACAGACTCATAAGAAAAAGCATTGCCCGAAGGTGTCTAAATGAGCAAACGTTCATATTCAGATCCATCACTCACAAATAATACACTTATAAGTAAATATTCTGTCATTCAGATGAATCAAAAGCTGGTAGCGATTCAAACAGCGACATAAGAGGTTCTGAAAGTGCTGTAATTCCCTTCGCCGGCAGTTTGATTGACAGGCGATCTGACCAATCATAACCCAGAATCTGCCATTTTGTCAGGGGAGTTAGTAGATTAACGTTGGTGAACTTGAATCACGTCTTTGAAACAACATTCCTTCTGATGTTCATTCATGTTTATTTGATGCTATAAATGAACTAGTATGAAGAGATGATCGGTTCACGAGGAGCTACAGCGATCTGTCACCACACATTAAACACACACTAGACGCTATTTATTGATTAAACCTCTTTAAAACAATACAATATTTTAAATATGAAAATTTCATATGAAATATGCTTCGAAGCAGTGGTTCGGAGCTTGTTTCAAACTGCCAAAGTCACGTGATTTCAATAAATGAGGCTTCGTTCGGTCATAACGCTTTGTAAATTTCAATGGTTCTCCGCTGGATTTTCTGTGAACCCATGAATCATGCAGATTCATTGAGATCGCCCCCCATTGAACAAATGTCTATTGCCTGAGTATTAAGGGTCTATTTCCTGATCTCCGACTAGTTTTATACATTTGTAGACGTTTTAATGCGGTATTTGTATAATTAAAATGAATAATAGTCTGTTTAACTGACCCATCCATAGAACAAACAAAACACGCCTTGAAAACTGATAAAAGGATCCATATTATACAGACACTTATTATTTAATGGCATCTGATAGATTATACTTTGAATAAAACATTTGAAATGGGTTTGTAAAAGCTGTCTTCATGAGTTTTTGTTGGATTTACACCGTTTTGACCACCAGCGTGTGGCGCTCCGAACGCTTTGAAACAGTGAATCATTTTGAGAATCATTTGGTTCAGTTGATTGAATGAAGCTTTGAAAAGCTTCGTTTCTCGCATCACTAGTTTTTGCAGAAAACAAATTTCGGCTGACTAGTCGTTTCAGAGTTTAAAGTCTTTCCTTGCCATCTCCAAGTAATTTTCACAACTGGAACAATGTTTATTCTGAGTTGTGGAGTAACGAAATACAAGTTACTTAGTTACGTATTTAAAATACAAAATTTGAGTCACTGTGTTTCATTACAGTTTCATTTTAAATGGGTGGTAATCAGATTACAGTTACATCTGAAAAGTGTTTTAGATTACCAAAGTGATTACTTTGAGTTTTAATGTCATTTAAACAGCGATTGGTGATTCTCTGACTCTGACCGTCTGAAAAAGAGTTCAGTTTCATCAACATTTTAATACTTTTATTATTTTTATTTAGTTCTGTCCTGAACAAGACAAAATGACTGAATTTATAAAAAAATTGCCCAACTGTCAACTGAACTGTCCTGTCATGACCTGATGATCCACGACTGTTTTCATGTTTTGTGAGTCATTTTATAATTCACTCGTCACTGTGACTTTTTCTCACAATTAGTTTTTTTTTTCATTTCACAATTCTGACTTCTTTTTCTCAGAATTGAGAGATTTAAACTCACAATTGCAAGTTATAAAGTCAGAATTGGGAGATATAAACTGGCAATACCGACTTTTTTTCTTGCAATTGTGAATTTAGTATGTGAGTTTATATCTCATAATTCTGACTTTTCTCAATATTTTCAGTTTATATCTCATAATTCTGACTTTTCTCAATATTGTGAGTTTATATCTCATAATTTTGACTTTTCTCAATATTGCGAGTTTATATCTCATAATTCTGAGTTTTCTCAATATTGTGAGTTTATATCTCACAATTCTGACTTTTCTCAATATTTTCAGTTTATATCTCATAATTCTGACTTTTCTCAATATTGTGAGTTTATATCTCATAATTCTGAGTTTTCTCAATATTGCGAGTTTATATCTCATAATTCTGACTTTATAACTCACAATTGCAACTTTATATCACGCAATTCTGAGGGAAAAAGTCAGAATTGTGAGATAAAAACTTGCAATGACCTTTTTTGTGTTTGTTCCACACTTATTAGTATTCCAAAGTATTCTAAAGTATTTAGATTAAGTTACTAAACTTGAGTAATGTAACGAAATACGTTACAAATGACTTTTTAAAGCATGTATTTTGTAATCTGTTGTGAAATACATTTTAAAAGTAACCCACCCAGCCCTGCTTGGCACGAACCCAGTTCAGTCAGAGACTAGTCATATGTTTTCTGCTGTGTTGAAGATATCAACATATTTTGTCTCCGCTACCATTTTTTCTTTTTTATTTCGGCCCTCTGTGTTTAGCAAAGAATGAAGAACATTTGTTGCTTGATAAAAAATATTAAGAGGAAGATCATTTTTATAAATGCCCCCATGTTTTGATGTGCCGCTCATTTGAATCTGTCCGGATGGAAGCGTAATCGAGACACATTGAAACATCAGAAAAAGACTTTTTGAATAATTTGGTTTAATGACTTTTGTCTTTATTATGTGACATCAGTCATGTGACCAGAGCCACCACAACATTCATAAACCATAATGAAATGCAAAGCAATTTTAACAGAGATAGTCATAAATTGAGACATAGAAATGGGAAAACAATATTCCCTAAAGTATATATATGTGGAACTATAATTGAACATGGACTACAAAGCATTACAAAAATGACAATATAAGCTGTATGCATTAATATGTGTATCCCTTATCAAGAGCATTGTGAAAGGAAGCATCAGATCTCTGTCAAGCGGTGATGGCGGCTCTGATCTTGTACTGTTCATTGACCTTCCTCAGCTTCTCGGTGATAGCCGCGTACTGCACATCCCTGTCATGCTGTGAGAGCGAAGACGGATTGACCTCCAGGAATTTAAATGCGTCGTTAGACTGAACGCTGAAGATGTTCTGCGCTCTCTGACAGCCTGCACCAAATGTCTGCCAGTCCTGAAAGATTAAAATACATCGCCATAAACTCATGATGTGCCTGAAATCGCTTACCATTCCCTGCATAGTAGAGGTCATGGCAACATTATTGTTTCCAATACTTGAATGAACCTAATCTAAAGTGAAGATGAGGTTATTGTAAGGGTGCGTTCACACTTGTCATGTTCGGTTCGATTAAAACGAACCCTGGTGCGATCGCTCAGTTAGTGTGAACGCTGCCATCCGAACCAAACAAGCGGACGAGACGCTAAAAAGACGGGTCTCGGTCCGCTTCCAAACGAACTCTGGTGCGGTTCGACTGATATATGAACGCGACACGGACCAAAGACATGTAAACGAACCAAAAACAGGATGTGATGTCACGAGATGAGACGCTACAAGTCTCTGATTTGACGACGCGGGAAGATCGGTGTTTCCAAAATGAGTCGAGGGCAAACGTGGAGCAACGAGGAGGTGAAGTTTCTGTTTCTGCAAACAACGGAGGAAATCCTGCTGCTGTTTTGAGTGTTTTGAACATTTTATGAGCTCTTCGTGAGTTCTCAGCTGGTAAAAATAAAGCATATGTTCACGCATAAAATGATCACGTTTAATCCAGAACACAGCGTTGATTTCAATGTTCGGTAAGCGAGATCCGTCACGAAATATACGTCATAAAAGCCGCAAATGGCCGTATCCCTAAGCCTTTGGTTCGTTAACTTCAGGTTCGCTATTAAAAATGCCAGTGTGAACGCTAAGTGGACCAGGACTATATGTTTTTGTTTTTTGGTACGAAACAAACCAACCGAACTACAAGTGTGAACGCACCCTAAAGAACCCAATCTAAAGTGTGAACCAACTTTCACCACAAGCATTTGCTCAACGTCTGACTAACCTTTTTTGCTTCATCAATGGAGTCCAGAAACCACTCCTTAAAGTCATCCAGGCCAATGAGATCCTCCCCAATAAAGGTCTTGTCTTTCGTCATGTTCAGCATAACAGCCACTTTCTCCCAGAACTTTTTAAGATGAACCAGAATTTGCCGGATTTGATCAAGAGATCGCTGGACTTCCTTCAGGTGGAAGGCACTGGGTATCGCACCTGAACAAACGACATACAGATTTACGCGAGATCATTGGGAGCGTTCACACTGTTCAGAAGAACATGTAAACAGCATGATGTGCCGACGTGATCCCAATGAGAATAAGTGTATTTTTACTTAAAGTGTGATTCTACCACACACACATTTACTTACGTTTTCAAACAATATTGACATAGCATTAAAACGTAAAAATACTTGCGTACTAACAGCAATAAAACATAAATCGTTTACGTATCCAAGTGTATATGCATCAATGTTTTAAATCTGTTGTATTCACTTGTCATTTCGATAAGTTAAATGAATTTAGTCGATTTTATTGAACGCAGTTTACTCATTAATGTGAAATAACATTTCTGTTCGTGACTGTTGTGCTGCAAACTTGTTTCAGAGGATTAAATACTGTTAAACAGGATTACATTTCTGTAATTGTTTAACCATTTAGTAATATTTAGTTTGTTTGCTCACTTTCTCCTGCAGCGACTGACAGATACACAAGATAAATTCACAAATCACATTTGGTACCACTTTTGATATTTTACGCTTGTTTGTCTGTTATTCTCTTATTTATAACAGTAATTAGTTTTAAGAAGTGGTTATGAGTAGGTTTAGGATTAGTGGCTCAAAATATAGTTTTAATGTTACATTTTTACTAAAATTGTCATTTTCCCGCACATTATGTTTTCTTTTAACATTCTGTATAAAATGATTATGTTTCGGTTCGGGATGGGGTTTAGGGATCTTACATTTATGACATGAAAGATTCGTAAATATTTTGTTTTTTCGCAGTAAAAATGTGCGTATTTTTACGTGCTATAGATACCTCAATATGGTGCGTCTCAGCACCTTTCTAAACGTACAAAAATAGTCTTTGAAAGTTACGTAATAACAATGAGACCAGGCTGGATATGCACAGAGATGCATTTACTGTATGTTTATAATAATAATTTTAAAAAGCACAGAGAGATTCTCACCCAGTTGGATTTTGGAATTGGCCAACTTCAGCTGAAGATCGATCTGTTGGATTTTGATGTCCCACTCTCGTTTTTGCAGAACGTTCTTTTCGTTGACGAGAGGGGTCAGTTCGGCTCGTTTAGCGAGAACTTTAGGATCGTCACAGTGTCGTTGAGATATGAAAATTCTAAAGAACAAGATTTCAATGTAATATCCAGTATTCATCAGAGAAAATAGCTCTTGGTTGATCTTTTCCATTAGTTTATCAATTTCCTCCATTTCTTTGACATTTTTGCTCATCTGCGGTTCGAGCATGGCCAAAGCATCCTCCAGACGCTTCATCTCGTCAGTGTGTTTCGTTAGTTTGTCTTCGGTCTGTCTCTGTTCTTGATATACATCACTGGTACATGATTGCACATTTAGGGCTTGTTTATCATACCTGAAAAACAGGGTGGATGTATAATGATATAATCTGTACAGACACTGAACAATTATCTTTAAGTGGGCTCTACTAGAACAGGTTTTCATGTTTGAATGTTCATTATTTTCCTCCATTCTTGCAGCTCCTCTCTTCCCGGTCTGTCGGTAAGTTCAGAGTTAGTTCACCCCAAAATGACAATTCTGCAATCAATCACTCACCCTCACGACGTCCAAACATTTTCGTTCATCTTCGGAACACAAATGACGATCTTTTTGATAAAATCTGACAGCCGTCTGTCCTTCCATTCACTGCCTTTGCAACTTGGAAAACTAATCTATATGAATCAAGTTGGTTCAGTCCAAATTTTCTGAAGAGACTCCATCGCTTTTTTATTCAGGCTTTTACTCACGTGTAAACTTTGATCAGCTCAACCTCTTCCTGAAGCTCCGATGTGCTGCGTAACACTCGGGAATGAACCTCACGCTTGAACTTCCGGAAGAGGTTTGTGCGTCATTCAGGTTAGGTTGAGCTGATCAATGTTTACATGTGAGTAAAAGCCTAAGAAAATAATTTGTTTGCCATGTACTGATAAGGAAAATGATTGTTTGTTGTGAAATGCTAAACTTCAATGTCTTCACCTCTTCACCATGTCATCCACGGCTTTGATGAGGTCATTGATCCAAGTTCTGGCTTTCTCCAGGTACTTCACAGCCAGAATTGGTTTGTTCTTCTCAACGGCTACCTTCAGCATTGGGAATAACGAGGTGACCAGGTTGGAACTCGTGCCGGCACACTACAAGAAAATGAGGATAATTAATACACAAGGATAAGTTTCGTACAAGCATCAATATTCCGTCCTCTCTCATGAAACCAACACGGAAGTGACTTAGGGTGCGTTCACACTTGTCATGTTTGGTTCGATTAAAACGAACCCTGGTGCGATCGCTCAGTTAGTGCGGTTCATATGTGAACGCTGCCATCCGAACCAAACAAGCGGACCGAGACCGCTAAAAAGACGGGTCTCGGTCCGCTTCCAAACGAACTCTGGTGCGGTTCGACTGACATATGAACGCAACACGGACCGAAGACATGTAAACGAACCAAAAACAGGACGTGATGTCACGAGATGAGACGCTACAAGTCACTGATTTGACGCCGCGGGAAGATCGGCGTTTCCAAAATGAGTCGAGGGCAAACGTGGAGCAACGAGGAGGTGAAGTTTCTGTTTCTGCACACAATGGAGGAAATCCTGCTGCTGTTTTGAATGTTTTGAACATTTTATGAGGTCTTCGTGAGTTCTCAGCTGGTAAAAATAAAGCATAAAATGATGGCGTTTAATCCAGAACACAGCGTTGTTTTCAATGTTCGGGAATCAAGTTCCATCGCGAAATATACATCATAAAAGCCGACCAATCAGGTCGTGACCGTATCCCTATGCCTTTGGTTCGGTAACTTAAAGTTCGCTGTTAAAAATGTCAGTGTGAACGCTAAGCAATCAATCCCATAGACCTCCCATGTTAAAATGCCCAAATTTACAGCAGAAAAAAATGTTTACAGCCTGGTACAAAAAGTGGTTTTGGTTTATATATCTAATTTTGCCCTTCGTGACAACTCGGAGGGAGGTGAATGTAAATTATTGAGTGACAGGTGGAACGTCGCTGCTGTCTGTTAGCTGTCATGTCACCTCAAAATCTGACAGCATTGCTTGGATTTTGTAACTAAAACTGCTGCACTATTTCGAAAAGTAGACTTTGGATGCAGGCTCATTTGTTTGCGAAGGTCCAATGTGTACGATTATATACAGTTTTACAACATAAACGCTGCTCAGATTGCATAATTTCTAGAAGAACGATGATGGAGATCTTTCATATATCAATATTTCATAGACAATGCTTTTGAGGAGAAAAAGTGCTGTTGAATGTTTTTCAGTGGACGCTTTTCATGGACATTTTACCCAAGTGCGATGGATTGGATTCATCTCGCGATCGCTATTTCATTACAAGGGTATGAAGTCCCTTTTTGATTTTGCGTGTTGTCATTTGCACACCCGACACAAATTACAATATTACTGTTGCTGGAGCATCTACACTCACCTAAAGGATTATTAGGAACACCATACTAATACTGTGTTTGACCCCCTTTTGCCTTCAGAACTGCATTGATTCAATAAGGTGGTGAAAGCATTCTTTAGAAATTTTGGCCCATATTGATAGGAGAGCATCTTGCAGTTGATGGAGATTTGTGGGATGCACATCCAGTTCCACCACATCCCAAGGATGCTCTATTGGGTTGAGATCTGGTGACTGTGGGGACCATTTTAGTACAGTGAACTCATTGTCATGTTCAAGAAACCAGTTTGAAATGATTCGAGCTTTGTGACATGGTGCATTATCCTGCTGGAAGTAGCCATCAGAGGATGGGTACATGGTGGTCATGAAGGGATGGACATGGTCAGAAGCAATGCTCAGGTAGGCCGTGGCATTTAAATGATGCCCAATTGGCACTAAGGGGCCTAAAGTGTGTCAAGAAAACATCCCCCACACCATTACACCACCACCACCAGCCTGCACAGTGGTAACAAGGCATGATGGATCCATGTTCTCATTCTGTTTACGCCAAATTCTGACTCTACCATCTGAATGTCTCAACAGAAATCGAGACTCATCAGACCAGGCAACATTTTTCCAGTCTTCAACTGTCCAATTTTGGTGAGCTTGTGCAAATTGCTTGTGCTTTTTCCTATTTGTAGTGGAGATGAGTGGTACCCGGTGGGGTCTTCTGCTGTTGTAGCCCATCCGCCTCAAGGTTGTGCGTGTCGTGGCTTCACAAATGCTTTGCTGCAGACCTCGGTTGTACCGAGTGGTTATTTCAGTCAAAGTTGCTCTTCTATCAGCTTGAATCAGTCGGCCCATTCTCCTCTGACCTCTAGCATCAACAAGGCATTTTCTCCCACAGGACTGCCGCATACTGGATGTTTTTCCCTTTTCACACCATTCTTTGTAAACCCTAGAAATGGTTGTGTGTGAAAATCCCAGTAACTGAGCAGACTGTGAAACACTCAGACCGGCCCGTCTGGCACCAACAACCATGCCACGCTCAAAATCGCTTAAATCACCTTTCTTTCCCATTCTGACATTCAGTTTGGAGTTCAGGAGATTGTCTTGACCAGGACCACACCCCTAAATGCATTGAAGCAACTGCCATGTGATTGGTTGATTAGATAATTGCATTAATGAGGAATTGAACAGGTGTTCCTAATAATCCTTTAGGTGAGTGTATATCGTAAAACAGACACCGCAGATTGACCATAAACCCTTAGAACTTTCAAATGATGTATAATTTGTTATCTTAATATTTTATATAGTATCTAAGATAGCTGGCCGGGCATGGTTTCAGCAACCAGGCACCTCAGATCCACCCACATTCTGCCTCTTTGCCCATTTTCGGTTATCTGGGAGTGACTCGTGGTTACTCGCTCCCAAGATGGCGACGACCAGCTCCGCCCATTTTAGGCTTTAAAAATACTCTTCAGAAACCTACAGGTGATGTCATGGACACTACATCCAGGTTTTATTCAGTCTATGGTTTCATAAAAGAACTATAAAAAACATTTGATGGACAGTGTACAAGTATCTATGATATATGCAGAATACAGAGGGAAAAAAATGAATTAGTATGATGAAATGATGATAATTCACATGATGAATTAGTCTCACCTGCATCAGAACAGCCTCAGAGGTTCCAAACAGCATTTGTGTTTCAGTAGCTTCGTGCCTGATCATACGCTCCAGCTTTGGGAAACTTCCCAGGCACAAGAATGCCAGATGATAGAGGAGAGCCGTTCGCTCCGCAGACGGAAGAAGCTCCTGGATGAATTCTGGACTCCATGTGGATTCACTGGCAACAAGCGCTGAGACACCAAACTGAACATTAGTGATGTTCAACAACCTCTGGGGTTCAGTCATGGGTGAAATGTGTCATAACATTTATTTATATATGTGCCAGTCTTTGGTTCCTCTCTGAGTTTCTAGTTCAAATAAAATTAAAGAGGTGTGTGAACTCGCAAGTATGATGTCAGACTCTTTAATATGCTCTGGCCCCCTCCCTGTTCGCCGGAGTGACGAGATACTTAAGAAGCCAGGCGAAGGATATATTTCTGTCAATAGTTTTGCAACACTTTTGTTTTAGCAAACTTTGTTTTGAAGTTCAAAGTTTGAGTTCCAGAGGAATTTATGTGACTCAAAAACGTCCGCACATAATAACCTATAATACTTGGCCGCTCTGTTAAGTCTTCGTCATCAGTTAGGAAGCCTGAGCCTGGTTTCTCACAAGGTTTTTTTCCTACATTCTGTCACTTGATGGAGTTTGGGTTCCTTGCCGCTGTCGCCTCTGGCTTGCTTAGTTGGGGACACGTACTATTCAACAATAGTACAGGGCTGGGTCGGTTACTTTTAAAATGTATTTCACTACAGATTACAAAATACATACTTTAAAAAGTAATTTGTAACGTATTTCGTTACATTACTCAAGTTTAGTAACTTAATCTAAATACTTTAGAATACTTTGGAATACTAATAAGTGTGGAACAAACACAAAAAAGGTCATTGCAAGTTTTTATCTCACAATTCTGACTTTTTCCCTCAGAATTGCGTGATATAAAGTTGCAATTGTGAGTTACCTGTATAAAGTCAGAATTATGAGATATAAACTCACAATGTTGAGAAAAGTCAGAATTATGAGATATAAAATCGCAATATTGAGAAAAGTCAAAAATATGAGATATAAACTCACAATGTGGAGAAAAGTCTGAATTATGATATTTAACTCTCATACTAAATTCACAATTGCAAGAAAAAAAGTTAGTATTGCAAGTTTATATCTCCCAATTCTGAGAAAAAGAAGTCAGAATTGTGAAATGCAAACTCACAATTGTGAGGGAAAAAACAAATTGTGAGAAAAAGTTGCAGTGACGAGTGAATTATAAAATGACTCACAAACAACTATCACAAAACATGAAAACAGTGGAAAACATGAAACTGAACTCTTTTTCAGACGGTCAGAGTCAGAGAATCACCAACTGCTGTTTAAATGACATTAAAACTCAAAGTAATCACTTTGGTAATCTAAAACACTTTTCAGATGTAACTGTAATCTGATTACCACACATTTAAAATGAAACTGTAATGAAACACAGTTACTCAAATTTTGTATTTTAAATACGTAACTAAGTTACTTGTATTTCGTTACTCCCCAACCCTGAATATAGATGAAATGCACCGAATGAATAATTTATGGTCTTCACAATAGAACTAAATCAATACTGAACCGACTTAAGCTGAACAACAACACTGAACAGCCGAAACGAACTCTGTTGCATAATTTTCCTTTTATCACTGTAAACCTGCTTTGAAACAAAGCTCTATATAATTTAAGGTGACTTGTCTTAACTGTTACACCTGTTCACCCAGCAAAGTTTCATAATTTGTATGTGCTTTTTCTCTTTTTCTCCAGTGTGCTGACTGGTGAGGTGGCTGCTGTGCCTTAATGAAACTGTGTTTATTTACATATATTTGTTTACTGATTGTTGCCTGCAATCATAAAATGCAGCATATTGCAAAAAACCTGTATTTGCTGTGAGAAATGTAACCCTAACCCTGGAATCGAACCAGCAACCTTTGAGTTACCAGTCTCACTAACCATTAGGCCACAACCATGGTTTTAGTATAGCAAATGTTCAAATTCATTGCTATTTGTATAACCACAGTTTTACTACAAAAACCACTGTTAAAGTATGGTTAGTGTACCAAAACCTTGAGCTGATCAATTATTTAGTAAAACCACGGTTAAATTTTGTAAGGGCCTTGACTTAGTTTTTACATTGACAGCTTAATATCAAAGTATACATGCAGTCTGTTGCATTTAGACCTTAAGAAAACTTGCTGGTTGCCCTTGCTGTTATCGAAGATCAATTTTGAGGTCTTGAGTTGCATTGATACAACATAATGTTCTGTGTGAAATGGAATGGAAATGGAAAGTGTCCTCACCTTTGCTGTCGGCCATGTTTTTTTTTTTTATTGAGTGTAGACTGGCACTGCGTCCAACTGTAAGGTTTCTAAAAAATATGACAGAAGATGTGATGCAAGTACAAGGTTTTCTTGAGATAACTTCAGGTGTTCCTCAGGGTTCCGTTTTGGGACCTGTTTTGTTTTCTAATTTAATGAAGTTGAAAAAGACATTCAAGCTACACTACACCTGTATGCAGATGACTCTATTATTTATTCATATGTTACCTCTATAGTACAGGCAGTGCAAAAGCTTCAGATTGCATTTAATTCCCCTTGTGAAAAAGAAGTGCGCTTAATTGTATTGAAAGTGTACTTTTGTGTCTGAAAAGTATACTTTTTAAAAAAAGCGCACTTGCAGATAATTGTCACGTGTATGTCTTGTTTAGTTCTGTAATCACTGTGTCTAATTAGTTAAGTCCTGTCAGCTGTCCTCGTTTAGTCCTCGTCCTCAGTGTATTTAAGTTCCCACCTGTCTGTTCATTGTCGATTATTGTTTGTGCCTTGCACACTGTTTCGTTTGCTCTGCCTGTTAACCTGTTTACCTGTCCTCCTGTGTGTAAGAATAAATGTATTTTGGAAAAGTTTCGTCATCGTCTACAGTGAGACAAGACGTTACAATAATATAATATACTTAAAATTAAAGGCCACTTTAGTGTACTTAATGAGAGTGACAATATTAACAGACTTAAGTGCACTTTTTAAAAATGTACTTTGTAATGTCTAATTCATTTTTACCTAAACACATTTTAAATCATTATGGTTTTGTAGTGCTTTAAGTACACTTATTTTGATCAACCAAAGTTAATACACTGGATCACATGTAAAATAATTGAATTCAACTAAATTAACTAAAATAAATTCAACTTAAGTGTGTTGTCCAAAATGTGTGGTCTTAATGTACTTGAAATGTATTTTTCATATATAGAATACACTCCAGTACAAATTATTGCTGAAATTTTCATCACCAGCTCCTGCTGTATGAACTCAACTAAGTAACCGTTTTTGTGTTGACTGTAACTAGGTAATTAAGCGTAACTATATTTCTGAGAAGTACTGTACATAAAAAGTAGACTGAAAGTGCACGTTCTTATTTTTAGTTTAAAAGAAGTGTAAATGGCACACTTGAATAAACTTCTTCTTTAAAAGGGTAAACAATCCAAAAAACAAAACATGGTTACTACACTTCAGCAAAACTGGTTAATATTTGTAATGCTATGCTTTTGTAAAGCCTAGTTAGGATAGCCTCTACAAATTATATTTAAAGTAAATTGTGCATAGAAAGTATAATACACTTACAGTATTTTCTGTGTCTCCTGAAAGACGTCAGCTGTCTTACGCTTACATACAGCTGTATTTATACCTCAAATCAGATATCATGTGATGAATCAGTGATGGGTTATGACTTGCAAAGGCCCTGGGGCCAATTATCTGCAGGTTCACGCAAGAAAGTGTGAGTTGTGTGGTTGGTCCCTGT
Organism: Zacco platypus; assembly: GCA_038088235.1. Lineage (NCBI taxonomy): Eukaryota > Metazoa > Chordata > Actinopteri > Cypriniformes > Xenocyprididae > Zacco > Zacco platypus. The sequence goes on from CM076070.1 coordinate 18,969,602, forward strand.
GTGATGATGCTCCCTCTCTCACTCACTAGAGGTTTGCAGGTGAATTGAAACACAACAACAGATTGCGAAAAAGACAAAATCTTGCACTACAACATATTCTGATGCATTATTAATGAAATATGATCTCCAGAACATGCCCTCCAGGTTATTGCATGTGCCGACAAAGCATTCTGGAGGCGTCATTACTTTATTATTTCGCAAGTTCTCAAAACCAGTTACCTGAGGGGGCATATTCTGGGGATCATGTTTCATTAATAACACATCAGAATATGTTGTAATGCAGGATTCTATCAGACACTGAATTTATCTACCCCTCTACATGCTCAATTTTTTTGAGAACCTTTGAAATAATAAAGTAATGACACCTTCAGTATGGTCTGCCGCCAAGCTGTGTTTAAGATGGAACAGTTTCACAAGAATAAAACTACAGTTATGCCGGTTTGCCAGGTCAGGTAAAATGGAGGCAAATGTACGGTGGCCGAGAGAACTCAAAGCGCTGCAAATAAGAAAACACATGCAAATAAAAAAAAACACATGCAAATAAAAAAAAGCACATGCAAATAAAAAAAAAACACATGCAAATAAAAAAAAACACATGCAAATAAAAAAAGCACATGCAAATAAAAAAAAACACATGCAAATAAAAAAAACACATGCAAATAAAAAAAGCACATGCAAATAAAAAAAACACATGCAAATAAAAAAAGCACATGCAAATAAAAAAACGTGATCATCAGTTTGACAACACATGTGCTGCAAATCCTCTCAACACATGCAAACACAAAAACGCGCTGCATATAGAAAAAGCGCTGCAAATATAAAAACGCGCTACATTTACAAAAAGCGCAGCCAATAGCGCAAAACACAACGGAAATGTTTCAAGGGGGACCCCAAAAAGTGACGGACCCTACTTGACAACACCACAAACTAAAAAATATTAAAATATATTATGTAGGCATTAACTTCATGTAATGTGTTTCACTAACAGAAAAGTGTTTTAATATGTGGCATTGTTGTTCACTCATTCAACTTTAAGAGATGATCATTCAGTGGATGATTTAAAAATATTGGTTAATCATCTGTAGCGTACTAATGTGACGTCATCATAACGGCCGCCTGAGGCGCTCGACGACCCCGTCATCTGTGAGCGTGAGCTTCTAGCAAACTGAAAAACACTGTATTAAAAATAATAAATACATGAAATAATGTACAGTTGTTTATTTTTGTTTGCAGTTTTTATAGTATTTAATGATTGTGAACACATTGTGCACTCAAATGCCGTACACTATATAGGGATTAGTGAATGAGTGAAGGGTGAGTTGAACTGGTTTTGGACGCACGTCCCAGTAGGGTCCGTCACTTTTTGGGGTCCCCCTTGAAACATTTCCGTTGTGTTTTGCACTATTTGCAGCGCGTTTTGTATATGCAGCCCGTTTTTGTGTTTGCATGTGTTGTGAGGATTTGCAGCACGTGTTGTCAAACTGATGATCACGTTTTTTTATTTGCATGTGTTTTTTTTTTTATTTGCATGTGCTTTTTGTTATTTGCATGTGGGTTTTTTTTATTTGCATGTGCTTTTTTTTATTTGCATGTGTTTTTTTTATTTGCAGCGCTTTGAGCTCTCTCGGCCACCGTACAAATATTCAGTAGAAGTATTTAGTGTTGAGTCTGCTGGCTTTATAAGTTTAACGCACTTTCGTGTCCTGTACTGGCCGTTTAATGTTTATTTTCATGCACCGCTTACTGCAACTTTTCTTTGCGATTTGCAGTCTTTAAATCCGTATAATTTGTGCGGAAATGGAAAATAATTGCTTATAGAAATACTTGCAACAGTATAGAAAGAACACAAAGTAACCCAGTTTTCAATGGTCCATATCTGCGTGGTGGCGCAACTGTTAAGACGAGTGTTGTACATGAAGCGCACTAAAAAGATGCCATTAGCACACTTCAAGTTTACTTTGAATGCAATTGCAATGTGTTTTAAATTCATTAAATGCATTATCAGTTTAATACCACCTGATGGGATCGAACCCTATCGGTCAATGGACGGGGAGGGCATGATTTCGAGCGCCCAATCGGGAGGACTCTGGCTACATCCAATGGGAGACCAAGGCTCACGGTAACGGACAGGTAAGCCTTGCCGGATAGAGAAGAAAAGATGGACACTGACCGGGAGGGCTTTTGCAGCAAGCCTCGTCACTAGAGGTCTGCAGGTGAATTGAAACACAACAACAGATTGCAAAAAAGACAAAATCTTGCACTACAACATATTCTGATGTGTTATTAAAGAAATATGATCTCCTGAACATGCCTTCCAGGTTATTGCATGTGCCGACAAAGCATTCTGGAGGCGTCATTACTTTATTATTTCGCAAGTTCTCAAAACCAGTTACCTGAGGGGGCATATTCTGGGGATCATGTTTCACCTGATTTCATGGTGTGAAGACCAAATTGTAAAATAAATTTTGTCCCTGTTCAGCAGATGTTATTGCTAATATAGATACAAAAGTTGTATCTATATTGTTTTATGAGGATATATGTTGTATATCCTCATAAAACTAATTAAATGTACTATATTAATTAAATGTACTCTAATATGAAAATCATATTCTGATTTGTAACCCCATAATGGTTTTCGTCCGGAGAGGGCGCTCGTGCAACTGAAGCAAAAACACACCCGAGTCTAGAAGAAGAAGAAGAAGAAGAAGAAGTGAGTGAGGGAAGAGAACATAAACATGAGAGTTAGAACACAGCCGTTCATTCTGCTCTAAATCTGATGTTTTTCAGACTGTGAGTACATTCATTTAATCATTTATTAGGAGAAATCTAAATCCAAACGAATCGGTTCATTTAGTGAATCACTCAGAAATGAACCGAGTGATAAACTCGTGAAACGTAAACTCATTATACTGTGTTTTCACATGACAGTGTGTGAAGATTGAGTTGTGTTTTTCATTTTATGTAATGAAACCTGGCAAACAATTTTTAAAGCATGTGAATCATGCAAGTAAGATCAACATAAAAATCAGCTGAATTTTTGAGAGTTGAATTGTTTCTAAACAGCTGTTTGAGCAAAACACTTAAAGATGGATGATTGAGTGATTAAGTGTGATGATCATCTGCTAAATGAGCAACAACGACCACAATTCACTCCTTCAGTCAGTGAAGCCGCTCCCACAGCCGTTCATGAGAGTTTAAATGCTGGGGAATATTCCCATCTTCCCACAGGAGAAGAAGAAGAAGAAGCAGGAGAAACTACTGACATACTATTGTAAAGATGGAGTTTAAGGAAGAACCCTGCGGAATAAAAGATGAAGATACAGAGGAACAAATAGGTTGGTGTTTTCCTTCATTCTCTTTAATGACTGATGAGGAAGATGAAGATGAAAACTGACATATCCTCCTGAGATCCAGACTTCTTTCCTCTGTAGAGGACACCAGGACTTACATGTTTATCAGACATTTTGAGAAAAAAAAAAAACATGTTATTTTCTTAATAGCTGATTCTGGTTTCCTCTACAGAGGACATAGCGTAAAATATGAATAAAATACCTTTTTTTTTGAAAAAAAAAAAGTATTCATTTGTTTCTTATGCTCCAAACAGTGTAATTATGACGGCTAGAATATATATATATATATATATATATATATATATATATATATATGAATATTTACACAAGATCTATACACAGTTTCATAGCAAATAATCTGAAATCAGAATCCAAATCATAGTCAATCAGACATGGGTCAAGTTTACAACATCTCAAATAATCACTCACAATCTCTCTGGTTCAATCAATCTGGGTATGTTACTTTTAAAATGTTTTTCACTACAGATTACTAAATACATGCTTTAAAAAGTCATTTGTAACATATTTCGTTACATTACTCACGTTTAGTAACTTAATCTAAATACTTTAGAATACTTTGTAATACTAATAAGTGTGAAACAAACACAAAAAAGGTCATTGCAAGTTTTTATCTCACAATTCTGACTTTTTCCCTCAGAATTGAGTGATATAAAGTTGCAGTTGTGAGTTATAAAGTCAGAATTATGAGATATAAACTCACAATATTGAGAAAAGTCAAAATTATGAGATATAAACTCACAATATTGAGAAAAGTCTGAATTATGAGATATAAACTGAAAATATTGAGAAAAGTCAGAATTATGAGATATAAACTCACAATATTGAGAAAAGTCTGAATTATGAGATATAAACTCACAATATTGAGAAAAGTCTGAATTATGAGATATAAACTCGCAATATTGAGAAAAGTCAGAATTATGAGATATAAACCCACATACTAAATTCAAAATTGCAAGGAAAAAAGTCAGTATTGCAAGTTTATATCTCCCAATTCTGACTTTATAACTTGCAATTTTGAGTTTAAATCTCGCAATTCTGAGAAAAAGAAGTCAGAATTGTGAAATACAAACTCACAATTGTGAGGAAGAAAAAAAACTAATTGTGAGAAAAAGTTGCAGTGACGAGTGAATTATAAAATGACTCACAAAACATGAAAACAGTCGTGGATCATCAGGTCATGACAGGACAGTTCAGTTGACAGTTGGGCAATTTCTTTATAAATTCAGTCATTTTGTCTTGTTCAGGACAGAACTAAATAAAAATAACATTTTTATGATCCTCTTAAAAGTATTAAAATGTTGATGAAACTGAACTCTTTTTCAGACGGTCAGAGTCAGAGAATCACCAATCGCTGTTTAAATGACATTAAAACTCAAAGTAATCACTTTGGTAATCTAAAACACTTTTCAGATGTAACTGTAATCTGATTACCACCCATTTAAAATGTAACTGTAATGAAACACAGTTACTCAAATGTTGTATTTTAAATACGTAACTAAGTTACTTGTATTTCGTTACTCCCCAACCCTGAATGACACAATGATGACGTGTTTGGCGCGCTCCTTATTTATCGACCAGGTGTGGAGGAGAACCAATCGCACCTGAACACAAACATACACCGACAGAAAGAATGAAATCAATGAAGAAATAAACCCGGGCTCATAAAAAAACTAAATTCACACTCAAAAAAAGTTCTGGTTCTCAGGAGGATATAACTATACATCTAAAACTAGATACTTGCAGACTCAGTCGTATCCTAGATTTGCACTAAATTAAGAATGAACTTTATTTCCTTCTTTAAATCAAGTTTGGGAATTTAATGTTGATTTTTAGACCCAATGAAAGTGAATGAAGGCAAACGGCATCGTTTCACAAACGAAGATGGAAAACTGACATATAAAAATGAAGACGAACAACATCAGCTTCAAAAATCTCATTATTTAAAAAATGAAGATGGAAATGCGGTCGTTTCAAAGACTGAAGAGAATTTCACGCAAAAACAAGCCGGAATCAAAGGATCTTTCAGCTGCTCCGAGTGTGGAAGGAGTTTCACGCTGAAAGGAAACCTTACTGTACACATGAAATCTCACACTGGAGAAAATCTGTTCACCTGCTCTCAGTGTGGAAAGAGTTTCATTCATAAAAAAAACCTAAATGAGCACACGAGAGTTCACACTGGAGAAAGACCTTACACATGCTCTCAGTGCGGAAAGGGTTTCATACGTAAAGGAACCTTAAACAGCCACATGAGGATTCACACCGGAGAAAAACCGTTCACCTGCTCTCAGTGCGGAAAGAGCTTCAGACATAAAAAAAACCTAAACGTGCACATGAGGATTCACACCGGAGAAAAGCCGTTCTCCTGCTCTCAGTGCGGAAAGAGCTTCAAGCGCAAAACCTCTCTCAACGATCATCTCCGGCGTCACTCCGGCGTGAAGTCGTTCAGCTGCGATCAGTGCGAGAAAACGTTCGTTGTGGAGTCGAACTTAAGGAGACACCTGAACGTTCACACTGGTGTGAAGCTGCACTTTTGCTCCTTCTGTGGAAAGAGTTTTTCACTACTGAAGTATTTAAAAGTGCACGAGCGTATCCACACCGATGTGAGACCTCACGTGTGCTCCGACTGCGGGAAGAGCTTCACTACACAAACACAGTTAAAAACACACCAGAGAGTTCACACCGGAGAGAAACCGTACCGGTGCTCGCACTGTGGGAAGAGCTTCGCTCGGTCGGGAGACCTGAGAGATCACGAGAGAGTTCACACCGGAGAGAAGCCGCACCGGTGCTCCTCATGTGGGAAGAGCTACAACAAATTATTTTATCTACGGAGTCATGAGAAAAAGCATTGCCTGAAGTTGTGTAAGTGAGCAAAGTTTGAATCTGGTTTTCACAACCAGTGTAACATGATTTATAATGATGTGATTCAACTTTACTGAAGCAGTTAGTTCACCAAAAAATGAAAATTATGTCATTTATTCCACACGCATAAGACCTTCGTTCATCTTCAGAACACAAATGAAGATATTTTTGATGAAATTCCGTGAGTCTCTATTGATAATGAACACCTTCAGATGAACATTTTTTTTTACATTTTTCATCATTTAGCAGATGGTTTTATCCAAAGCGACTTACAAGGGGAGCAATTAGGGGTTAGGTGTCTTGCTCAAGGACACTTTAGTCATGGTATTGAAGGTGGAGAGAGTGCTGTTTATTCACAATCCCCACTTTCAATTCCTGCCGGTGTGGGAATCGAACCAGCAACCTTCAGATTACAAGCATATTTAAATCAGGTCATGTGAGTAGTATTATAAAGCGACGAGAGTACTTTTTGTGCGCCAAAAAAACTAAATAACGACTTTATTCGACAATATCTAGTGATGGATGATTTCAAAACACTGCTTCACGAATCTTTATGAATTGAATGTGTCGAATCAGTGGTTCGAAGCGCGTATCAAACTGCCAAACTCACATGAACCATTGAAATTTTTTTAAATTTGAAGCCTTGTTTACTGAAATCGCGTGACTTTGGCAGTTGATTCGCGCTCCGAACCACTGATTCGAAACAAAAGATTCGTAAAGCTTCAGAAAGCAGTGTTTTGAAACCGCCCATCACTGGATATTGTTCAATAAAGTCATTATTTTGTGTTTTTGGCGTCAAAAAGTATTCTCGTCGCTTTATAACATTAAGGTTGAACCACTGTACTCTCATGAACTGATTTAAGTATGTTTTAGTATCTTTCTGGGCGTCTGAAAGTTTATTTCCTTGCTATAAATTCAGGCGTTACGGGTGTGAAATCACCCTCATGGAATGACACATGACAGAATTTTCATTTTTGGGTGAACTAACCCTTGAACTTGCATTAAAGTATCCCTATTATGCTTTTTTCGAATATTCCCTTTCATGCAATGTATATTGTAGCTGTCTGTGGATGTAAACAATCTGCAAAGTGAACAATGAATAAAGTTTCTTTCTCTCAAAAGTAAGAATCAACTCTGAACTGCCAAAACGAGTCATCAGTAATTTGAATCCCACTTCATTACGGCTACATGTCACTGAGAACAACATTTTCATAACGCCCTCAAAACGCTGTAGCTGTTCATGATGTACATGTCAAGAAAACACTGTTTTCTGCTCTGAAAAAGCAAATTCTCTTTGTAAATGAAGAGTCAGAGGTTAAAACTACCACAGCAGTTTAACCTTCTGACGATTGCTTCTCAAATCCGGAACGCTGGATGGGACAGTACCCACTTTATTTAGACCAGTAATTCTCAAAGTGTGGTCCGCCATCGCCCCCTAGTGGTCCGCGAAAAGATGCAGGGGGGGGGTTGACGTCAGTGTGTTTTAATAACAAAAAAATGGATCATATCATTGCATTTGTGTTTGAATAATTAGTTTTTGACTTGAAACAGTTGCATATTAAACTTAAATTTAGTTTATCCTTCCTATTTTGTTGTTTTGGGGGGGGCGTGTTAGAGTGGGATTCTGTTAGGTGGTCCTCAGAAAAAAATTGGAAGATAAAGTGATCCTTGGGCTGAAAAAGTTTGAGAAACACTGATTTAGACATTTTCACTTGCTCCTCAGAGTCACAACCTGATAGTATGATTAATAATTGATCACGCCACACATCATGTTCTCACGCCGTGAAAAATACATCGCGGAGCAAAGAGGACACTGACGACGTATGATACAGTTTCATATTTCAAATATTGTAATTTTTTAAAGAGGTTTAATCAATAAATAGCGTGTAGTGTGTGTTTAATGTGTGGTGACAGATCGCTGTAGCTCCTCGTGAAGCGATCATCTCTTCATACTAGTTCATTTATAGCATCAAATAAACATGAATGAACATCAGAAGGAATGTTGTTTCAAGACGTGATTCAAGTTCACCAACGTTAATCTACTAACTCCCCTGACCGCTTTGACGGAAAAATGGCCGATTCGGGGTTATGATTGGTCAGATCGCCTGTCAATCAAACTGTTTGCGAATTGTCAATTAGGAATTAATCATGTATTAATTTAGGTGTGTGATTATTCTGTGTGTCCCGTAATTTCAATTATCCTTATTATACGGAAATGTCAGAAACCACTTAATCCACTGGTCATAATGATTTCAGGAGAGTCCAGAATTAATCAAATATGACATTTTATTTGTCAGGTAAAAATGTATCAACGCCAATTACACCATTAGAAACCAATACAGACATAACAAATACACAACATATATTACTCGAAATGCACCCAGATGAATGTTTTAAAGACGCTCGCCCATCCCTGTATGGGGGTTCTGGGTGCTCTGCATTCTCCCCTAAATACCCAGACCAGAACAAAAGGATTGTAAATATTTATTGCACCGACACCTGGTTTCGGGGGAGAGGAGAAGGTTTTCTTGAAGAGACACCACCCATAAAAGAGAACAAAATTCTCCTGAGTTTTAATCTTTTTCATAATACAAGTGACTGCTGTGAAACTGAGACCATTTTACCAATCGCTCTGAGACATTTAAAATGATAGTAAACTTAAAAATAATAGATTTACAAGATACAGGTACATATGCACTCAAGGCAGGAACACACCAAGCAGATTGTCGGCCGTCGGGCAGTTTTTGTTCATCGACCGAACTAGGGTGCGTTCACACTTGTCATGTTTGGTTCGATTAAAACGATCCCTGGTGCGATCGCTCAGTTAGTGCGGTTCATATGTGAACGCTGCCATCCGAACCAAACAAGCGGACCGAGACGCTAAAAAGACGGGTCTCGGTCCGCTTCCAAACGAACTCTGGTGCGGTTCGACTGATATATGAACGCAACACGGACCAAAGACACGCAAACGAACCAAAAACAGGACGTGATGTCACGAGATGAGACGCTACAAGTCTCTGTTTTGATGACGCGGGAAGATCGGTGTTTCCAAAATGAGTCGAGGGCAAACGTGGAGCAACGAGGAGGTGAAGTTTCTGTTTCTGCAAACAACGGAGGAAATCCTGCTGCTGTTTTGAGTGTTTTGAACATTTTATGAGCTCTTCGTGAGTTCTCAGCTGGTAAAAATAAAGCATATGTACACGCTTAAAATGATGGCGTTTAATCCAGAACACAGCGTTGTTTTCAATGTTCGGTAAGCGAGCTCCGTCGCCAAATATACATCATAAAAGCCGTAAATGACCATATCTCTATGCATTTGGTTCGGTAACATCAGGTTCGCTGTTAAAAATGCCAGTGTGAACGCTAAGCGGACCAGAACTATATGTTTTGTTTTGTTTTTTGGTCCAGACCAAAACGAACCAAACCAACCGAACTACAAGTGTGAACGCACCATCGGTTGAAGTTGGTCCTCGTCGGGCCGTCGGTGAGAGAGAGAACTCAAGAAACGAGTCGGTTCATGTGAATATAAAGCAAAAGTTATGAAAGCAAGCAAAGAAGTCAGAAGGTTGTTCTAATTTTACGTCATCGTACCTGAGCACTCGAATATTTTCATAATAACATGAGTGGAGTGGAATAAACGTGATCAGCATGATTGATATTCAAAACGGTAAGCAAGCGCTGTTTTGTTCATAGTTTGTAGACATGCAGTCTAAGTTTCGCTTTCCCTTTGTGAATGATGAATATTGACAAATATATCTGCTTAAATAGACAGTTATCTCCTTTATACGCGGGTGTCGAGTGTCGGTTTGGTGTGTCAGGGCAACTTTGGACCTAGAAGCTGCCGACGTGTGTTTGCTTTCGTCGGCGTCGGCTTGGTGTGTTCCCGCTTCAGGGGGAAGGAAGGGTGTTGCATGGATGAGTGTGGAGAGTTTGAGCAAGGCTTTGTCCTACTTCTTTGAGATCTTCTCTCCAGGGGGATTTTATTGCTTTATTGCAGGATGCTTGATCTCAGCTTTTGTCTTAGCAGGAAAACCAACAGTGTTGGTGACCAACAACGACCACAATTCACTCCTTCAGTCAGTGAAGCCGCTCCCACAGCCGTTCATGAGAGTTTAAATGCTGGGGAATATTCCCATCTTCCCACAGGAGAAGAAGAAGAAGAAGCAGGAGAAACTACTGACATACTATTGTAAAGATAACAAATAGGTTGGTGTTTTCCTTCAGCATCTCCAGCTGTATTTATTTTCAAATTTGTCCTCCTTTATTTGAATTTTGATCTTTTTTTATGTTAATATTTTAGACTTGATGGAAGTGAATGAAGACAAACGGCATCAGTTTCAAAAACTTCATTTCACAAATGAAGATGGAAACCGTGATTTCACAGACTGGAATCAAACTGGAATCAAAGGATCTTTCACGTGCTCCGAGTGCGGAACGAGTTTCAGACTTAAAAAAAGCCTAAACGTGCACATGAGGATTCACACCGGAGAAAACCCGTTCTCCTGCTCTCAGTGTGGAAAGACTTTCAGAATTAAAAAAAGCCTAAATGCGCACATGAGGATTCACACCGGAGAAAAACCGTTCTCCTGCTCTCAGTGTGGAAAGAGCTTCACTTACAGAAGCTCTCTCCGTGTTCATCTGCTCTCTCACTCTGAAGTGAGACCGTTCAGCTGCGATCAGTGCGAGAAAACATTCGTTGCTGCGGAAAACTTAAGAAGACACCTTGAAGTTCATGCTGGTGTGAAGCCTCACGTTTGTTCCGTTTGTGGAAGGAGTTTTTCACGACTGCAACATTTACAAGTTCACCAGACCGTTCACACCGGTGTGAAACCTTATATGTGCTTCGACTGTGGGAAGAGCTTTAGTACATGGAACAACGTAAAATCACACCAGAGAATTCACACTGGAGAGAAACCGTACAAGTGCTCTTCATGCGGGAAGGGTTACACCCGATTATATCATTTAAAAGCTCATAAGGAAAAGCGTTGTTGTCTGAGCGAAAGCACTCGTGAAACAATGGCCGAGTCGGTCCATTAAAACTCTGAGCTGTTCAGTGATTGTTATAAACTCACTCTTGAAGTGTGAATGAAGTCAAGCGTTACTCAACCGTTGCAACATGATTTATATTGATATAATCCTGAACTTGAAACACTTGTTTTGCATTAAAAGAGTCCTAAAGTTTTTCAGGTGAACTGTGGCGAGATTCGTTTTTTCTGTTTTTGCTTAAAGGCACAATATGTAAGATTTTCGGATTAAAAAAACGCTAAAATAACGTGTTATAAATTTTGTTGACTTGTGCAGTTGCATTATCCCAAATGTTTCCAATAATGTTTAAATACACAGAAATACGCTCTCAATGACATCATACTTGCGTTACCCTCCATTTCCAGCTTAATTTTGTAGAAACCATGGAAACACCAAAGATGCTTTAATAAATTATGTTTTATTAGACAGTTGAGCAACTGTTTGGATACATTCATCAACAGAAATCTAATCTCATTATATACCTGAACACAGTAATTCTTATTGTTTGAATCTTGATTTACAGTGTATGTTTATGTTCATGTTTGATTACCGTCTTACAACACACAAATGTATCTGATATGATAAAATAGCGCCGCTTTATCCCACATAGGCATGACCGGAAGAAGAGGAAGTGCTCGTCTGCGGCATAATAAAAGCCGTTAATACGTTCGCTCATCCATTAATATGATGTTTTTCCACCGGCTGTAGACGTGACCGCAGCTCCCATGATTCCACGAAATCAAGGCGTCATCAAGCTACGCCTTTGTTTAAAAAAAGTTAAAAAATAAAAAAAAAGTTTTCTGAGAACCGTCCTTCAAAACGCTACAATAATTTTGAATTGAATAAAATAACTCAATTTATATTCCACTTTATATTCCAGAGTTGGGGAGTAACTAGTTACATGTAACGGCAGTACATAATTTACTTACAAAATAAATGTAACTGTAATCCGTTACAGTAACTGATAAAAATGTTACAATATAATGTTGATGTTACGATATAACTATCAAATTAATGTTACAATATAACGTCAACGTTCGATATAACTATCAAATTAATGTTACAATATAGCTATCAAAATGTTACAATCTAACGCTGATGTTACAATATGACTGTCAAATTAATGTTACAATATAACGTTGATGTTACAATATAACTGTCAAATTAAGTGTTTTAAATTTGATTATATTTGAAAAGGAAAGTATAAAATTTTATACTTAAGCGACCTCTAGCGGCGGAAAAATACATATTGTGCATATTATAAACGTGGTCGTTTTTCCCCACTCAACCCTACATGTTCGATTCTCTAACCATTAGGCCACAACTAGAGCTGGGTAAAAATATCTCAATTTTTAAGCAATTCTAATTTTTACAATCATTATCATTTCTTAAATCTCAACAGTTGTTTAATCTCCGCTGTTTTCAGTTGATGAATGAACGGAGCGTTGTAGCGAATCGAAATAAGCTTTGTTACTTTTGATATGAAAAAGTCTCAGATTTCAAATTATGTCCATTTTATGAAATTAAAAAAATTAATGCAGTTTAATGTGGCGTGATCAGGTGTCCAACCCCGTTCCCGGAGGACCGCCCTGATCAAACGGACCTGAAAAATCTAACCAAAGTCTTCAGGATTACTTAGAATATTATAAATTGTATCAGAAATTACATTATATGAGAGCTAAACCTTGCAGGACAGTGGACCTCAAGGGCTTGTGGGTAATCGTGGCCTAATGGTGAGGGAGTCGGGCTTGTAACCTGAAGGTTGCTGGTTCGATTCCCACGCTGGTGGGGATTGTGAATTGCTCCCCTTGTAAGTCGCTTTGGATAAAAGCGTCAGATAAATGTAAATGTAAATGGCTGGAGTCGCCTCCTTGAAGATGGAACAGTTCAGCAGTGAATAAATGGCTCAATTTTAGCATAATTAGACATCAGACATGCAGTATGTTATGCGTATTACATATTTTTTACATCAAATAAATCAGAAGCATCGATAACTTTGACCTTTTATATAGAGCAACACATCCTGAGAGATACAACTCAAAAAATCCAAACTATAAAATATTTCAAAAACAGCTTTGGATGTTTTACGTAAGTCCAGATGATATAAAAAGAGACATGAAATTACTTTTTTTTAATGATAATTTTCCACTCTTGCCAGGGTTAAGTGCTAAATCTGAATTTCAAATGATCACTTAGACACCTTCAGGCAATATTTTTTCTTATGAGTCAAAAGATTGGATAGATTGGTGTAGCTCTTCCCACATGAGGAGCACCGGTGCGGCTTCTCTCCGGTGTGAACCCTCTCGTGATCTTTCAGGTTTCTTGACTCGGAGAAGCTCTTCCCACAGTGTGAACACTGGTACGGTTTCTCTCCGGTATGAACTCTCTGGTGTATTTTTAATTTGTGCGACGTGATAAAGATCTTCCCGCAGTCGGAGCACACGTGTGGTCTCACGCCGGTGTGAATGCTCTCGTGCTGTTTTAAAGAGTACATTTCTGAAAAACTCTTTCCACAGAAAGAGCAAACGTGAGGCTTCACTGCGGCGTGAACTTTAAGGTGTCTTCTCAAGCCTGAAGAAACAACGAATGTTTTCTCGCACTGATCGCAGCTGAACGATCTCAGTCCGGAGTGACGGCGCAGATGAACGTTGAGAGAGCTTTTGTGAGTGAAGCTCTTCCCACACTGAGAGCAGGAGAACGGCTTTTCTCCGGTGTGAATCCTCATGTGCACGTTTAAGTCATCTTTGCGACTGAAGCTCTTTCCACAATGAGCGCATGCGAACGGTTTTTCTCCAGTGTGACATTTCATGTGGTCATTTAAGTGTCCTTTATGTCTGAATGTCTTTCCACACTCGGAGCAGGTGAAAGATCCTTTGACTCCGGCTTTTTCAGCTCGATTGTGTGTGAAACTCTGTGAAACGACCGCATTTCCGTCTTCCATCTTTGTGAAGTGATGAGGTTTGTCTTCATTCTCTTCCATCAGGTCTAAAATCAACATATTAAATTCCCATAATTCAATAATAGAAGGATAACAAAAAACAAATATTGGTCAAAAATCAAAATATTGCACGAATCTTGTATAGTTTTAGATGTTTCCTGATAATTTTCTCCATGCCATTCAAGATGCTGATGTCTTTCTCTCTTCAGTCGAAAGGTTTTTGAGGAAAACATTCCAGGATTTTTCTCCATATAGTGGACTTCAATGGGGTTCAACAGGTAGAAATGTCAGTTTCAGTGCAGCTTCAAAGGATCTACATGATCCCAGACGAGGAATAAGAGTCTGATCTAGAGATGCGATTTTATTAACAATCAAATAAAAAAATATATATGCTTTTTTAACCACAAATGCTCGTCTTGCACTGTTCTGCGATGAGCGTCCAGGACTTCTACGTAGTCGTATTGTAAAGGTCACGCGTTACGAAGGCGGAAAAACGAAAAACTCCATCTCATTTTCTCCTGCAACTTCATAATCATCCGACATCCTTGTTTTACCTTTTTTTTATAGGATGTTTCACTTAATTTTTGCAAATTAATGGCGGTTAAATTAATTAAACCTTGTAAACATAAAATAAAAAATATATATGCTTTTTTTAACCACAAATGCTCGTCTTGCACTGTTCTGCGATGAGCGTCCACGACTTCACACATGAAGTAATCACGTTGGAAAGATCATGAGGAAGTACCGACCCAAGGTGAATGTGCAAAAATTAAGTGAAACGCTTTATTAAAAAAAAAAAAAAAAAAAGGTAAAACAAGGATGTCGGATGATTATTAAGTTGCAGGAGAAAATGAGATGGAGTACGTAACGCGTGACCTTTCCAATACGACTACGTAGAAATCCTGGACGCGCCTCGCAGAACAGTGCAAGACGAGCATTTGTGGTTAAAAAAAAAATCATATGTATTTTTTATTTTATTGTTTAGAAAATCGTTTCTTTAGGCTCTAATTCCTCGTCTGGGATCATGTAGATCCTTTGAAGCTGCACTGAAACTGACATTTCAACCTGTTGAACCCCATTGAAGTCCACTATATGGAGAAACATCCTGGAATGATTTCCTCAAAAACCTTCATTTCTTTTCAACTGAAGAAAGAAAGACATGAACATTTTGGATGACATGAGGAGAGTATATCAGGAACTTTTAATTCTTTAGTAAACTAATCCTTTAATGTTCCTCGTCAGTCATTAAAGAGAATGAAGGAAAACACCAACCTATTTGTTCCTCTGTATCTTCATCTTTTATTCCGCAGGGTTCTTCCTTAAACTCCATCTTTACAATAGTGTGTCAGTAGTTTCTCCTGCTTCTTCTTCTTCTTCTCCTGTGGGAAGATGGGAATATTCCCCAGCATTTAAACTCTCATGAACGGCTGTGGGAGCGGCTTCACTGACTGAAGGAGTGAATTGTGGTCGTTGTTGCTCATTTAGCAGATGATCATCATACTTATATTTTTAAATATATCTTCGATTGTGTCTCAAAGAAGATCGTTATACACACCTAGGATGGCTTGAGGGCGAGTAAATCATGGAATAATTTTAATTTTTGGGGGGAACTATCCCTTTAAAGTCCATGTAACGTCAATTCTTAGAACGAACTGGTTCTAAACACATTATAAATGTTTCAGATTTTGTGTTCAGGATTGTTTGGGCGGGGCTAAAACGGTGGTATTGCGGAGTTATTTGCTGATGAATAGAATTTTTATTTTACATAATTTATGAAATAATTTTTTTGTACTCTGTACTGCAGTGTCAAAAACATCATACAGCTCAGATACTCGTGTAATATGTCATTTGAAAGGTCTCACAGAGTAGCTTTGCTAAAGTTTTGGACTAAACTTTTGCACGTGAAGCCCCGCGAAATATGTAAATAATATACGGATGTGGCAATTATGTCATGTTTTCGTTCGTAACTTCATGAAACATGCACATTAGGCAAACACTTTATCCACACATGTGAGCATTTAAAGGTTTAACCCAATTTCACTGGATGAAATTATTGAATTTATAAAATTATTCAAATATGAATTATTTGAATCATTTGCAAAATCTCTTCAATGGATTACAGACAGAAATGTTTTGTTTTTCTTCAAATGCTGTATCAACATGAAAAAACGGATGTATGATTATTGAAATATGCCAAATGTTTGTACTTAAAATTTGTTTTAAAAAAAAGTAACGAGTTTACGTTTCACGAGCGTCATGTACGGTTCATTTCGAGTCGATTCACTAAATGACTCGTTTGGATTTCGATTTCTCCTAATAAATGATTAAATGAATGTACTCACAGTCTGAAAAACATCAGATTTAGAGCAGAATGAACGGCTGTGTTCTAACTCTCATGTTTATGTTCCCTCACTCACTTCTTCTTCTTCTTCTAGACTCGGATGTGTTTTTGATTCAGTTGCCGGAGCGCCCTCTACTGGCGGAAACCAATCTCTATTAAGATTCGTTATCTTGGTTGAGATTATAAACACTATTTATTTTACCAAATATGTTTTTTTGAGATAAAGATTCAAACGTAAACACCAGCAAAGGAGTTTGCGATTGTATTTTTAGTGCATTGAAATAAAGTATACCACTTTAATTAGTGTATTTCTTAAAAGTGTGCTGTAAAAATTAGATCAATCTTAGTAGACTTTTATGTAGTAGTCCTAAATTTAAATTATAAGCACATTTTCCCAACAGTGGTATTTAAGTGCACTTAATATAAACGCACTAATTAGCACAAACACTACAATAAAGTAAACAAAATATACAGAAGTGCATACTTAACCCTTTATGTGATGTTCGGGATGTTTTCATCCACTATGGGGAATTTTTGAGTCTTAATTTGGCCGTAACTTTCTCCGTGTTTCAGCAAATGGAATGATTTTTGGTGACAAATCTGATTTTGACACATATTTTGGGAAAATGCTTTGAAAATGTTCAAAAACTCAACAGTACTCTGTGGGCAAATTCACGACCCTTTCGTTATGAACTGCTTTAAAAATGTATCAGATAAATATTTTTTTTCAAATTCTTTTGCTTAAATCTATTAATCAACCTCAGTCCTGATCAAAACTACTAAATTAAAAAAAAAAAAATCAGGATTTTAACTCTTTAATTGCCAAATTCATAAATGATGTCACTGATTTGGGAAAAAACGTGTCAAAGATTAGAAACAACATTGGCTTTGATGCGTTGTTAGTTTTTGTGCAGCATCAGATTTTAACGTTTTAAAGAGTTAAAATCCTGAATTTCTTTTTTTTTAATTTAGTAGTTTTGATCAGGACTGAGGTTGATTAATAGATTTAAGCAAAAAAATATTTATCTGATACATTTTTAAAGCAGTTAAAACCGTGGCTGAACACAACGAAAGGCTCGTGAATTTGAACAATGCACAAGGGTTAAAAGTGAACACTTTAGATACAATTCTAGTGGATTTATATAGTCACTATTTAATGGATTTTCATGAAAACATGCAGCTTAAATGTGTACTAAAAATCAGAATTTAACACTAACATTAAGTATAATTTTAGCGAAAACTGCTATATTTATATATTTTAATGTGGAGGGAAAAGTGCAACTAATTGTAATGTATTGTCATTTTGACAATGTTTATTTAAGTGGCGCTCCGGCGCCCATAGTCGTTGCTATCACAGCGTTTTACGGTAAAAACCCCAGAGTTAAATCAACTCTGCTCAGATAACATGTGGTCCCTCTCTAAATAGAGTTAAAGTAACACTGAAGCAGAATTAAAGTTAATGAGGTAATTAAGCAATTAATTAAGTGATGATTGAACATTAATGATGAACACCTGCTGTTAACAAGCAGAATCTCTGAAGAGTGTTACTTTAACTCTATTTAGAGAGGGACCAAATGTTATCTGAGCAGAGTTGATTTAACTCTGGGGTTTTTACTGTGTAGTTTTCTGAACTCTTTTTGTTACATCCGTATACATCTTGGACACGAGCATTTTCACGGTCGCTCGTGCAACACAAGAGAGGACCGGTTTCGTAAAACAAGCAATTTTGACCTTCACCAAACGTTCCCTTTGGCAAACAAACGTCACTACTGATTTTAAATGACTCTATTAAAAGCACTTCCATCTTAACATCAAATTATTTACAATAATGGATCGGAGCTTTGCTCACGTCTGAGCAATACTTTTTCTTATGAGCCAAAAGATTAAAAAGACTGGTGTAGCTCTTCCCGCATGAGGAGCACCGGTGCGGCTTCTCTCCGGTGTGAACTCTCTCGTGATCCTTCAGGCTTCTTGACTGGGAGAAGCTCTTCCCACAGTGTGAACACTGGTACGGTTTCTCTCCTGTATGAACTCTCTGGTGTGATTTTAATTTGTGTAACGTAATAAAGCTCTTCTCACAGTCGGAGCACATATAAGGTCTCACGCCGGTGTGAACGCTCTCGTGCACTTTTAAATTGTTCAGCTGAGAAAAACTCTTTCCACAGAAAGAGCAAACGTGAGGCTTCACGGCGGCGTGAACCGCTAGGTGTCTTCTCAAGGCTGATACGACAACAAACGTTTTCTCGCACTGATCGCAGCTGAACGATCTCACTCCGGAGTGAGAGAGCAGATGAACGTTGAGAGAGCTTTTGCACCTGTAACTCTTTCCACACTGAGAGCAGGAGAACGGCTTTTCTCCGGTGTGAATCCTCATGTGCACGTTTAAGTCATCTTTGCGACTGAAGCTCTCTCCACACTCGGCGCAGGCGAACGGTTTTTCTCCGGTGTGATATTTCATGTGCACGTTTAGGTTTCCTTTATGTCTGAATCCCTTTCCGCACTCGGAGCAGGTGAACGATGCTTTGACTCCGGCTTGTTTTTGCGTGAAACTCTGTGAAACGACCGCATTTCCGTCTTCCATCTTTGTGAAGTGACGAGGTTTGTCTTCGTTCTCTTCCATCAGGTCTAAAATCAACATATTAAATTCCCATAATTCAATAATAGAAGGATAACAAAAAACAAATATTGGTCAAAAATCAAAATGTTGCACGAATCTTGTATAGTTTTAGATGTTTCCTGATAATTTACTCCATGCCATTCAAGATGTATATGACTTTCTCTCTTCAGTCGAAAGGTTTTTGAGGAAAACATTGCAGGATTTTTCTCCATATAGTGGACTTCAATGGGGTTCAAATGTCAGTTTCAGTGCAGCTTCAAAGGATCTACATGATCCCAGACGAGGAATAAGAGTCTGATCTAGAGTTACGATTTTATAAACAATCAAATAAAAAAATATATATGCTTTTTTTAACCACAAATGCTCGTCTTGGACTTCTACGTAGTCATATTGTAAAGGTCACACGTTACATAGGCGGAAAAACGAACATCTCATTTTCTCCTGCAACTTCATAATCATCCGACATCCTTGTTTAACCTTTTTTTTTATTTTTATAGGATGTTTCACTTAATTTTTGCACATTCACCTTGTAAACATAAAATAAAAAAAAATATATGTTTTTTTTAACCACAAATGCTCGTCTTGCACTGTTCTGCGATGAGCGTCCACGACTTCACACATGAAGTAATCACGTTGGAAAGATCATGAGGAAGTACCGACCCAAGGTGAATGTGCAAAAATTAAGTGAAACGCTTTATTAAAAAAAAAAAAAAGGTAAAACAAGGATGTCGGATGATTATTAAGTTGCAGGAGAAAATGAGATGGAGTACGTAACGCGTGACCTTTCCAATACGACTACGTAGAAGTCCTGGACGCTCATCGCAGGGCAGTGCAAGACGAGCATTTGTGGTTAAAAAAAATCATATACATTTTTTATTTTATTGTTTAGAAAATCGTTTCTTTAGGCACTAATTCCTCGTCTGGGATCATGTAGAGTCTTTGAAGCTGCACTGAAACTGACATTTCAACCTGTTGAACCCCATTGAAGTCCACTGTCCAATGTTTTCCTCAAAAACCTTCATTTCTTTTCAACTGAAGAGAGGAAGACAAACATTTTGGATGACATGAGGAGAGTAAATTTTCAGGAACTTTTAATTCTTTAGTAAACTAATCCTTTAATGTTCCTCGTCGGTCATTAAAGAGAATGAAGGAAAACACCAACCTATTTGTTCCTCTGTATCTTCATCTTTTATTCCGCAGGGTTCTTCCTTAAACTCCATCTTTACAATAGTATGTCAGTAGTTTCTCCTGCTTCTTCTTCTTCTTCTCCTGTGGGAAGATGGGAATATTCCCCAGCATTTAAACTCTCATGAACGGCTGTGGGAGCGGCTTCACTGACTGAAGGAGTGAATTGTGGTCGTTGTTGCTCATTTAGCAGATGATCATCACACTTAAAAAATATAAAAAAATATACATGAATTGATTTATTTTTAGAGAGAGAGAGCAGGAGACAATATATGAAACAAACAAAATCACATCTTTTGAGCTCAAATGAAAAATAGATAAATAGATAAAAATAAAAACCAATTAAAAAACTAAAAATAACAATAATAATGTTTGTTAGATAAAGACCCTCACCCTTCCTTTTTTTTTTTGATAGTTTTGTTTTTCTTCAAATGCTGTATAAAAACGAAAAAAAAAACCTATGATTGTTGAAATATCCTTTAAATGTTCGTACTTACATTTTGTTTAGTAACGTGTTTACGTTTCACGAGCGTAATGAACGGTTCAATTCGATTCATTTATGAGTGATTCACTAAATGAACTGACTCCTTTACTCGTTTGGATTTAGATTTCTCCTAATAAACGATTAAATGAATGTACTCACAGTCTGAAAAACATCAGATTTAGAGCAGAATGAACGGCTGTGTTCTAACTCTCATGTTTATGTTCTCTTCCCTCACTCACTTCTTCTTCTTCTTCTTCTTCTAGACTCGGGTGTGTTTTTGCTTCAGTTGCACGAGCGCCCTCTACTGGCGGAAACCATATTAAACCTTCAAGACATCCGACACAAGATCTTTGGGAAGAAACTATTTACCTCCCCAAATATGTTTGATTTGGGATAAAGATTCAAACTTCAAATATCTACTAAGGAGTTTGCAATTGTATTTACTTTCTGGACTCTTTCAACGGTTGAGTGTTACTGATGTTGTTGTTGATGTTTAACATTTATCGATAAAAAAGTGAATCTTTATCCCAAATCAAACATTTGGGGAGATAAATAGTTTCTTCCCAGAGATCTTGTGTTGGATGTCTTGTATCTAATCTATGAAGCTTTAATATGGTTTCCGCCAGTAGAGGGCGCTCGTGCAACTGAAGCAAAAACACACCCGAGTCTAGAAGAAGAAGAAGAAGAAGTGAGTGAGGGAACATAAACATGAGAGTTAGAACACAGCCGTTCATTCTGCTCTAAATCTGATGTTTTTCAGACTGTGAGTACATTCATTTTATCATTTATTAGGAGAAATCTAAATCCAAACGAGTAATCGAGTCAGTTCATTTAGTGAATCACTCAGAAATGAATCGAAATGAACCGACTGAAGTGTTCATTACGCTCGTGAAACGTAAACACGTAACTGACTGTTTTTTTTTTTACAATTACAATGAGAGTTGTTTATGATTTTAAATGCTGGGGAATATTCCCATCTTCCCACAGGAGAAGAAGAAGAAGCAGGAGAAACTACTGACATACTATTGTAAAGATGGAGTTTAAGGAAGAACCCTGCAGAATAAAAGATGAAGATACAGAGGAACAAATAGGTTGGTGTTTTCCTTCATTCTCTTTAATGACTGACGAGGAAGATGAAGGTGAAAGCTGACATATCCTCCTGAGACCCAGGCGTAGACTTCTTATACACTACATAAGCCGCTGTTTGGATTTTAATAGGCAAAAACCCATGACTGGATCATTATTACAGTGATTATTGTGTTTCTAGCATGTTTTATGTTTGGAAACGGTTCCTTTAACCCTAAAAGATGAGCGTGTAGCTTTTCATGTCTTAAAACATCCCCGTCGGAAGTTGCGGCCATGTTCCCGGAAGACAATGCCAATATTCATCAGGGTTAAAATTGTGAAAAAATGGTTCAGAGAGCATGAAGAATCATTTTCACACTTGATTTGGCACCTCTGAGTGTTTAACCTCAGTGTAAGTCTTTGGGATGTGCTGGAGGAGACTTTATAGAGTGCTCTCCTCTTGCATTATCAATACCAAAACATTTTTTTGATGGAAGTAAATGTAATGTTAGAGGTGCATCAGTTTTTGGTTAAGATCTTATTCAAACTGCCCAAACCAATGGCCCTTCAGTTTCACTGTGTGATTGAAAAAGGCTTCAGTTATCGGAGAAAAAGGAGTTTTCCCTGTAGCGTCTAGCAAGACGCAGTCGTTGTTCCCCTTTCTCAGGGAACCATGGTTACGTTATTAGCAAAGTACGTTTATCAGGCATTTTGGGGAAACACAAGAAGTCAATAGGGAAATAAATTATATATCAATATTTAAAAAGGAGTTTTCCCTGTAGCGTCTAGCAAGATGCAGTCGTTGTTCCCCTTTCTCAGGGAACCATGGTTACGTTAGTAGCAAAGTATGTTTATCAGGCATTTTGGGGAAACACAAGAAGTCAATAGGGGAATAAATTATATATCATTATTTAAAAAGGAGTTTTCCCTGTAGCGTCTAGCAAGACGCAGTCGTTGTTCCCCTTTCTCAGGGAACCATGGTTACGTTAGTAGCAAAGTACGTTTATCAGGCATTTTGGGGAAACACAAGAAGTCAATAGGGGAATAAATTATATATCAATATTTAAAAAGGAGTTTTCCCTTGTAGCGTCTAGCAAGACGCAGTCGTTGTTCCCCTTTCTCAGGGAACCATGGTTACGTTAGTAGCAAAGTACGTTTATCAGGCATTTTGGGGAAACACAAGAAGTCAATAGGGGAATAAATTATATATCAATATTTAAAAAGGAGTTTTCACTGTAGCGTCTAGCAAGACGCAGTCGTTCCCCTTTCTCAGGGAACCATGGTTACGTTAGTAGCAAAGTACGTTTATCAGGCATTTTGGGGAAACACAAGAAGTCAATAGGGGAATAAATTATATATCAATATTTAAAAAGGAGTTTTCCCTGTAGCGTCTAGCAAGACGCAGTCGTTCCCCTTTCTCAGGGAACCATGGTTACGTTAGTAGCAAAGTACGTTTATCAGGCATTTTGGGGAAACACAAGAAGTCAATAGGGGAATAAATTATATATCAATATTCCTATGAAATATGAGATATTCTTATGAAAATGTTGCCATGTTATTACACGTTGCCACAAGAACGCATTAACATGCAAATTAAATACATTTACAACACATTCTGGGAATTTTAATCTTTATTTTAGACCCAACGGAAGTGAATGAAGATAAACACCATCATTTCACAAATGAAGATGGCGAACTGACATTCAAAAATGAAGACCAACCTCATCATTTCAAAAGTGAAGATGGAAATGAGGTCGTTTCAAAGACCGAGGAGAGTTTCACACAAAAACAAGATGGAAAATCTGGAGGATCTTTCACCTGCTCCGAGTGTGGAAAGAGTTTCACACAGAAATCAAACCTTAAGATTCACATGAGAGTTCACACTGGAGAAAGACCGTTCATCTGCGCTCAATGTGGAAAGAGTTTCCTACGTAAAAGACACTTAAATGACCACATGAGGATTCACAGTGGAGAACGAACGTTCACCTGCTCTCAGTGTGGAAAGAGTTTCTTACATAAAAGACACTTAAATGACCACATGAGGATTCACACCGGAGAAAAACCGTTCTCGTGCACTCAGTGCGGAAAGAGTTTCAGGTACAAAAGTGTCCTCAAAAATCATCTGCGCTCTCACTCCGGAGTGAGATCGTTCAGCTGCGATCAGTGCGAGAAAACATTTGTTTTGGCATCAAACTTAAGAGCGCACCTTAAAATCCATACTGGTCTGAAGCCTCACTTTTGCTCCTTATGTGGGAAGGGTTTTTCAGAACTGCACAATTTAAAAAAGCATGAGAATATTCACACTGGCGTGAGACCTTACGTGTGCTCCGACTGCGGGAAGAGCTACACTACATCCAGTGCCTTAAAATCACACCAGAGAGTTCACACTGGAGAGAAACCGTACAAGTGCTCACACTGCGAGAAGAGCTTCTCTTACTCAAAATGCTTGAAAGATCATGAGAGAATTCATACTGGAGAGAGACCGTACAAGTGTTCACACTGTGGAATGAGTTTCGCTCGGTCGGGGAACCTGAGAGATCACGAGAGGGTTCACACCGGAGAGAAGCCGCACCAGTGCTCCTCATGTGGGAATCGATTCACCCAGTTGTCTAATCTATATACTCATAAGAAAAAACATTGCATAAAGGTGTCTCTTGAGCAAAGTTAATGTTCAGATCCATCCGTCGCAAATACGTTTGACATTCGTATTAAGCAAAAGCTGGATAATTTGCTAAAATTAGTCGTGAAGTTTGATTGTTTGACAAGGTAGTCGTGGCCTAGTGGTGAGGGAGTCGGGCTTGTAAACTGAAGGTTGCCGGTTCGATTCCCATGCCGGCAAGAATTGAAAGTGGGGATTGTGAATGAACAGCACTCTCTCCACCTTCAATACCATGACTAAAGTGCCCTTGAGCAAGACATTTAACCCCTAATTGCTCCCCTTGTAAGTCGCTTTGGATAAAAGCGTCTGCTAAATGATGAAAAATGAAAAAAAAAAAAAATGACCCTTTTGAAATGTAAATGACCGTAACCACTTATGGATGTAATAAAGTGATAGATGTCAAATTCGAATGAGGTTGATCGTTAATCTGGTTAATGATTTAACGAATTGAACACTGCTGTATATAGGGTTGGGGAGTAACGAGATACAAGTAACTTAGTAACGTATTTAAAATACAAAATTTGAGTAACTGTGTTTCATTACAGTTACATTTTAAATGGGTGGTAATCAGATTACAGTTACATCTGAAAAGTGTTTTAGATTACCAAAGTGATTACTTTGAGTTTTAATGTCATTTAAACAGCGATTGGTGATTCTCTGACTCTGACCGTCTGAAAAAGAGTTCAGTTTCATGTTTTCGACTGTTTTCACGTTTTGTGAGTCATTTTATAATTCACTCGTCACTGCAACTTTTTCTCACAATTTGTTTTTTTTTTTCATTTCACAATTCTGACTTCTTTTTCTCAGAATTGCAAGATTTAAACTCACAATTGCAAGTTATAAAGTCAGAATTGGGAGATATAAACTTGCAATACTGACTTTTTTTCTTGCAGTTGTGAATTTAGTATGTGAGTTTATATCTCATAATTCTGACTTTTCTCAATATTGTGAGTTTATATCTCATAATTCTGACTTTTCTCAATATTGTGAGTTTATATCTCATAATTCTGACTTTTCTCAATATTGTGAGTTTATATCTCATAATTCTGACTTTTCTCAATATTGTGAGTTTATATCTCATAATTCTGACTTTTCTCAATATTTTCAGTTTATATCTCATAATTCTGACTTTTCTCAATATTGTGAGTTTATATCTCATAATTCTGACTTTATAACTCACAATTGCAACTTTATATCACACAATTCTGAGGGAAAAAGTCAGAATTGTGAGATAAAAACTTGCAATGACCTTTTTTGTGTTTGTTCCACACTTATTAGTATTCCAAAGTATTCTAAAGTATTTAGATTAAGTTACTAAACTTGAGTAATGTAACGAAATACGTTACAAATGACTTTTTAAAGCATGTATTTTGTAATCTGTAGTGAAATACATTTTAAAAGTAACATACCCAGCCCTGGCTGTAGATCATCACAACACTCTCCAGCCACAGAATGCTACTTTTAATTCTTTCAAGTCTAATTCCTAGTCAAATTAGAATGATATCTTAGTTTTATATATCATTTGTCTTTCAATTTCCTAAAAATATTGGTAGACTGCACGCCATAACATTAGAGCGACAGCAGTAACGGTAATTAATATGATTAGCCTTTTTCTTGACTACGTTATGAAACCATTATTTAATCATTATAGAACGTCAGTACAGAAAGGAATATATACATCATAATGTACATCATATACATAATTCACCCGCTATATTGCTAAAAGTACACGATTTTTCATATCAAAAGAAAAATATACCGGTACGCTTCTCCTTCGCAGAATAGTTAATGATCGGAAACACCAGTGATTCCAAGCCATGTTTTTTAGACTGCCGTTAGTTCACTGCACTTTACGGAGAAAATACTGGCGTTGACTTATGAATTTCCTCATGGTTTGTCTGAAAGCATATTAAAACATCACAGACATTTAAACAACATTAAAAACTTCATATCTTGGTTGTGTCTAATCTTTGAAGTGTAGATAGTTTAATGTGGTTTCCGCCACTAGAGGGCGCTCGTGCAACTGAAGCAATGAAACACATCCGAGTTTAGAAGAAGAAGAAGAGGAAGAAGAAGAAGAAGGGGAAACTACTGACATACTATTGTAAAGATGGAGTTTAAGGAAGAACCCTGCGGAATAAAAGATGAAGATACAGAGGAACAAATAGGTTGGTGTTTTCCTTCATTCTCTTTAATGACTGATGAGGAACATTATTGAATAAAATGAATGTTGCTTACAGCATGTTTATCAGACATATGGGGAGACAATAGGGAAAGAAATGATATATCAATATTCTTATGAAAATGTTATTACCCCCATTATTACTCTTCTTTTTTTCATTACATGTTGCCACAAAAATACATTAATATGCAACTTAAATGCATTGATTTGAATGGGACTATCTTTTTATGGCAATTTTACATGCATTGCATAAAGTAAAATAGTATATATATATATATATCTTTCATAACATAGTTGAGAATCTTCTTTATACAAAGTTTGGTTAAAATTGGCCCGAACCCTAAAAAATGTAACAATCTTTGTTTAACCTCTGCATTTCCTAAAACAAACATAAAGAAAACAAAATACAATTTAACCTTACCTACCGCCCTAAACCAAAAACGGCGCATTATAGATGTATACACAAAATAAAATGCCGTCAAACCCCCTTCAATTTAGCTAAAAATTATAGAAGATATATATATATACACGGGTTCATAGCAAACAATCCAAAGTCAAGTTAACAAGAATTATCACAATCTCTCTGGTATCCACCAAACATTCACATACACAGAGTTCATATATACATTGTCAATTCATGTCGGGAAGATTTACTAGCTGAATAATGTCGTAAATACGAGTGGGAAGTTGGGGATTTTCTTTGGAGTTGGAAACTTGGCGGAATACCACGATATTATAGGTATTTAGCAGTGACATTGTCCAGCTTTTATATTTGCAACGAAGTAAGCTAATTGCCTTCACAAAATATGTTAGCATTATAACAACATAATATGTAACGATAAAGTTTACAGTGGCTTCATAAATGAACTAAAAACATATAATAAAGCAAAACATTGCTGGTGCACATTCTTTGTTCATCATTTTCTATAAGTGAAAGAACTGTATTTATTTGACTTTGACTTGAACGCACCTTCCGTTTAAAACACGACTTCCCACCTCGTAAATACGAACTTCCCAGAAGGACTTGAACGCAAAAAAAAGCTCTCAGGAGGATGTAACAATACATCTAAAACTAGATGCTAGTAGACTTAATAGTAAAGTGCTAAATTGTTTTTGTTTCTCATTTGTCCTTTTTGGGAATCTCTTGTTGATCCTAGATGAAGTAAATGAAGACAAACATCATCATTTCACAAATGAAGATGGAAAACTGACATATAAAAATGAAGATAAACAACATCTTCTTCAGAAATCTCATTACTTCAAGAGCGAAGATGGAAATGCGGAAGAGAATTTCGCACAAAAACGAGCCGGAGTCAAAGGATCTTTAACCTGCTCCGAGTGCGGGAAGAGTTACACGTATAAAGCGCACTTCAACAGACACGTGAAATCTCACACTGGAGAAAAACTGTCCACCTGCTCCGAGTGTGGAAAGAGTTTCACCGATAAACCGCAGTTTATCAGACACATGAGGATCCACACCGGAGAAAACCCGTTCACGTGCTCTCAGTGTGGAAAGAGCTTCTCAGATAAATCAGTGCTCAGAAGACACATGAGAATCCACAATGGAGAAAAACCGTTCTCCTGCTCTCAGTGTGGAAAGAGTTTCGGTTGCAAAAGAGTCCTCAACAATCATCTGCGCTCTCACGCCGGAGTGAGATCCTTCAGCTGCGATCAGTGCGAGAAAACGTTTGTTGTTGCGTCCTGCTTGAGAAGACACCTTATAATCCATGCTGGCGTGAAGCCACACTTTTGTTCTTTTTGTGGAAAGAGTTTTTCACTACTGAAGTACTTAAACCAGCACGAGCGTGTTCACACCGGTGTGAGACCTTACGTGTGCTCCGACTGCGGGAAGAGCTTCTCTACAAACACGCATCTACAATTACACCAGAGAGGTCACACCGGAGAGAAACCGTACAAGTGTTCACACTGTGGGAAGAGTTTCGCTCGGTCAGGAGACCTGAAAGATCACGAGAGAGGTCACACCGGAGAGAAGCCGCACCAGTGCTCCTCATGTGGGAAGAGATTCACCCGATCATCTCATCTACGGACTCATGAGAAAAAGCATTGCCCGAAGTTATCTAAATTAGCCCAAAGTTGCCCATTGCCCATAGCTAAGTAGTTTCCATTTGTGTTTTCTGAGGAAAACTTCAGACGCACCAACTCCTGCGAGGATTTCATCTATATATCTTAATAATTTAACAACGAGCTCATAGTTTGTGCCTTAATGTAATACATTGTTAGCTCACTGCTTGATTTGTTTATGTACGTTTCTGAAATGCATAACTTGGACAGATCACTCTAAATTGACACGTAAAGCTGCTTTGAAATCATATGTATTGTGAAAAGCACTATGCAAATAAATGTGAATGTTTGATTGACAGGCGATCTGACCAATCATAACCCAGAATCCCATAACCCAGTAGATTAACGTTGGTGAACTTGAATCACGTCTTGAAACAACATTCCTTCTGATGTTCATTCATGTTTATTTGATGCTATAAATGAACTAGTATGAAGAGATGATCGCTTCACGAGGAGCTACAGCGATCTGTCACCACACATTAAACACACACCAGACGCTATTTATTGATTAAACTTCTTTAAAAAATTACTATATTTTAAATATGAAACTGTTTCATACGTTGTCAGTGTCTCTTTGCTTCGCGATGTATTCTTCACTGTGTGAGAACATGATGTGTGGCGTGAGAGCGCATAGCAACGGTAACTAAAGGGGGCGGGGCTTTGCGAAGGGTCGGTTAAATTGAGCAAAGTTCTCTTTCATATACATGATTAATCCATGACTAAAATACCATAAAGAAATAACTTTACAGTACAGTAGGCTCTTTTTTTTGTATTTTGTTTTTATATTTAAATTATAGGAATTTATTGTTTTAAGCCCCAATGGAAGCAAATGAAGAAAAGCAGCATGCATTTGAAAGACCTCATATATGGAATTCCACAGATTCCACAGGATCTAAAAAGAATTTCATGAAAAAATGTGTAAAAAGTTTCATAAAGGAATAATGTGCATGTGAGAAATCGCACAGATTTCCTTCCAGAATTTAATTATATTGCTTCCTCCTAACTTTTCAAAATGAGCAACTTTCATTTTCACTGTATATCGCGA
Organism: Zacco platypus; assembly: GCA_038088235.1. Taxonomy (NCBI): domain Eukaryota; kingdom Metazoa; phylum Chordata; class Actinopteri; order Cypriniformes; family Xenocyprididae; genus Zacco; species Zacco platypus. The sequence goes on from CM076070.1 coordinate 18,999,455, forward strand.
CGCATTGCCTGTTATATAAGAATCTCCATCACTGCAGTTCCAGTAGAGGGCGCTCGAGCAACTGAAGCAATGAAACACATCCGAGTCTAGAAGAAGAAGAAGAAGAAGAAGTGAGTGAGGGAAGAGAACATAAACATGAGAGTTAGAACACAGCCGTTCATTCTGCTCTAAATCTGATGTTTTTCAGACTGTGAGTACATTCATTTGATCATTTATTAAATTTAAACGAATCGGTTCATTTAGTGAATCACTCAGAAATGAACCGAGTGATGTACATTACGCTAAACTCGTTACTGTTTTTTTTTCACATTGCAATTTTTGAAGATTATGAGTTGTTTCCATTTTATGTAATGAACAAATGAAACCTGGTTAACAGTTTTTAATTATAAATCATATCTAATGTAAGAAGGGCAAGATTTGAGAGGGGATGAAATCACCTTTGTTGAAAAAAATAGCAAAAAAAGCATCCCTTCTGTAAAACCACAACCAAAAAAAAAAAAAAATGCAAATTAAATATTAAAATTCTCTACATCTAATTAACAAACTATAAATATTTGACCAATCAGAATAAAAAAAAATTGACCAATCAGAACTCAGTATTATAAAGCCTGGAGGTTCAACACATCTTTTGATGTTCTTTAAAAAGACAGAAGGTATCCTATGATAATTGATTGATTAGTGTTTAAGGACATTCCCATTTTTGTTGACTCAGTAAGGGATCGTTGAACTATTGAAAGTGAATGCAGTGATGAGGTGATGATGCACACATGCATATTTTAGCAAAATGTGTGTTTGTTTATTCATTTACATCTGCACAGAAACCAGAAGAAGAAGCAGGAGAAACTACTGACATACTATTGTAAAGATGGAGTTTAAGGAAGAACCCTGCGGAATAAAAGATGAAGATACAGAGGAACAAATAGGTTGGTGTTTTCCTTCATTCTCTTTAATGACTGATGAGGAACATTAAAGGGTTATTTCACCCAAAAATGAAATTTCTGTCATTAATTCCTCACCCTCATGTTGTTCCACATCTGTAAGACCTTCGTTCGTCTTCTGAACACAAAGATATTTTTGATGAAATCCAAGAGGTTTCTAATCCCCTAGAGCAGAGCTTCCCAAACTTAAGCGGGGTAAGGCCTTCCCAAAAACACTGCAAAAGCTCCACGACCCCGCCGTTAAAAAATATATACCCACATTTACCTAGAAAGTTTTTCATGTGAATTATGATGTAAACATTCTTTACAAATATATTTAAATCCATAACACTAACCTTACATACTTTCAAAAAAATCTAATTTTAGAACAATTGGAATATTTTAATTATTTTAATGTTGATTTGGACTAGCTACGGCCCCCTGCAATACCGCTACGGCCCACCGGGGGCGCCACGCCTCACAGTTTGGGAAGCACTGGACTAGAGAAAGCAACAAAATTACCACATAAGTGCCAGAAAAGTTGTTAAAATAGTTAACGTGACTAAAGCAATTCAACCTTAATGTTATGAAGCGACGAGAATAACTTTTGAGTCGGAGTTCTGACGTAAACAGCAGAATGACTGGGGAGAGACGAATTTGTTGAATAAAGTCGTTATATTTGTCTTGTTTACGCACAAAAAAGTATTCTTGTCCCTTCATAGTATTAAGGTTGATCCACTGTAGTCACGTTGACTATTTTAATGTGTTTTCTACCACTACCTTAATGTGTGTTAATTCCATAGCTTTCAATGGAGGATAAAAAAAAAACTCAAAAATTTCATCAAAAATATCTTAATTTGTGTTTCCGAAGATGAACGGAGGTCTTGCGGGCGTGGAAAGAAACAAGGATGAGTAATTAACCCTTTATGTGCTGTTCGGGATGTTTTCATCCACTATGGGGAATTTTTGAGTCTTAATTTGGCCATAACTTTCTCCGTGTTTCAGCAAATGGAATGATTTTTGGTGACAAATCTTATTTTGACACATATTTTGGGAAAATGCTTTGAAAATTTTCAAAAACTCAACAGTACTCTGTGGGCAAATTCACCCTTTTGTTATATTTTTAACTGCTTTAAAAATGTATCAGATAAATATTTTTTTTTTTAATTTTTTTGCTTAAATCTATTAATCAACCTCAGTCCTGATCAAAACTACTAAATTTAAAAAAAAAAAAAAACATTTATTTTAATTGCCAAATTCATAAATGATGTCACTGATTTGGGAAAAAACGTGTCAAAGATTAGAAACAACATTGGCTTTGATGCGTTGTTAGTTTTTGTGCAGCATCAGATTTTAACGTTTTAAAGAGTTAAAATCCTGAATTTCTTTTTTTTAAATTTAGTAGTTTTGATCAGGACTGAGGTTGATTAATAGATTTAAGCAAAAAAATTTGAAAAAAATATTTATCTGATACATTTTTAAAGCAGTTAAAATCATAACGAAAGGGTCGTGAATTTGCCCACAGAGTACTGTTGAGTTTTTGAACATTTTCAAAGCATTTTCCCAAAATATGTGTCAAAATAAGATTTGTCACCGAAAATCATTCCATTTGCTGAAACACGGAGAAAGTTATGGCCAAATTAAGACTCAAAAATTCCCCATAGTGGATGAAAACATCCCGAACAGCACATAACAAGGATGAGTAATTAACCCTTTCTTTCCACGCCCGCATAAATATAAAATATTTATCTGATACATTTTTAAAGCAGTTAAAATCGTGGCTGTTTTCAGCCACGAACATAACGAAAGGGTAGTGAATGTGAACAATGCACAAGGGTTAAAGACAGAAGTTTCACTTTTGGGGGAACCAAGATTAAAACTTACATATTACAAAACATCTAAAACTACATACTAGTCGACTCGGTTTTGTGCTCAATTAATAATGAACTTTATTTCTTTGTTTCTCATTTTTTTTTATTTAATTGTTGATTTTAGATGCGATGGAAGAACATGAAGACAAACGGCATCATTTCACGAATGAAGATGTAAAACTGACCTATAAAAGTGAAGACAAACAGCATCTGCTTCAAAACACTCATTTCAAAAATGAAGACGGAAACGCGGTCGTTTCAACGTCTGAAGAGAACTGCGCACAAAAACAAGCTGGAAAGTCTGGAGTCGAAGGATTTTTCACCTGCTCCGAGTGTGGAAAGAGTCTAAAACACAAATCAGCCCTCAAGAGACACATGAGGATTCACACCGGAGTGAAACCGTTCGCCTGCTCTCAGTGCGGAAAGAGTTTCAGTCGCAAAGAGGATTTAAACGTGCACATGAGGATCCACAACGGAGAAAAACCGTTCACATGCTCTCAGTGCGGAAAGAGTTACAGACACAAATCAAACCTTCTGAGACACGTGACATTTCACACTGGAGAGAGTCCTTACACCTGCTCTCAGTGCGGAAAGAGTTTCAGTCACACAGAAGACTTAAATTATCACATGAGGATTCACACTAGAGAAAAAACGTCCACGTGCGCTCAGTGTGGAAAGACCTTCACATCCAAAAACATTCTGAAAGATCATCTGCTCTCTCACTCCGGAGTGAAGGCGTTCAGCTGCGATCGGTGCGAGAAAACTTTCGTTTTTGAATCGAACTTAAAAACGCACCTTAAAGTTCACACTGCCGTGAAGCCTCACGTTTGTTCGGTTTGTGGAAAGAGTTTTTCACGACTGCAGTATTTGAAAGAGCACGAGAGCGTTCACACCGGTGTGAGACCTCATATATGCTTTGACTGCGGGAAGAGCTTTTCTTCATTGGGCAACTTAAAACAGCACCAGAGAATTCACACGGGAGAGAAACCGTACAGGTGCTCTTCATGTGGGAAGAGTTTCACCCGATTATCTCATCTGCAGACTCATAAGAAAAAATGTTGCCCAAAGTTGTCTAGTGAGCAACGTTCATGCTCAGAACTCACACTTAAAACTAGTGTGATGTCTTAAAATTGATTTGTGAAGGAATGTGTTTTGCTTCTTTGAGGTGTTCAATTATTTTCATTGATTTTGCACACGAGGCATTTGTGTAAAAGTGGCAACAATAGTCTATATCAGAGCTTCCCAAACTTAAGAGGGGTAAGGCCCCCCCCAAAAATATTGCAAAAGCTCCACGACCCCGCCGTTAAAAAATATATACCGACATTTACCTACACAGTAAAAACCCCAGAGTTAAATCAACTCTGCTCAGATAACATTTGGTCCCTCTCTAAATAGAGTTAAAGTAACACTGAAGCAGAGTTAAAGTTAATGAGATAATTAAGCAATTAATTAAGCGATGATTGAACATTAATGATGAACACCTGCTGTTAACAAGCAGAATCACTGAAGAAAAGAGAAACACAAGAACAACAACTGACTTCATCCACAGTCTTAGATGAAATCAACTGACGATAAAAGACATTCAATCTCTGAAGAGTGTTACTTTAACTCTGCTTCAGTGTTACTTTAACACTATTTAGAGAGGGACCAAATGTTATCTGAGCAGAGTTGATTTAACTCTGGGGATTTTACTGTGTAGAAATACATTTATTAACTAGTTTGTAAGAATTTCATGTGAATTATGATGTAAACATTCTTTACAATATATTTAAATCCATAACACTAACGTATGTACTTTCAAAAAAATCCAATTTTAGAACAATTGGAATATTTTGATTATTTTAATATGTTGATTTGGACTACGGCCCCCCTGCAATACCGCTACGGTCCACCGGGGGCCCACAGTTTGGGAAGCACTGGTCTATTAAATCATCCATATTTTAAACAACTTGTTTTAGTTGTTTAGATGTGATGCATTGAGATATTGAAGACTTTTTTGCATTAAAATCACTGAGAAATAAGAATGAACAACACATGATTATACAGCTCTGGAAAAAATTGAGACATTGATTTCTGAATTTGGAGTATATATAGTGGTTTATATTAAATCAAAGGGTTTAACATTGTATTCAGCATTGCTAATGAACAATAGTAGTAACAACTCATTCTGATTAAATTGCTCAGGAAAAGTGAATTCAGCCGTGACATACTTGTTTTCCTTATGAAATAAGGTTTCATATTATTTATGTTCTTATATTGTGGTTATACCTTGTATTTTGACAAGAATTTTGGCAGTTGTATACTTTCTGCACTCCTTCAACTGTTGCATTTCGTATGTTAATTTTAATACAAATCTAAAAAGTTTCCAATTGTATTTTTACAAGCAATTTGGTTTTTGAAAAAGTAATAAAGTGGATCTGTTTTCATTAAGATGATTTTGTGTCGTCTCGATCCTCAGAATAACTTTTGTGTTGGCCGGTGTAACGGGGTTAAATGGAAGGAAGGAGGCAGGAACTTGCGAACGTTCACAACTTTTAATAATAAATAAACAAACAATAAAACGAAAGTAAAAGGGCGGCAGTTCCTCACGGCGACTGCCGCCCACACAAACAAAATAAAACACAATATAAAGTCCAGGCCTGGTCCTCTCTCGTCCTTCACTGTCGTCGCTCCTCTTTTATGCTTCCGGAGCTCCTCCGTGAGAGACACGAGACCGGTGTAGCGCGCAGCTGACGCTCATTATCTCTCGCGTCACCGGCCTCGCGCCGTTCCCTCACGGCTCTCGCCCGCCCTGCTCGTCACAGCCGGCATGTGTTTGTTAAATAAACTTGTTATATTTGGATCCCACTTTTATTTAAACAATAAACAACTCAGCACATACTCAAAACGAAACTCTTTTAATACAATTATATAACCATCCTCGTTCCAAACATCCCGGACGAGCCCCCATTTGTCTCTAATGTATCTCCATCAATATTCTGTACAAATTTATTGTGTTCGTCTGGCTGTTAAGAGGTGATGCACTTTTATTAATGCCATTCATTATATATATATATATATATTTTTTTTTTTTTTCATTTTTCATCATTTAGCAGACACTTTTAGAGCAATTAGGGGTTAGGTGTCTTGCTCAAGGGCACTTTAGTCATGGTATCAAAGGTGGAGAGAGTTTATTCACAATCCCCACTTTCAATTCCTGCTGGCATGGGAATCGAACCTGCAACCCTCAGATTACAAGCCCGACTCCCTCACCATTAGGCCATGACTACCCTAGCACATATATATATATATATAATAGTAGTAAATACAAAGTATATATATATATATATATATATATACTTTGTATTTAGAATTTATTACAACAAAAAAGGAACAAAGCTTGTGTAGGGCTGAGCTCATTCTTTACCGCCCAGAAATCCCTTATGCATGTGAATTAAACGTGGCACAATGGCTTCATCATCACTGTATGCTAATACACATCTATTGTGAGGGATTCATCAATATGCTGATTAAGGACTGTCGGGACACTCCAGACACGGGATGGTTCAGTCTGAGTCGTTTGCACCTCAATGTCAGATCTTTATGCTTCACAGGACACATGTGCTTTCAACTACATACTACTAGTGTTTTCTAACATGTAACTATGTCATGTTTGGTCTCATCTGACAGCTTATAAACTGAACTGAATGGTAGTGAACTTAATAGAGATATTAAAGTATCCTAATGTACAATCTTACTGCTTAAACATGCGTTGGAGGTGAATATGTTAATGCACTTCTCCCCCTCTTCATCTCCAGCCATTTGCAAGTTTATAGTCTTTTGGTTTCCTGTCAGTTTGTTTTAATGGCTCTATTCCACTCATGTTTAACAATGCTAAACTGTTCTCTGTGCTCATGTTTGAATGAGCAAACATGAAAAAATGTTTTGTTGAACATTTACCTTTGTGAGTGAGCACACATGAAAACTGTTTTCAGGTTGTTCATGTAAACATTTTTATTTCTTAACTCCCACATTTTTATTAATTATACTTGCCATGTCACTTTAAAATGAAGTCAAGATTAATATTTGAATCAGCAACATCAGTAACACACAACAGTTGAAGGGAAGGAAGTCCAGAAAGGAAATACAATTGCAAACTCCATCAGATAGTTTGTAGCTTTTCCCAAATCAAACGTGTTTGAAGAAATAAATAGTGTTTGTATAATCTCAAACAAGAATACAGATCTTATCTTGGTTGTCTTGTAGTTAATCTATAGTTTAATGTGGATTGGTTTCCGCCAGTAGAGGGCGCTCGAACAACCGGAGCAAAAACATCCGAATCTGGAAGAAGAAGAAGAAGAAGAAGAAGTGAGTGAGGGAAGAGAACATAAACATGAGAAGTTAAACACAGCCGTTCATTCTGCTCTAAATCTGCTGTTTTTCATTCTGTGAGTACATTAATTTTAATATTTAGTAGGAGAAATCTAATTCCAAACGAGTCAGTTAATTTAGTGAATCGTTTAGAAATGAATCGACTGATGTTCTACACGCTCGTGGAACGTAAACTCGTCACATTGAAATTTATGAGTTTTTTTGTAGTTCTCACACAGAAATGAGAGTCTCTGTAATGTCTGTGTAAGAACTCAAACATGTTCTTTCAGAGTCAGAGAAACTTGAGATGTAAGAACTCAATGAGATTTGACAGATTATTTCTATACAGCTGCACCAAAATAAACATTTTACTGTCCTGAGTGAAGAAAAAACACTGAAATTGCACTTATAAATATCACCAAACGATTAGTTTTTCTTATAATCTGTGCATTTCTGGAACTCAAAGGTTTTGTTCATACAAATGTGCTTTTTTATTGAACACAGACAATAGAAACGACCCAATATAATCGTTATTTTAGGAGAAACACATACTTTCGCTTATTATCATTACCAAGAGACTATAATCTCCATAATTTGCGTGATTAAAACTAACTCTTTAAACAGTGACATTCACACTTCACACCCTTTTCAACATGTCAACAATACTTTCAGGATCCAAGAAGATTCAGATCGTCTCTAAACGACTATTTGAGCAAAACATTTGCTCCTGCTGAGTGATTCAGAGCGAATGTAAATGTGATGATCATCTGCTAAATGAGCAACAACGACCACAATTCACTCCTTCAGTCAGTGAAGCCGCTCCCACAGCCATTCATGAGAGTTTAAATGCTGGGGAATATTCCCATCTTCCCACAGGAGAAGAAGAAGAAGCAGGAGAAACTACTGACATACTATTGTAAAGATGGAGATTAAGGAAGAACCCTGCGGAATAAAAGATGAAGATACAGAGGAACAAATAGGTTGGTGTTTTCCTTCATTCTCTTTAGTCATTGATGAGGAACACTGAAGGGTTTGTTCACCCAAAAATGAAATTTCTGTCATTAATTCCTCACCTTCATGTCTTCCCAAACTTGTAAGACTCATCTTCAGAACACAAGTGAAGGTCTTTTGGATGAAATCTGATAGATATCTGTTCCTCCATTGACTGCCTTTGCAACTGATGCTTCATAAAGTTCAGAAGAGAGATCGGAAAAACAATCCATATGAATCAAGCGGTTTAGTCCAAATTTTCTGAAGAGCCTTTTTCATGATGAAAGGCTTTTACACACATCTAAACTTAAATCAGCGAACATTATCTCAACAGAACATGAATAACACGCAAGAACAAACTCTTCCAGAAGCTCAAAAGGGCTGTGTAAGACAAGAATGAACCTCATTGGTCACGTTTGAGCTTCCAGAAGAGGTTTGGTTGAACTTCTGCTCATGCTTACATGACAGATAAAGTCTAAATTAAGTCTTTTCATCATAAAAAGCGATCGAGTCTCTTCAGAAAAGCTGGATTAACTCTCTTGATTAATGCTTTATGAAGCATCAGTTGCAAAGGCAGTCAACGGAGGAACAGATATCTATCAGAGTTCATCCAAAAGACCTTCACTTGTGTTCTGAAGATGAATGAAAGTCTACTTTTGAGGGTGAGGAATTAATGACAGGACTTTCATTTTCAGGTGAACCTGAAAAACTAAAAACTAGATACTAGTAGACTAGATGCAAAATTAAGAATTAACTTTCTCATTTGTCCTTTTTAATTGAATTTAATACGTTGATTTTTAGACACAATGGAAGAGCATGAAGACAAACCCCATCATTTCACCAATGAAGATGTTAAACCGACTTATAAAGATGAAGACCAACAACATCTGCTCCAAAAACCACGCGACATCAAAAGCGAAGACGGAAATGCGGTCGTTTCGGAGACTGAAGAGAATTTCGCACACAATCATCAAGCTGGACAATCTGCATTCAAAGGATCGTTCACCTGCTACGAGTGTGGGAAGAGTTACAGATATAAAGCAGGCCTTCAGAGACACATGAGGATTCACACGGGAGTGAAACCGTTCGCGTGCTCCGAGTGCGGAAGGTGTTTCGCGGATCAAACGGCCTTTAAGGAGCACATGACCATTCATAGCGGAGAAAAAACGTTCGCGTGCTCTCCGTGTGGAAAGAGTTTCGTGAATAAGTCGCTCCTAAAAAGTCACATGGAATCTCACGCGGGAGAGTATCCGTTCGCGTGCTCCGAGTGCGGAAAGAAGTTCAGGTTCAAATCGGACCTCACGGTACACGTCAGAGTTCACACCGGAGAAAAGCCGTTCTCGTGCTCTCAGTGTGGACGGAGTTACAATAGCAAAGGCTCTCTCAACTATCACCTGCGCTCTCACTCCGGAGTGAGACCGTTCAGCTGCGATCAGTGCGGGAAAACGTTCATTTTTAAAGAATACTTAAAAAACCACCTTAAAACTCATACGGACGCGAGGCCTCACGTTTGCTCTTTTTGCAAGAAGAGTTTTTTACACGTGCACTATTTGAAACAGCACGAGAGCATTCACACCGGAGTGAGACCTCACGTGTGCTCCGACTGCGGGAAGAGCTTCATCACGTCCAGTGCCTTGAAGAAACACCAGAGATCTCACACTCACGCTAGAGAGAAACCGTACGAGTCCCAGTGGAAAGAGTTTTACTCGAGTATCTCCTCCACGGCCTCGTCGGAGGTAAATCCGCCCGAAGTCGTCGAAGTGAACAAAGTTCAAGTCAAGTAAAAAATTTGTCACTCAAAAGCTGGATAACTTCCTAAAATGAGTGAAGTTTGGTTGTTTGTCAAGGGGAAACTTTGGGGAAGGTCAGAAACGCTGTGATTTGTGAAGGAATGTGTTTCGTTTCTTTGTGGAGTTCGATTATTTTCATTCGTTGTACTTATAAGGCATTGTTTAAAAGTGGCAACAATAGACTATTAAATCATAATCTGTTTCAAACAACTTGTTTTCGCGGTTTAGACGTGATCCATTAAGATATTGAAGACTTTTATGCATTAAAATCATGGAGAATTAACGAGACGTTATCATCTACAGCTCTGGGAAAAGAAAAGGAGACCACTCCAAGATCAGAAAAATCGAGTGTTTTTTTCCAGATCTGTATTTTATGTATATATAATATAATTACGTCTGATGTTTTTTTTTTTTTTAAGAAAAATGTGTATTTTGAGTTTTTGAGTGTATGTGCAGGAGAAGGTGTGGCCGAGATCCTGATTGGTTGATTCCTGGTTCCGGCGAGGAGGACTATCCCAAACACTATCCAGGCCGAACGCGTGCCGTTTGTTGTGGTCTATCTGGGTTTCTTTTGTGACTGTGTGTTCTTTATAAAACTTGCTTTTAGTTCAGTTCGATTTACAATTTTCAGTATTACTTTTGTCTACAGTTATACTGGGTAAATGTTGTTTGTGTAGATATTCACTTTAAGGGAAGTAGGGAGTGTGACGCCATTTCTTTTGCATATATCGTTTGTTTTGATTTAAGAGAGTTTGGGAAATTGCGTTGTATTTTTCTCTTTTATTGTGTGTGGTTTTTTTAGGGAATTTAGAGGGTACTAAAACTAGTTATTTTTGTTTGTTATATGAATTTAATCCCTTTGTTTCTGTTTTTCACTATATTTTGTTAATCTGCATTTGTTGAACATTTACCTTTGTGAGTGAGCACACATTCATGCGGCTGGCCCTAGACGGTCATAACTCTATCTATCTATCTATCTATCTATCTAATATATATATATATAATGTAATTAGTTTACTTTAAATCAAGGGGTTTAACATTGTATTCAGCATTGCAAATGAACAACTAATTCTGTTTTTCTCTGTATATTTGAAGCGGCGATTCCTCTATTATGAACTCTGACAAACATCACTGAGAGAAGATGAAGTTGCTCAGGAAAAGTGAATGTCTGGCAGTTCATCAGTGACGTACTTGTTTTACAGCTGCTATCTAGTAGTTCTGAAAGAAGGTTTAACATTAAGGTCTTACACTGTTGTTATACTTTGTATTTTGATTAAAAAGTAATAAAATGGAACTTGATTGAAGCTGATTTTGTGTCGTCTCGATCTTCTGAATAACTTGCATGAGCTTCTCTAAATGGCAGTAGTTTGGCAGCGCCACAGCTGTTCCTCTAGATGGCGCTATTTACTGTCATTTCAACCACGTGAACTTGTTGATTCTACATTATGATTCCATCTTTCAAACCGTGTTTTTGTCTTATCCTAAATCACTATGGTTCGCCTATAATACGTGTTTATATTCGGACTATTTTAGACCGAGCGGGACGCGAACCGCCGCGGAGGAACTGAGTTCCCGCGTGACTCGTCATAGACATAAACAGAAGTAGCTCCGGCTAGTTTTGTTAAGCGCCAAAAGTTACACACTGAACCTTTAACTGGTTTAATACGCTGACTGTGATTATTAGACTGTGATTTTATTTTTATTAGGAGAAATCTAAATCAGACAACTTGTATAGAGCTGCTCGGGCAGAACTTTTCCCAAATCAAACATATTTGAAGATATAAATAGTGTTTGTATAATCTCAAACAAGACAATAGAGTTTATCTTGGTTGTCTTGTAGTTAATCTATAGTTTAATATGGATTGGTTTCCGCCCGTAGAGGGCGCTCGAACAACCGGAGCAAAAACATCCGAATCTAGAAGAAGAAGAAGAAGAAGTGAGTGAGGGAAGAGAACATAAACATGAGAAGTTGAACACAGCTGTTCATTCTGCTCTAAATCTGCTGTTTTTCATTCTGTGAGTACATTAATTTTAATATTTATTAGGAGAAATCTAATTCCAAACGAGTCAGTTCATTTAGTGAATCATTTAGAAATGAATCGACTCGTGTTCTACACGCTCGTGGAACGTAAACTCGTCACTTTTTTGCTTTTTTTTCACATTAAAATTTGTGAGGCTTGAGTTGTTTTGTAGTTCTCTCACAGAAATGAGAGTCTCTGTAATGTCTGTGTAAGAACTCAAACATGTTCTTTCAGAGTCAGATGAATCACAGTCAGAGAAACTTGAGATGTAAGAACTCAATGAGATTTGACAGATTATTTCTATATAGCTGCACCAAAATAAACATTTTACTGTCCTGAGTGAAGAAAAAACACTGAAATTGCACTTATAAATATCATCAAACGATTAGTTTTTCTTATAATCTGTGCATTTCTGGAACTCAAAGGTTTTGTTCATACAAATGTGCTTTTTTATTGAACACAGACAATAGAAACGACCCAATATAATTGTTATTTTAGGAGAAACATATACTTTCGCTTATTAGCATTACCACGAGACTATAATCTTCATCATTTGCGTGATTAAAACTAACTCTTTAAACA
>CM076070.1:19016975-19111975 GCA_038088235.1 Zacco platypus
ATAACAGCTTTTCTCTTCAAGCACACAGTATTTCTGTGTTACAAATATTAAAATGATCACAGAAGTACTGAGATAAAGGTTTACGGCGCGGGTATAAACACTGATGATAGGCTAGATGCACGAGTAAGAATTAACTTTATTTCTCATTTGCCTTCTTTATAGACCCGCTGGAAGTAAACGAAGACAAACGGCATCATTTCACAAATGAAGATGGATATAAAAATGAAGATGAACAACATCTGCTTCAATTACCTCTTCCTTTCATCAACGATGCTGCCGTTTCAAACACTGAAGAAGATTTCTCACAATCTGGAGTCAAAGGATCCTTCACCTGCTCCGAGTGTGGAAAGAGTTACACGTTTAAAACAGCCCTCAAGAGACACATGAGGATTCACACGGGAGTAAAACCGTTCGCCTGCTCCGAGTGCGGAAGGAGTTTCACCGATCAAACATCCCTTAAGAGACACGTGAGGATCCACACCGGAGAAAAACCGTTCACATGTACTCAGTGTGGAAAGAGTTACACGTATAAATCACATCTTAGCAGACACGTGAGAGAACACACCGGAGAAAAACTGTCCACCTGCTCCGAGTGTTTAAAGAAATTCACGGATAAATCCGCCCTTAACAAACACATGAGATCTCACACCGGAGAGAGGCCGTATATATGCTCTCAGTGTGGAAACGGTTTCAGACACAAAGGACACTTAAATGACCACATGAGACTTCACACCGGAGAAAAACCCCACACCTGCTCCGAGTGCGGAAAGAGCTTCAGACGCAAAGAGGAAGTAAACGTGCACATGAGGATTCACACCGGAGAAAACCTGTTCACGTGCTCCCAGTGCGGAAAGAGTTTCATTCAGAAAGGAAACCTTAAGAGACACATCAGGATTCACACCGGAGAAAAGCTGTTCATATGCGCTCAGTGCGGGAAGAGTTTCGGTTACAAAAGCACTCTCGAGGATCATCAGCGCTCTCACTCCGGAGTGAGATCGTTCGGCTGCGATCGGTGCGAGAAAACGTTCGTTTTGGCCTCGAGCTTAAGAGCGCACCTCAACGTTCACACTGCCGTGAAGCCTCACGTTTGTTCGTTTTGTGGAAAGAGTTTCACGCGACTGCAAAATTTGAAAGAGCACGAGAGCGTTCACACCGGCGTGAAACCTCACGTGTGCTCCGACTGCGGGAAGAGCTTCGTTATATTAAGCAACTTAAAATCTCACCAGAGAGTTCACACCGGAGAGAAACCGCACCAGTGCTCACGCTGCGGGAAGAGCTTCTCCCGGTTATCTCATTTAGAGACTCATAAAAAGAAGTGTTACTCCGAGTTTCCTAAATTCATTTTCCAAAGTGATCCGTCACTTTCAACCAAAAGATAGAATTTCTTACAAAATGGCAAAATTTGTTACATTCACACAGAGGCACGGTGAGGATTGTGGGAAATTGGGGACGTCAAAATGATCCGATTTTATGTTGGGGAGTAAATAGTGAAACTAATCATCTCCGATATTCTGTTCAAAATCATTCATAGTCTGATTGATGTCATTGATGTCATTCATTTTGTCTATACTTTGTATTTAGAGTTTGTTACAAGAAAAAAAAGGAACAAAACTTGTACTATTTGAGTGGCTTAAAGATTCAAAAATTCATTATTTACTAAAAAACTATGTAAAAATGGAGGGATCTTTACACTGTACACTGTGTAAAAAATAAAAAGTTGACTTAACTTAAAATTTCAGCTTTTTTGAGTTGACTCAACTTTTGTAAAAAACAGTTGTACTGACTGAAATTAAGTTGTCAGTCATACAAAAAATATTTAATTGGGTTAACTTAAGATTGTTAGTTTTGCGGAGAGGTGCAACTGTTTTTTAACAAGCCTTTTTAAGTTGAGCCAATTCAACTTTTTTGGTCTGTAGAACTCAATGTCTGAAGTTGAGTGAACGAAAAAATACTATTGGAAATTGGTACACTGTATTTATAATTGTTACCATCGTTGTGTTTAGCATGCTGAATGTTGAAGTCTGTGTGACTCAAGTATAGTCAATTACACAATATTGTCACAAATTGATGATTGATAATCAACCCACTTAAGTTTCCAACTGTTTGTGTGTTTATAAGTGCTACCATTAACTTTTAAATGATCATTAACTGGCATAAATTAAGATAGTCACATTATTCATATATATATAATTATATATATGGATTGTGAAGTTCAGTTGCATACAAATATATGAACTGTGATTTCAATACAATACAATAATATAAATGAAGTGCCCAAGCAAAGGAAACACCATCCACCAAAATAGTGAGTTCAAAAAAAAAAAAACATTTTTCTACACTGTCCCATGAACAAATGGTTGCATTTTATTTTCCAAAATTAGTATTTGCTAGTGGGAGGGCAGTTTCTAACTTAACTTAAATAATAAGAAGGCAGAAGTTTTTTAGGATTTTTTAGAACTTGCAAAACCTTGTTCACAAAACTAAACTTTTTAAGTTTATGGAAAGAAACTTGGTTTAGGTTGAATAAATGTATTAAACATAGTCAAACTGACTTTTACATAGATTTTTGCTGAGCCAACACAACAAAACCAGTCATTTGAACCTTTTTCAAGTTGGATTTACCAAACCAACAAGTGTTCTTGTAAACTTGTGTGTGTGTGTCCAGTCAACAATTCAAATTAAGTTGATCTGACAATTTTTGAACCAACTTATTTCCACTTGTTAAGTCAACTTTTTTTAGTTTTATTGTTCAGTTAACTAATAGGTGATAGTTATTACAACTTTTTGCAAGTTGGATTTTTTACAGTGTAGAGTTTGTTACAAGAAAAAAAGGAACAAAACTTGTACTATTTGAGTGGCTTAAAGATTCAAAAATTCATTATTTACTAAAAAACTATGTAAAAATGGAGGGATCTTTCTGTACATCATAAGTACACTGTAAAAAATAAAAAGTTGACTTAACTTAAAATTTCAGCTTTTTTGAGTTGACTCAACTTTTGTAAAAATAAAATCAGGTTTGTGTGGTGTTACATAGTCAACCCATTTTCCCATTTCCAAGTAAATTTCTCCATTTCCCAGTTAACAAAAGCTGTTATTTTTTCCATTTTATGAATATCCGTTGTAATTTCCATCCATGTGTCATTTCCTAGTATATTCCAATAGTATATTCAGCAAATATTTATCTCTTTTTCTTTATTCTGTAGGTGTATTGGCGAAATACAAGGTTTTGTTTTCTAGGAGCATTACAAATTTAAAGATGTATTTCTTTCCAAAAAGCCTCAATAACTGAACAGGCCCAAAAGGATTTTGGTTTTGTTCCTTTACGAGATCACAAAGACGGTCGGTTTTGAAGTCTCATAAAAGAACTAAACCGAATCTGTGATCTCTTAAAGGAACAAAACCAAAATCCTTTTATATTAATTTTGCAGTGGTCTCCGAATCCGGACTATTTTATATAATATTATATTAATAATAAAACACGTTCAGATTCGCCTGACATTCTGCGTCGCTCGAACTCTTCTAGAGAGGGTCGGCTCTTCAAATTGAGGCGAAAGCTGATTGGTTGCTCCCTCGTGTGTGCTGTCCAATGGCATTGTAGCCATCGATTGACAAATGGATAAAGAAAAGCATTTGGCAAATCCTTTTTTTAAAAAACGATTTAAAATGATTTACAAATGTATTTTTTTATTGTTCTATTAATCTACGTTTAAAAACAGGAATTAAATAAACAACTTTAAATATGTCTATTTATTTGCCTATATAAAAGTGATTTATTTATATACATTTTTATGTGTGAATTATTAAATGAATTCATTGATTCTTCGTTTTATTTTTATGTGGTCCTCCATAACTCTGCAGAACAATCAAAAAACACATTAAATAACAGAAGAGATGCATGTCTATCCCGCTCAGCCTCACTTTCATTCCTGTTAAAAGTCAAAGACGGCGTGTTTTTATAGGCTAAACCGTAAGATACTGGAACTTTACTACCATTAAGCTTTGACAACTGTTTCGGTTTTCATTTAAAAACCTTTTCCCTGTAAATTTGTGTCAGAACAGACGCGATTATAACTGCGTTATAACATTTTTTTCAGTTTACGCTAATTAAACAAATCTATAGAAGCACAAAATGAAGACGGACAATAAACCATTAAGGTGTAATGCACCTCACAGAGGCTTTTTTTAATAAAAACTATAAAATGTATATACAGTTATAAACAGAAAAGGTGTAAAACAGTGTTCAGTTCCAACGTATTTCAGTGAACAGCGGAAAAAATGCCTTTTGTTTCTATAGGTTCTTCAAAAAATACCAAAATAACTCCCCCAAAAATGAAGCAAGTAAAATGAAGAGAACACATGAAATCCTAGTGGAATGTTTTCATACTTTCCGATCAAACAGCTGAAGATCCTCCGTGACAGAAAAGCAAAAGGAGATGATAAAATTCTGCAGATAATCTGGAGTTTAACACTCACACCAGGCCACAAACTGTACACTGATTTACTGTAAGATTCGCTGCTGTCATTGGTTTAAAACAAACACACGTGACTTAGGCTCATGAGAAACCATCTGATCGATTTTCGGATGCAGCACACATGTATCCTTCGCTGCTTTTAATATCCCACAATCCTGTGCTTTCCATACTGTGACAGTTGAGTGAAAAAATAATGATGTCGTCTGAAAGTTGGTGGTGAGTTTGTGTATTTCTAGTGAAAAATCACTATTGTAGTAATAAACCCACTATGCGACTAATTTTGAAATCACATCTAGAAAAATTTACATAAAATAATTCTGACCTTTGACCTTGTTTTTAGGGTGCCGTCATTCAGAACTGACTTTGTCCTATTGGGGTAAATTATTTTTTGGCAACACACATTCAAATGCATTTTCACTATCTGAAATGTAGTGAAAGTGTCTTGGAGTTTTTTATTAACTTTATTAACATTCCTTTTAATCTTGTGCTACTATATTTCATTTGGAACTCGCATGTGAAAACGTCACAAACTGTTCAGACGCAACTTCACTGCCTGGAAAGCTGAGAAACTTGGTTTGGTATTTGGTTAAATATTTCATTTAAAATGCCAATTTCTCTACGTCATTTATAAATGACGATACACCATACAGGGTTAAATATTCACTTAGTTGTCACCACAGCTCGCTCTGTTTTGCTGTAGATCATTAAACCGTTACGCTGCCTCTGAAGTCTTTCCAAATCAAAGGTACCTTTGTGCGGCAAAGTCATTGCCTGATAAGGCAGAGAGACAACACGTCACTGCCTTTTCAGTCACAGCTATTATTACTGTTTTTAGCGTCCTCTTGCACTACAGGAGTCTGTCCAGCAGAGGGAAACACACTGTGACATCACTCACTGCTGAATGAGAGCTGGAGCTGAAGAGCTCAAAACAAGCTGGATGTACAGCAGTGATCTAAAGAGAAAAAAAGACAGCAATTATAATACACTATTACTAGATAAAAGTTTGCCAAGAAAAACTATGTTGACTTGCGAAAACTGGACAGTGGACAGAAGGTTTTAAGGCTAGGGTGTTGTTATGCGATTGCTCAGGTGTTCTGGGTGGTTGCTAGGGTGTTGCTATGCGGTTGCCAGGGTGTTTTGGATAGTTGCTACGGTGTTGCTGAGGTGTTCGCTTGCTAGCGTCTAGCTATGCAGTTGCTAGGGTGTTTGGGTGGTTGCTAGGGTGTTGCTAAGGTTTTCGATTGCTAGGGTGTAGCTATGCTGTTGCTCGGGTGGTTGCTAGGGTATTGCTGTGTGGTTGCCAGGGTGTTTTGGATGGTTGCTACGGTGTTGCTGAGGTGTTTGGTTGCTAGCGTTTAGCTATGCAATTGCTAAGGTGTTCGGGTGGTTGCAAAGGTGTTGCTAGGGTGTTGCTAAGGTGTTCAATTGCTAGGGTGTAGCTATGCTGTTGCTCGGGTCGTTGCTAGGGTGTTGCTATGTGGTTGCCAGGGTGTTTTGGATGGTTGCTACGGTGTTGCTGAGGTGTTCGGTTGCTAGCGTCTAGCTATGCAGTTGCTAGGGTGTTTGGATGGTTGCTAGGGTGTTGCTAAGGTGTTCGATTGCTAGGGTGTAGCTATGCTGTTGCTCGGGTGGTTGCTCGGGTGGTTGCTAGGCGGTTGCTAGGGTGTTTTGGATGATTGATAGGGTGTTGCTAAGGTGTTCGATTGCTGGGGTGTAGCTATGCTGTTGCTCGGGTGGTTGCTAGGGTGTTGCTAGGCGGTTGCTAGGGTGTTTTGGATGGTTGCTAGGGTGTTGCTAAGGTGTTCGATTGCTAGGGTGTAGCTATGCTGTTGCTCGGGTGGTTGCTAGGGTGTTGCTAGGCGGTTGCTAGGGTGTTTTGGATGGTTGATAGGGTGTTGCTAAGGTGTTCGATTGCTGGGGTGTAGCTATGCGTGGTTAGGGTGTTCTGGGTGGTTGCTAGGTTTTTCCCGATGGTAAAAAGACCAACAACACATTTCATTCAGATGTCAGTTCCTTACATCAGTTGTCTCTCCTTCTCTGCAGACGATCTGGGAATCTCTCACCTCATCTGATTCACCAGAATGAAACTCTACAGGTCCGTCAGCATCCAGACACACTGGATTAAAAAAAACACACACTGTAACTTTTAATCAGGACTTCATAAAGAACAGAAAGTGAAGTATAGGACAGACCGGGGCTAATCGTCACAGGGTCTGTATTTGAGTAGCATTTTTCAGTAAATTCAGGCTTTGACTTAAAAGCCCAAAGACGTCCTCCAAACTAAAACACACAATTACACACATTGACATACATTTAGACAAGAATCAGCTAGTAAGGGTTGATTGTGTTCGAACTTCTTTTTTAAATGTTAGAAAGATAAAAGCCTATAATAAAACTGTAAAAATCTGATTAATGTTTCATCGTGACAGTTGATGGGTCATTTTTTTGTCCAAAGGCCTTAATAATAGTAAAAGACAAAGAGATGACATCCAAAGTATGTAAGGAAGTGTAATTAGATCTCTTTAATTGAATCCAAAAGGTTTTATTTCGCTACATATAAAGGTATTTGAATGATTCTGAACTGTCATTCAGTTAAACCGTCCAAAGGCCAATACAGCCATTTTATTTGTGATTAAAATATCTTAAAATGTAATAAATGTATATATATTTTTAATTCTGGCCTGATTTTATCACATCATCAACGTTTTGCAAAATGGTCTTAAAATTATGTGCAGAACTCGTTGCTTTTGTTATAAGAAAAAATGTCCGAAAAAATCAATTTCACTGATGTCATTCTGAGTAAAATGTGACAGGATGTGACATCATTCAGACACCTGCAAATGACCACATGGTCATGAAGCACAGTAACTAACTCTCTTTAAACTATTTGAAAAATTCATGTCTTCACTTTCTTACATGCATGTCCCGAAACGTCAGGTCATTCGGTACAACCGCTATAAAACATGGAAAATGTTGTAATATTTTTAAAACTTTTACTAAATATAAAATGTTTGATTGTCCGTTTGCTGGCTAGCTAGATATCAGCCTGTTAGCATTGTTTGAAAATATCATCATTCAGTATAACCAAAATTTTGATTAAGCTGAATGACGTTTTTGGTGACCAATTTGTGAAAATGACAAAAGCAGTGTTAATTAATTATAAAAAACACATAATCTCATTAACACTTAATAAAACTTAAAAATTAATTATATCTCTATTATGTTTTAAAAACCTTATTCTTCAATGATCCAACTATAATTGTCCCTCGTTTTGGGACGAGGTTATTCTTATCTAGTATTAACAGCTGCTTATCTCTTCAGATGACAACATTCGTTCCGGCCTCGCCTTCCGTTTAATCACCACCGTCTGTGACGAAATCTTTAGGCTTTAAGCTTTGTTTCAAAAAATAATCTCCTGGAGGAATATTAACTGAATTACCTTCTTTAAAAATAATAATAGTAATAATAATAAAAAAATAAAAATTCCTACTCTAGCTGAGCAATGTATGAAACTTTGTCTATTTGCCTCTTCGTGAAGAATGTTTGTTTTCCTCACTTGTAAGTCGCTTTGGATAAAAGCGTCTGCTAAATGATTAAATGTAAATGAAAATAAAAATTGTGACAACTTGCCCCGTTCTTCCCTCATCTGTCATAAGGCAAATGTATTAAGACCTAAACACAATTGCAGATAAAATACTCACTGTTTGGTTTTTGCTGCATGCTGTCTCTGCGAATAGTCTTCAGTAGACCTTTCTCCCATGATTCTTTTGAGTCTTTCTCTCTGCTCCACGACCGTAGGGTCTGATACTCCACCTGTGATCCGTCAATCATCACAGTCGTCCAGTGCAATGATTGTCAAGCGACTTTCTCTAACAGCAAAATTCAAGTAACATATTTTAAATGAAATGCATAAAGACTAGTTTAATTCACCCTCTGATGACTGTAATAGTGAATCGAAATGTCCGCACTGGTGTGTGTGAGAGAGAATCCTGTAGTAACACCTCATGAATGAACCAAACAAGAGCTCGGAGAGAACAGAACAAACACACTGAGAGAAAATAAAACGTGAGCTCTTATAATCTTCAGCTCTGCTCCGCCTATTGACGCAAGCAGGCATTGAGAAAACATGACTCTAGGAATGAGGAAAACATACTCTCTTGACAGTGGGAACTCTACAACTTCTGTTCTTTACATGATTGACTGCATCAGTTGCCTTATGCTAACTGCAGGAATACAATAAGAAAAATGTTTATTGTACAAATGTGAATATAAAATACCCTAAAAGGCAACTGCAGTTGCTTGGAACTCGCAGCATTTTTCAAAGTGTTGACGTAACAAGAAGACAGGGTGACATATCGAACAGCTCCTCCCCTTTTATATCACAGCTGAGCTGTTGAACTCTGTAAAGCCTCATTTTCCACCTAATCTCCTCCATATTGCTTTAAAATATAGCATTCTGTGCACAATTCAAAACCGATACTTTTATGTTCTCGCGCATATGATCCACTCTGTGCTATCGTGTCTCTGGACCGGATCAGACTGTGCTCTAGTGTGACACGAGTCTCGCGTAGCCGGACCTTCAGACGGACGGCTGTCTGGACTCTGTCGCAGCTTTGATTAGCCAAGGACCGCCCAAGAGGACATTTGATTGACATTTTACACAACCAATCACAGTCCGTTCATGTTTAGGGGCGTGAAAGGTAAAGTCGATGTCCCTACAATAACAGAGCGGCGAGCAATCCAAGAATGTTGTGCAAGTTTATTGCAACGATGGAACCGCGAACTTCACATACTTTTGAAAATCCAGCGTTTAGTTGATCCTGGCGCTCATTAGCTATGTTTTCATCCAAAGTTGCGCATTTAACTTATGCGCAAATTTTGAATATCGCATAAAACATTTGTGAGTAAAGCAGTGTTTCCATCCAGCGAGACAAAGAGAATAAAAACATCACATCCTGATACACTGGCGCTAAATATCACTAAGAAAAATGGAAGTTTCTGCAGTAGAAGACGCTGTATTTTCATTTATAATAGATTATTTGCGCCTCAGAGCGTGCAGACGAAACGTAATAATGTTATCTTGCATTCAGACGTTTATGAACGCAATCGTGTGAGACGCTTCTGAGAGGAAATTATACCGAACCACTTTAACGATAGACTTTGCTTTTTTTTTTTTAATGCAATAGCCCAAAATGCCATAAAAATAGGTTGGAGCTATTGTATAGCTATTGTTACAGCTGTGAACATGACAGCGTCCTTCTTCCACAAGGGGGTTTGGCTTCACAGCATTTGTTTCCGGGTGGACACGCAACACATTCGTCTCCTGGACATCCTGTAGAATTGAAGGTAAAGTTGATGTCCCTACAATAACAGAGCGGCGTGCAATCCTTCTAATAAATTATTAATTAAAGAATGTTGTGCAAGTTTAATAACGTTATCTTGCATTCAGATGTTTGTGAACGCAATCGTGACATGAAATGCAGGGAAACTTTTAATGAGTTTTAATGTCATCAATTAAAGATATGGAAAGTATTTTGATGTTACTTGAACATGTGAAATTTCATGCTTCATTATTTTTTGACCTGGTGGAATGTAATGCAAAGGTGAATGCAAGATGATTGATAGATAATGACGCAAAAGCGGTTAGACAGATCTCGTGTAGGTGCAGCTCAGGAAATCAGGGTTATAAACATCTCCACCATTCAAGATTAGATTATAACAGAATTATAATTTAGATTATAATAGATTAGATTATAATTTAGATTTTATTGTGGAAAATACTCGTCAGTGAAGCACAATTACTCATGTGTAAACCATGACTGTGATGCTAAAGGTACTTAAACTTTACACACACTTGACTGCAATTCAATGGACGCATCATCGTTAAAATGTAAACATCAGGCTGAGGGAATTCACCTGATGTGCACGTGCAGTGTTGATTCTGGTTTTACAACATTACTTCTTCATTGTGTGTGCAAAATCCAGAGCATAGTCGACAGAGTGAGATAAACATGTATGAACTCAAGCATAAAACAAAGATCTAAACACTGTGTTGACTATATAGTGTTATGTCATTAATTTTTCAGTTTTCATTTTCTTTTAAGTGTTCGAATGAACTAAAATGACATCATTTTGCAGTATGACTGAAGAGAATTGGTGTTTCTTTTCAGTATATGTTCAAATAATGTGGTCTTTTGGTTCAAGAAACCAAGAAAAGAGATCATTATGATTGAATATGATGTTTGACACTGCAATGGATCGCAGAACTCACGGTTCAGAAATTTGAGTCACGTATCGGATCATTTTTCAGCTCAGCAAAAAATTCAAACATTATTAAAAACAAGAGTCTGTAAAAACAAGCCTAGATAAATACAAACACAACAAAAATACAAATAAAGTAAAATTAACAGTAGTTTTCAGGTACAGAAATGTAATAATTAAATGTAAAATAACACTGCAGTGTTCACTTTATAAATTAAATATAGATTAATCGTTGTTAAAGCTTTCTTTTGTTGTTCGATTAACATTTATGACAAAAACAGCAGCAGCTATTTATAGGCTGCTGTCACTTTAAGAACTAATGCACGGATCCAATATAATGACACGCACCCGATTTCTTTTTTTTACGGCTGCCGAGGCGAGTATTGTAGCAATTTTGTGTGTATGTGTCCGTTTAAACGCGAAAGAGGAATCAATTCGGTGTTTCAAGTCTATGTGTGCGGCACTCGAGTACCGAATTGAGTTCTCATTCGCCTCTTTTCTTGCGCTTTAATGGTTTAAAATCGCTTGAATGTGTAAATTGGCAAGACAAAACATGCAAATGATAAACTTTCACTCTATGATGGCTAAAGTTTGTGGTTAATCCGTGAATCACATGCATGAGGACTGGTCCGTATGGATCATTTACGATCTCACAATGTTTTTACTTCTCTTATCTGGTTTATTTAGTGAGTCAGTTTCTGGACAGACACGAACTTTATACAGTCTGTGAACATTTGCAACCTTTTTCAATGCAGTTCATATGACACAAAATGGTATTAAAGAGGCATATGGGGTAAGTTGTCACAATGAGATGATGATACAGTACTGTACATATATGTACTGATATTATTTATTCTTGCAATGACAATGCATGATTTTTTTCTTGAGGGGAAAAAAGCAGTGATTTTTGGCCCTGATATTCAGTTTTGACTTTCTCTCTGTCTTTACTCACATTTTTCTGAATTAGAGAAAAGACACTCATCCTCATAGCCAAGCTACAGTAAAGACGTCCCACTGCCACGTCTACATGTTACCACTGTTTCGCCAAAGATAATTGTGTTTCAGTAAACTCAAAGTAACTTGTCAAATTGGTCCTGTCTGAAATATGATTCATGTGGAAACATGCATAAAAGTTTCTGCCATCCAGAAATTTAATCACAACGATTGTTCCAGGTTTATCTTCCTGATTATTTGTCTCCCGTCTCATGTCGTGCTTCAGGTTTAACGTCATGCAACAAGTTTGTACTTGATTCGATCTGTTTTCTGTGAATAGTTGTGGTTCAAAAAATCAAAGAAAAAGGATGCGTTGAGATCTAAACATTCTAGTCCATAACACTACGTTCACTCACATTTACATTCATGCATTTACCAGACATATTCAAAGTGGGTTTTACCCTGTGAGTTTCTCCATGACAAACGGGTATTCCAGTTCATACAAAGTATCCAGACCTGTTGCTTCATGGGAAATTTTTCTCTATTGTTTTTACTGGATTGCAGCTGTTCTCTCTCTCTCTCTCTCTCTCTCTCTCTCTCTCTCTCTCTCTCTCTGTCTCTCTGTCTCTCTCTCTCTCTCTCTTTCTTTGATAAAATTGAAAGATTCAATGCAACTTGACTGCATTCAGATTTTTAGGTTCTCTAAACTGTAATTCTCTTAAAGTCCTCCTGTAGTCAATCATTTTATCCCTTAAAACTCATCAAAATTATATATTTAAACATTTTATTCCTTAATGCCTCACAATATCTTGAATGTAATTCTACACTGTAAAATCTAATTAGTTAGGCGTACTTAAAAAATGCATGCAGACCGATTGCCTAAGCAAAGTAAAATAGGAATAGTATGTTGTACTGACAAAAGCTTAGTAAGTTTAGTTGACTTACATGTGAGTTCTAGCGTACTTGATAATTTACTTTAAATAAAATTTAATTGTCACCATTGTTGTGTTTTGCATGAAGTCTGTGTGACTCAAGTTTGGTCAATTGCGAGACATTGTCACAAATTTAGACGAATTGTATCAACTAATTAAAAGTGTTGCGAACTGTTCATGAGATAAGCACTACCATTATACTTTGTATAAGATCATTATTTGACACAAAATGAAATAGTTATGTCGTTTATATATAATTATATGTATATAAATTGAGATTTTTGGTTTGCATATAAAAATATGAACTGTGATTTTTTGTTGCATCATTGATTCGATCATTGATTCATCATTGATTTCGAAATTACAAGTGCCCAAGCAAAGGGAACACCAATCACCATAATGGTGAGTTCAAAATAAAACATTTTAGGAAAATCCACGTCATTTTATGAAGTCGGCTTATGGCTACTTTCACAAATCAGTGAATGCAAACAGAGAAAGATAACCGCAGAAGTGGAGGAAATGAGGGCCCCGCCTCCAAAACTTTTTTTTTTTTGCTTGACAAAGTGGTCCTCAAACCAATCAATTAATCATAACTTGGGGTTTATGAGTAAAAAAGGCATATTATGTGAATAATACAGATTACTAGAGTTTTGCAATTAAGTTAAGACATTAAGTAAAGTTAGCTGAAAAGTATGAGTTAAAATCACTGTTGGATTTTACAGAGAACACCCTTGCTTCATTTATTATACGTGGATCTATGAATATGTTAATTAGCCCCGCCTCCACTCACTCGAACTCAGAGATCCACTTGTTCAACTGAGTTAAACGCCGCACAATGGCATCGTTCTTTACAGCGTCGGACACTATGTTATGTTACACAAACCATGTTCACGTTTGCCGTCTCAGAGTCAGACAGCTGCTTTCCGAACATTAATATCCTGAGAAACGCTTTGAACAACATATAATATATCATAACATCGTAATACACCCGTTATATTGCTAAATCTGCCCGATTTTTCATGTCAACAGAAAAATAAACCGGTAACACTTTACAACAAGGTTAACATGAACTAATAATGAACTGCAGATATACAGCATTTATTAATGTTAATTTCACCATTTACTAACACATTATTAAAATCTTGTTAACATTAGTTAATGAACAACAAACAATGAACTACTGTATTTTCATTAACTAACGTTAACGGAGATTAGTAAATACAGTAACTAATGTATTGCTCATGGTTAGTTCATGTGAGTTAATACATTTACTAATGTTTAAATAATTATTGTAAAGTGTAACCAATAAACCTAGATAAGATTCTCTTGCTTCAGATTGGTCATAGTTAATGATATGCTAAAGCCCGCCAGCACATTGACGTGATTGGTAGTTTGTGACGTCACAGACACCAGCGTTTTTGAAACTGTCTTTAGATCGCTGCAGTTTTAAAGAGAAAATACTGAGGAATGGTGTTGATTTATGAATTTGCACACGGTTTGTCTTAAAGCATATTAAAAACACCACATAGACACATAAACAACCGTAAAAACTTGATTTTCACCACTGGAGGTCTTTAAGTAAAATTATGTGACGAGCAGGGCGGGTGAGAGCCATGAGGGAACGGCGCTCAGCTGCGCGCTACACCGGTCTCGTGTCTCTCACGGAGGAGCTCCGGAAGCATAAAAGAGGAGCGAGGACAGTGAAGGACGAGAGAGGACCAGACCTGGACTTTATGTTGTGTTTTATTTTGTTTGTGTGGGCGGCAGTCGCCGTGAGGAACCGCCGCCCTTTTACTTTCGTTTTATTGTTTGTTTATTTATTTATTAAAAGTACGTTGAACGTTCGCCGGTTCCCGCCTCCTTCTTCCCGTTCTTACGAACTGTGTTACAAATTACTTTGTCTTGTGAATTTAAATTCACTTCATTTGCATTTGAATGTTCATTCGCTATTTCAATTCCGCCTGTAAATTACAGATTTCGCATCTAACATTCAATTAATCTATCATATTCAGATGTTTAAAATTAATTTTAACCTCATTTTTATTTCACCACGTCAAAGATGAAAGAGGCCATGCAAATTAAGACCGGACTAAAACCAATTCATCCAGTTATAGCTACTTTTAATCACTCCATGTCAACCGTAAAACAGTCATTTTCAGTGCTTTATTCACCGTTTCTCTCCTGAGTTTCCAGGAGCCGCAGTGCAAAAAGAGTTCATCCTCTCAATAAGTGAATTTTAAGATCTGAATTCACATTTGAATTTGATGTGTGACGATTAAAACTGCATTTCATTTCAAATAAGCATATTAAAATTCTAAGTTGTGAGTTTTATGTACTTGTCTTCACTAATTTACTCGTTTCATTACAATAACACTAGTAAATTGTGAATTAGTTCCCTAAGAACATCTATTTATCAATGATTGCTTTAAATTCTATAGAGGTTACGCAGCCACGTCTGTTGGCTAAATTAAATATTTATTGGGCATTACAAAAAAACACAAGCATTTAAGAATAAATCTGGGACTGAGAACAATTTCAGGTAGAAACAGACCTTCACAAAGTGTTCAACAACATCCAAATAATACAGACATTTAATCCCTGCTGATCATGTGCTTCACGAAGCTCAGAACAGAGATCATGTACGAGACACTTGACACCCGTTGGGAGGTTCTTTAGATAAAAATAGCTTCTAAACGGAAGTAAAGATAAAAACTCTTTTGATCTCAGTGTTTCTTCTTTAACATTGTCTGCCTGTGTGCACAGTATTAAAAAAATCATAAATGTACACAGTACAGTTACAGTTATAGTCATGAACTCTTAAAAACGGAGCATTTTCAAAGGAAAATATTAGTGTATTGTACTCCAGTCTCATTCTGAATCATCGACTGAAAGTGATGTGAAGAACATTCTGCCGGTTAGATGAGGAAAACTGCAGCTTTCTGAAGAGAAAAACACAATGTTAGAATTAAGATTGGGTGGGTTACTTTTAAAATGTATTTCACTACAGATTACAAAATACATGCTTTAAAAAGTCATTTGTAACGTATTTCGTTACATTACTCAAGTTTAGTAACTTAATCTAAATACTTTAGAATACTTTGGAATACTAATAAGTGTGGAACAAACACAAAAAAGGTCATTGCAAGTTTTTATCTCACAATTCTGACTTTTTCCCTCAGAATTGTGTGATATAAAGTTGCAATTGTGAGTTATAAAGTCAGAATTATGAGATATAAACTCACAATGTTGAGAAAAGTCAGAATTATGAGATATAAACTCGCAATATTGAGAAAAGTCAGAATTATGAGATATAAACTCGCAATATTGAGAAAAGTCAGAATTATGAGATATAAACTCGCAATATTGAGAAAAGTCAGAATTATGAGATATAAACTCGCAATATTGAGAAAAGTCAGAATTATGAGTTATAAACTCGCAATATTGAGAAAAGTCAGAATTATGAGATATAAACTTGCAATATTGAGAAAAGTCAGAATTATGAGATATAAACTCGCAATATTGAGAAAAGTCAGAATTATGAGATATAAACTCGCAATATTGAGAAAAGTCAGAATTATGAGATATAAACTCGCAATATTGAGAAAAGTCAGAATTATGAGATATAAACTCACAATATTGAGAAAAGTCAGAATTATGAGATATAAACTCACAATATTGAGAAAAGTCAGAATTATGAGATATAAACTCGCAATATTGAGAAAAGTCAGAATTATGAGATATAAACTCACATACTAAATTCACAAATGCAAGAATAAAAGTCAGTATTGCAAGTTTAAATCTCCCAATTCTGAGAAAAAGAAGTCAGAATTGTGAAATGCAAACTCACAATTGTGAGGGAAACAAACAAATGGTGAGAAAAAGTTGCAGTGACGAGTGAATTATAAAATGACTCACAAAACATGAAAACAGTGGAAAACATGAAACTGAACTCTTTTTCAGACGGTCAGAGTCAGAGAATCACCAATCGCTGTTTAAATGACATTAAAACTCAAAGTAATCACTTTGGTAATCTAAAACACTTTTCAGATGTAACTGTAATCTGATTACCACCCATTTAAAATGTAACTGTAATGAAACACAGTTACTCAAATTTTGTATTTTAAATACGTCACTAAGTTACTTGTATTTCGTTACTCCCCAACCCTGAATATAAATATAAAATCAGCCAAGATAATGAAGATTAGATGTTATGTAGGAATTGCTTTCCGCCAGTAGAGGGCGCTCGTGGAGCATAAGCAATGACACACATCTAGGAGAAGAAGAAGAAGAAGTGAGTGAGTGAGGGAAGAGAACATAAACATGAGAGTTAGAACACAGCCCTAAATCTACGCTGTTTTTCAGAATGTGAGTACATTAATTTTATTGTTTATTTGGAGAAATCAATAGGAAATTAGTCGAAAGTAACCGACTGCGCTAGTGAAACTCGTTTTCTCAAAGAGTAAAGTACTTTGGTTTTCTTCTGTGAACATTTTGAGTTGTTTTCATGCGCTAGCAGTAAAAGTTCAAATCAGTAAATTGTTTCTAAACTACCGTTTGAAGCGAAATATTTGCACCCGATTGATCCATAATGATTATAAGTGTGATGAAAATTTGCTAAATGATAAACAATAGCGACCACAATTCACTTAGTTTTAAATGCTGAGGAATATTCCCATCTTCCCACAGGAGAAGAAGCAGGAGAAACTACTGACATACTATTGTAAAGATGGAGTTTATGGAAGAACCCTGCGGAATAAAAGATGAAGATACAGAGGAACAAATCGGTTTGTGTTTTCTAGATCTGTAACGATTCTCCGTAAAAACAAAGTAACGTACCGTCCTCCACCCGCTGTTCGGCGCGCACCGCGGTTTATCGTATTTGACAACAAATATGGTTGAAAATAATGCGTTAAACAGACAGTAATGAATTGTTCTGTCAATGAATACACATTCTGGCTTCCCAATACATTACAACAGCTTATATATATATATAAATATTACGGTGGCCGAGAGAGCTCAAAGCGCTGCAAATAATAAAACACATGCAAATTAAAAAAAGCACATGCAAATTAAAAAAAAACGTGATCATCAGTTTGACAACACATGTGCTGCAAATCCTCACAACACATGCAAACACAAAAACGCGCTACATATACAAAAACGCGCTGCAAACACAAAAACGCGCTACATTTACAAAAACGCGCCGCATATACAAAAACGCGCTGCAAACACAAAAACGCGCCGCATATACAAAAACGCGCCGCAAACACAAAAACGCGCTACATATACAAAAACGCGCTACATATACAAAAACGCGCTGCAAACACAAAAACGCGCTACATTTACAAAAACGCGCCGCATATACAAAAACGCGCTGCAAACACAAAAACGCAGCGCATATACAAAAACGCGCCGCAAACACAAAAACGCGCTACATATACAAAAACGCGCTACATATACAAAAACGCGCTGCAAACACAAAAACGCGCTACATTTACAAAAACGCGCCGCATATACAAAAACGTGCTGCAAACACAAAAACGCGCCGCATATACAAAAACGCGCCGCAAACACAAAAACGCGCTACATATACAAAAACGCGCTACATATACAAAAACGCGCTGCAAACACAAAAACGCGCTACATTTACAAAAACGCGCCGCATATACAAAAACGTGCTGCAAACACAAAAACGCGCCGCATATATAAAAACGCGCCGCAAACACAAAAACGCGCTACATATACAAAAACGCGCTACATATACAAAAACGCGCTGCAAACACAAAAACGCGCTACATTTACAAAAACGCGCCGCATATACAAAAACGTGCTGCAAACACAAAAACGCGCTACATATACAAAAACGCGCTACATATACAAAAACGTGCCGCATATACAAAAATGCGCTGCAAACACAAAAACGCGCTACATTTACAAAAACGCGCTGCATATACAAAAAACGCGCTACATTTACAAAAACGCGCTACATATACAAAAACGCGCCGCATATACAAAAACGTGCTGCAAACACAAAAACGCGCTACATATACAAAAACGCGCTGCAAACACAAAAACGTGCCGCATATACAAAAATGCGCTGCAAACACAAAAACGCGCTACATATACAAAAACGCGCCGCATATACAAAAACGCGCTGCAAACACAAAAACGCGCTACATTTACAAAAACGCGCTACATATACAAAAACGCGCCGCATATACAAAAACGCGCTGCAAACACAAAAACGCGCTACATTTACAAAAACGCGCTACATATACAAAAACGCGCCGCATATACAAAAATATAGCAGCACATGTGTTGTCAAACTGATGATCACGTTTTTTTTTTATTTGCATGTGTTTTATTTAATTTGCATGTGCTTTTTTTAATTTGCACGTGTTTTATTATTTGCAGCACTTTGAGCTCTCTCGGCCACCGTAATATATATATATATATGGACAAAACAGTTACTCTTATTTGTAAACTTTATTAAATGCAAGTGAAGTGTGCTCTAAAGCTACGTTCACACTGTCAGTGCAAATCCAATTATTTGTGTATCCGATTGGAATCTGATCTAAAATTATTGACGTCCACACTGCTCAGATGTGATTTGTGTGTCCATGCCGCTCTTTCGTTGTCTGGAAAATCTGCATTGGTTTCTATGGTGATGGCGTTGCGTTGGTCGGCATACTCCAAAAACAACAACAGCAACCGGGGTTTGCTATACAAATGTCTTATTTACAACATGACAGCAGCAGAAACGTAGGAGGATGCTACGCGTGGCTTTATTCCACGCTGTCATCTCCGCCGGTTTTTAAACATGTCTCTGTTATGTTGTTATTCTGTTCGTCCCGCGCTTTGCATCAACACAAGCTTTTTCTGCAGCGACTTTCAGCATGTTTCCTAAAACAACATGTCATGAGAAAGTCACTTAAACCAGGCGAAATCCGATCAGAGCGGTGGGATTGAAACGGATTTCCAGGAATGCGATTTGAATAGGATTTCAAATGTGAAAATTCTGCCGTTAATTCCTCGCCCTCATGTCGTTCTACACCCGTAAGACCTTCGTTCATCTTCAGAGCAACTGTCAAAATGATTGACAAGTTCGCTCCATGAGCTTATTGTAACTGTTGAGACACACGCAAACACAATATGTGCACAAAATTCAAACAAAATACTGTCTAGTAGAGCTGCAACTAACGATTTTTTTTTTTTCCTGTCGACTAATCTAACGATTATTTATTTTTTCCGATTAGTCGACTACTCTAACGATTATTTTTATTAAGTTGTTTTTTTAATTAATTTAGTGATCTTTTTTTACGTAAGAAGTTAGAACTAATTTAGCAGTTCATTGAGGTGTAGAAACACTGAGACACGCCATTATGTAATAATACGATTTGATTTGGATTAAAAATAAGCCACTCATGTGTGTTCGTCCAGTGGAAGACATTTGAACTTTAACATGAAGAGTGTCAAAGACTTTCTATACAGTCTTAAAGGAACTTTGATAGTGTTCAAGCCATTGAACAAACGTCTCCTGAACCATGTGTTTTTCCTCTTGCGCTGTCAGTAATGCAGGGAGTCTTGTGATTGGTTGTCAAGCCAGCCAATCAATTTAGCAGCCTCATCTCTGATTGGCTGGAATTTTGGCACATTGTAACGCTGGTTTGTGTTGAGCAGGCGAGCGGTCGGCGCTTAGCGAGCGCGCGGGGCGGGAATCAGGAGCGCGAGCAACTCAAACCTTGCACGTGCGAAAGAGAACGTCCGCGCACATCCAAATAAACTTCTTTGAAATGCAAAACTGATTTTCGTTCGCTCTAAATATTTTCTTATTTGCGAGACGAAGATTTTCTCCTCAACTCAGTTCACGCGTGAAATGCCCTTTTGCACGCTCAAAATATGATCTTGCGCGCGCAAAAATTTGGCAGAGATCCAATTCCATAGGTGGTACGCCATTTCGGTTCTGCAAAGGCAACAAAGGACCGTTTTATTTGGCCTCTGTTTAAAGTATTCCCACACTTTTGATCATCGTGGTCTAGGTTTTTGTGATAGAATGGAACTTTCTCCGTTCCCAGGAGCAGAAGCCGCCATTACGCCAGATGAATGTAAACAGCATTTTCGTAGTCGATGTAATCGATGACGTCGACGCGTCGTTGCAGCATTACTGTCTAGTAAGCTAACTGTGTCGAGACCATATATGAATGTTATAATGCAAGTAGAGTCGGAATCAAGGCTTCGTCGGGACAACACGGAGAAGCGCAAATACAAAACATTTATGGTTTTTGGTTTTCAACTATGTGCTCGATCACAGAATCAGACACTACTACTTTTTATATAACACTTTTCCCGTTATGAGTTATGATTTCATTTGGCTCATTGGTCCGTGGGGTCGGATTGCTTTCACATCTCCACCGCTCCAGAGTTCGTTTGAAAGCGTACTGAGACCACTTCTTCAAGGAGGTCTCGGTACGCTTGTTTGGTACACTTTTGGTGTAAACCAAACTAAATGAGGCAGGTGTGAAAGCACCCTAACATAGCACATACCAAACCGTATCGAAACCGTGAACCGTGAGTCATTTGAAACGTTACACCCCTAGTATTTTCCTTCATTTTCTTTTAATGACTACTGAGGAACGTTAAGATGAAAACTCATACTAGTATTAATTAGGGGTGGCACGGTACATGAAAAAACACCCGAACCGTTCGGTTCGGTTCGTGTGTGCGTCGCACGGTTTCGATGCATGCAAAATGTAGCCCCGTATTCAGACAGTTTCGCGCGAACATACATATAGACAGTAAAAGTGGAGTAAGGGGCCGTTCACATATCGCGTTTTTTGCATGCGCATATTCATTATTTCCTATGTAGGCGCGCGGCAAGCGCGCTCAAAATGGAAGCAACGCGGCGGCACTTTCCACGCTTTTTTAGGCGCGATATGTGAACGGCCCCTAATGAAGGCTGGCCGGAGTTGGCGGATGCGCTCGTGTCGTTCAAATCCGGTGTTTGGGAACATTTTGGATTTCATGTTACTCACGATGACAACGGAAATAAAACAGTAGATTTGCACTGTGTGCAAACATTGAGCAAAATACATTCAATATGCTAATTGAAACACTTCTGATATGACAGTTCATTTGAGAAGACATCAGCCAATGTGTCGATAAACACAAACAGGAGAGAGCCGGTTAGGAAACAACTTCTACTGTCCGCAGCATTTACGCAACCTCTCAGTGACCGGGCAATATTTATGTTATTACATTATATTATATATTTATGTTATAAAGCATTTTGACTTGTTTAAAAGACAGAGCTTTAAGAGTTCCTCTCTTTGTCTTTTAAAATATTTTTTTTTGTAAGAGCTACACTGAAGTTGTCAGTTTGATAAATGCAAGTTAATTTCAATCTTTGTGTGCTAAAAAGGCACAAGTTCCTGTAGAGATAACAACACATGCTCTTTTTTATGCCAAACAAACGAAAAGCATGTCATCATCAGTGTCTTCTCTCTCGCTGTATCAAAATCTCACCAGCTTTTACTCAGAGATGGTCCCAATAATGTGCTGAAAGTCAAGTCAAATTCAGTTAGTGCACGATTACATTACAA
Organism: Zacco platypus; assembly: GCA_038088235.1. Taxonomy (NCBI): domain Eukaryota; kingdom Metazoa; phylum Chordata; class Actinopteri; order Cypriniformes; family Xenocyprididae; genus Zacco; species Zacco platypus. Next base: position 19,039,173 of record CM076070.1, read on the forward strand.
CAATGTTAATACTGTATCCTAAATTGTGGATAATTAAGCTAATAAGCTATATATCATATGCTGAAGGAAATTTCTGGAGTGTTAAAGATTAAAAGAAAAAATAACAACAAGAACCGTACAGAACCGAAAACTGTGATACGAACCGAACCGTGTGTTTTGTGAACCGTGCCACTCCTAGTATTAAACTAGATTTCTGCTAAATTGTGATTGAACCACATTTCTTTGTGTTTATCATTTGTCCTCCTTTATTGACTTTTGGGAATTTAATATGTTGATTCCAGACCTGATGGAAGTGAATGAAGACAAACAGCAAAAACCTCACCGTTTCAAAAATGAAGATGAAAGTGAAGTCGTTTCACAAAAACGAGCTGGAAAAACTGGAGTCAAAGGATCTTTCCCCTGCTCCGAGTGTGGAATGAGTTTTACTCATAAATCAAACCTTAAGAGACACAAGAGGATTCACACTGGAGAAAAACCGTTCGCATGCTCTCAGTGTGGAAAGAGCTTCATTCAGAAAAAAAACTTAAATGATCACCTGAGATCTCACACTGGAGAAAAACCGTTCGGATGCTCTCAGTGTGGAAAGAGCTTCATTCAGAAAGGAAGCTTAAATGATCACCTGAGATCTCACACTGGAGAAAAACCATTCACATGCTCTCAGTGTGGAAAGAGTTTCACCCAGAAAGGAAGCTTAATTGTGCACATGAGGATTCACACTGGAGAACAACCGTTCTCATGCTCTCAGTGTGGAAAGAGCTTCAAATGCAACAGCTCTCTCAAAGATCATCTGCGCTTTCACTCTGGAGTGAGATCGTTCAGCTGCGATCAGTGCGAGAAAACATTTGTTGTGCAATCGTGCTTGAGAGAACACCGTAAAACTCATACTGGTGTGAAGCCTCACATTTGTTCTTTTTGTGGAAAAAGTTTTTCATTACTGAAGTACTTAAAAGATCATGAAGGTATTCATAGTGGTGTGAGACCTTATGTGTGCTCTGTCTGTGGGAAGAGCTTTTATTCATCCAGCCACTTACAAACACACCAGAGAGTTCATACAGGAGAGAAACCGTACAAGTGTTCACACTGTGGGAAGAGTTTCGCTTGGCTAGGACACCTGAAAGATCATAAGAGAGTTCATACTGGAGAGAAACCGTACAAGTGTTCACACTGTGGGAAGAGTTTCGCTCGGTCGGGACACTTGAAAGATCACGAGAGAGTTCACACCGGAGAGAAGCCGTACCAGTGCTCCTCATGTGGGAAGAGCTACACCCAATCATCTAGTCTACAGTCTCATAAGAAAATGCATTGCCTAAGTGAGCAAAGTTCACATCCATGATTACAAATATTGCACTTACAAATAATTTGACATTCATCCAGTGGCATCTGCTGTATACGGCTCCTAGATCTCTTAATAATTTTCCATGGCTTGCATTGTCTGGAGTTTTTTGACTACTGAGATTTCTTGGAAAGATATTTTTTTACATTTTTCATCATTTAGCAGACGCTTTGATCCAAAGCGACTTACAAGGGGAGCAATTAGGGCTCAGGTGTCTTGCTCAAGGACACTTTAGTCATGGTATTGAAGGTGGAACGAGTGCTGTTCATTCACAATCCCCACCTTCAATTCCTGCTAGCATGGGAATCGAACCGGCAACCTTCAGATTACAAGCCCAACTCCCTCACCACTAGGCCACGACTACCCCCACGACTACCACAACTATTTTTGTGAGCAGAACAATCAAAAAACACTTTAAAAAACAGAACAGACCGCTGAAGAGATGCATGTCTATAACTCACAGCCTCACTTTCATTCCCGTTAAAAATCAAAGACGGTTGATACAAGGTCGATATACAGCGCTGCAGTGATCATGTGTTTTTTTGGGCTAAACCGTAAGTTACTGGAACATTACTACCATTAAGCATTTAAAAACCTTTTCCCTGTAAGTTTGCCCCACCTGTTAAAACATAACTGTGGTTTATCACACCTGATTTCAATTTCTCTAGCCACATCCAGACCTGATCACTGCCACACCTGTTCTCAATCAAGAAATCACTTAAATAGGACCTGCCTGACAAAGTGAAGTAGACCAAAAGATCTTCAAAAGCTTTGAGATCCAAAGTAATTCAGGAACAAATGAGAAAGAAAGTAATTGAGATCTATCAGTCTGGAAAAGGTTATGAAGCCATTTCTAAAGCTTTGGACTCCAGTGAACCACAGTGACAGCCATTATCCACAAATGGTGAAAACATGGAACAGTGGTGAACCTTCTCAGGAGTGGCCAGCTGACCAAAATTATCCCAAGAGCCCAGCGACGACTCATCCAAGAGCTCACAAAAGACCCCACAACAACCTCCAGTGTTCATGACTCCACCATAAGAAAGAGAGTGAGCAAAAATGGCCTGCATGGCAGAGTTCAAGACGAAAACCACTGCTGAGCAAAAACAACATTAAGGCTCATCTCATTTTTGCCAGAAAACATCTTGATGATCCCCAAGACTTTTGGGGAAAAGTGAACTGTGGACTGATGAGACAAAAGTTGAACTTTTTGGAAGGTGTGTGTGCCATTACATCTGGCGTGAAAGTAACACCGCATTTCAGAAAAAGAACATCATTCCAACAGTAAAATATGGTGGTGGTAGTGTAATGGTCTGGGGAATGTTTTGCTGCTTCAGGACCTGGAAGACTTGCTGTGGTAAATGGAACCATGAATTCTGCTGTCTACCAAACAATCCTGAGGGAGAATGTCCGGCCATCTGTTCGTGACCTCAAGCTGAAGCGAACTTGGGTTCTGCAGCAGGACAATGATCTAAAACACACCTCTGAATGGCTGAAGAAAAACAAAATGAAGACTTTGGAGTGGCCTAGTCAAAGTCCTGAATCCTATTGAGAGGCTGTGGTATGACCTTAAAAGGGCAGTTCATGCTCGAAAACCCTCCAATGAGGCTGAATCTCAACAATTCTGCTAAGATGAGTGGGCCAAAATTCCTCCACAGCGCTGTAAAAGATCAATGCAAGTTATCGCAAATGCTTGATTGCAGTTGTTGCTGCTGAGGGTGGACCAACCAGTTATTAGGTTTAGGGGCAAACACTTTTTCACTCAGGGCCATGTAGGTTTGGATTCAGATTGGATTGTCTGGAGGCCAAGTCAACACCTCAAACTCGCTGTTGTGCTCCTCAAACCATTCCTGACCCATTTTTGCTTTGTGTCAGGGCGCATTATCCTGCTGAAAGAGCCACCAGGGAATACATTTTCCATGAAAGGCTGTACATGGTCTGCTTAGGTAGGTGGTTCGTGTCAAAGTAACGTCCACATGGATGGCAGGACCCAAGGTTTCCTAGCAGAACATTGCTCAAAGAATCACACTGCCTTCGCCGGCTTGCCTTCTTCCCATAGTGCATCCTTTACGAATCTTTTGTTTCGAATCAGTGGTTCAGAACGCCAAAGTCACGTGATTTCAGTAAACGAGGCTTCGTTAAGTGATTCAAAATCTCAATTCTTCACTTGACTTTGGCAGTTTGATAGGTGTTCTGAACCACGGATTCGAAACAAAAGATTCGTAAAGCTTCATGAAGCAGTGTTTTGAATTCGTCCATCACTAGATATGATTGAAAAGTCATTATTTTGTTATTTTTGGCGCTCAAAAAGTATTCTCAGCGCTTTATAATATTAAGGTTGAACCACTGTGCTGTTTTAAATATGTTTTAGTATCTTTCTGAGCCTCTGAAAGTGTTCATTATCTCACTGTCAATAGAGATTCACTAAACCATCAGATTTTATCAAAAATATCTTCATTTGTGTTCTGAAGATGAACGAAGGTCTTTCAGGTGAAAAACGACATGAGGGTGAGGAATTAATGACAGAATTTACATTTTTGGGTGAACTAACCCTTTAAGCAGTACATTACTTCATGAAAACATCTGAAACATCTGTATTTGACAAATATTATGTCTAATCCACTTCGTCTGTGATAAAGTTTGCAAACGCAGCATAACAGGAAACAGAAAGTGTCCGAACCGACTCGACGGTTCTGTTTTCAAAACATTTCAGAAAATAAAAAAATCACGTTTCAGTATTAATAAAAACTCATTAAAGTGATAGTTCTGTCTGAAAATTGTCATCATTTACTCTTGTGTCGTTTCAAACTTACGACTATCTTTTTCAGAGTATAAAAGAAGATATTTTGAGGAATGTTGATATTCAACGTTATCATTGACTTCCATATGAACAAACAAAATACTGAATAAATGAAACCTGGTAAACAATATGAATAGTTTCAGGCATCTTTATCCTCATGCACGTTATTCCGTTATGAAACTACACATTTTTTCCCATAATTTCTGTGAAATTCCACCTTCATTTGCAAAATGAAGTTTTTGAAACTTAGATGTTGTTTATCTTCATTCACTTCCGTTGGATCTTAAATGATTAAATTTGAAGAAGGGAAAATTGAAAACAAAAGAACCGACTGTTATCTACTTCTTTATGGTATTTTAGTCATGATCTCAAAAGTGGTGTTATTATCGGAAATGAGCTCTATATTTCCAGCACTATTAAACTATTCTTCAATTCAAAAGCCCGTTTACGCCATTGGAAAAAAAAAGAAGATTATTGCAACTTTTTATCTCACAATTCTGACTTTTTTTCAGAGTTATAAAGTCAGAATTGCGAGATATAAAGTCAGAATTGCGAGATATAAAGTCAGAATTGCGAGTTATAAAGTCAGAATTGCGAGATATAAAGTCAGAATTGCGAGATATAAAGTCAGAATTGAGGGATATAAAGTCAGAATTGCGAGATATAAAGTCAGAATTGCGAGATATAAAGTCAGAATTGAGGGATATAAAGTCAGAATTGCGAGATATAAAGTCAGAATTGCGAGATATAAAGTCAGAATTGCGAGATATAAAGTCAGAATTGCGAGATATAAAGTCAGAATTGAGGGATATAAAGTCAGAATTGTGAGATATAAAGTCAGAATTGCGAGATATAAAGTCAGAATTGCGAGATATAAAGTCAGAATTGAGGGATATAAAGTCAGAATTGCGAGATATAAAGTCAGAATTGAGGGATATAAAGTCAGAATTGCGAGATATAAAGTCAGAATTGCGAGATATAAAGTCAGAATTGCGAGATATAAAGTCAGAATTGAGGGATATAAAGTCAGAATTGAGGGATATAAAGTCAGAATTGCGAGATATAAAGTCAGAATTGTGAGATAAAAAGTTGCAATAATCTTTTTTTTTTCCAATGGCGGAAACGGGCTTCCATAGTTTTAGTGAACAATCAGCTTGGTGAAATTAAAGATATCTACACCGCCGTGTTCAAGCTTGATAACAAATTAAAATAAGAGATATAAAGTCAGAATTGCGAGTTATAAAGTCAGAATCTTAGCATCTATTTGAATGAACAACTTTCACTTCAGCGCGACTCTCTGGAGTTCCAGTAGAGGGCGCTCGTGCAACTGAAGCAGAAACATCCGAGTCAAGAAGAAGAAGAAGAAGAAGTGAGTGAGGGAAGAGAACATAAACAAATGAAGTGGAACACAGCCGTTCATTCAGCTTAAAACTGTTCTTTTTCAGACTGTGAGTAACGTTACATTCATTTTATCATTTATTAGGTGACATAAATTCAAACGAATCGGTTCATTTAGTGAATCACTCAGAAATGAACCGACTGATGTTGAACATTACGCTCGTGAAACGTAAACTCGTTACTGACTGCTTTTTCACAATACAATTTGTGGAGATTAGTTTTGTTTTATGTAATGAAACCTGGTAAACAGTTTTTAATGTGTGTAAATCATATGTAAAGTAACACCAACATAAAAACCGCTAGAGGAGTTGAACTGTTTCTAAACCGTTATTTGCTCAAAATCTGGAAAATTGAGACTGATTGTAAGTTCAAGCAAGCAGGAGAAACTACTGACATACTATTGTAAAGATGGAGTTTAAGGAAGAACCCTGCGGAATAAAAGATGAAGATACAGAGGAACAAATAGGTTGGTGTTTTCCTTCATTCTCTTTAATGACTGATGAGGAAGATGAAGATGAAAGCTGACATATCCTCCTGAGATCCAGGCGTAGACTTCTTCTTCCACAGGACAGTATATTTTAGTGAATATGTTTTCAGAGATACTAAAATGAGGTTTCGCCATGACAACTCCATCTACTTGGTACTAAAAATCACTTAATTATTGATATGGACTGAATTATCAAATTTGGCACTCTTATGGGAATATGATACTATTTTGTAATTATTTAAATCTGAGTCATTTTCAAATTTGTCGTAAATAAGCATCTCAGGAAAACATGGGTTTCAAATCAGAATATGACTTTGTTGCGAAACAGTGCGTTGGTTTCATTCATGTCCTCTGTAGAAGACACCAGGACTTACCAGGTTTATCAGACATCTTGGGCTGACACAAGAAGTCAGTAGGGAAAGAAATTGTATATCAATATTCCTATGAGATATTCTTATGAAGATGTTCCCTAGTTATTACTCCCATTATTACACAATTTTTTTTAATTACATGTTGCCATAAGAACACATTAATATGCAAGTAATTACATTTTATAGAATGTAATTATTGTGTCAGGATGTCATCTTATTTTAATCAGTTATCGAACTTGAACACGGCGGTGAAGATATCTTTAATTTCACCAAGCTGATTGTTCACTAAAACTATGAAAGCCCGTTTATGCCATTGGAAAAAAAAGATTATTGCAACTTTTTATCTCACAATTCTGACTTTTTTCACAGAATTGCGAGATATAAAGTCACAATTGAGGGATATAAAGTCACAATTGAGGGATATAAAGTCACAATTGCGAGATATAAAGTCACAATTGAGGGATATAAAGTCAGAATTGCAAGATATAAAGTCAGAATTGAGGGGTATAAAGTCACAATTGAGGGATATAAAGTCAGAATTGCGAGTTATAAAGTCAGAATTGAGGGATATAAAGTCAGAATTGCGAGATATAAAGTCAGAATTGAGGGATATAAAGTCAGAATTGAGGGATATAAAATCAGAATTGCGAGATATAAAGTCAGAATTGAGGGATATAAAGTCAGAATTGAGGGATATAAAGTCAGAATTGCGAGATATAAAGTCAGAATTGAGGGATATAAAGTCAGAATTGAGGGATATAAAATCAGAATTGCGAGATATAAAGTCAGAATTGCGAGATAAAGTCAGAATTGAGGGATATAAAGTCAGAATTGAGGGATATAAAGTCAGAATTGCGAGTTATAAAGTCAGAATTGAGGGATATAAAGTCAGAATTGAGGGATATAAAGTCAGAATTGCAAGATATAAAGTCAGAATTGAGGGATATAAAGTCAGAATTGCGAGATATAAAGTCAGAATTGCGAGTTATAAAGTCAGAATTGAGGGATATAAAGTCAGAATTGCGAGATATAACGTCAGAATTGCGAGTTATAAAGTCAGAATTGAGGGATATAAAGTCAGAATTGAGGGATATAAAGTCAGAATTGTGAGTTATAAAGTCAGAATTGAAGGATATAAAGTCAGAATTGAGGGATATAAAATCAGAATTGCGAGATATAAAGTCAGAATTGCGAGATAAAGTCAGAATTGAGGGATATAAAGTCAGAATTGAGGGATATAAAGTCAGAATTGCGAGTTATAAAGTCAGAATTGCGAGTTATAAAGTCAGAATTGAGGGATATAAAGTCAGAATTGAGGGATATAAAGTCAGAATTGCGAGTTATAAAGTCAGAATTGAGGGATATAAAGTCAGAATTGAGGGATATAAAGTCAGAATTGAGGGATATAAAGTCAGAATTGCGAGTTATAAAGTCAGAATTGAGGGATATAAAGTCAGAATTGCGAGATATAAAGTCAGAATTGTGAGTTATAAAGTCAGAATTGTGAGTTATAAAGTCAGAATTGAGGGATATAAAGTCAGAATTGAGGGATATAAAGTCAGAATTGCGAGATATAAAGTCAGAATTGCGAGTTATAAAGTCAGAATTGAGGGATATAAAGTCAGAATTGCGAGTTATAAAGTCAGAATTGAGGGATATAAAGTCAGAATTGCGAGTTATAAAGTCAGAATTGAGGGATATAAAGTCAGAATTGAGGGATATAAAAGCAGAATTGCGAGATATAAAGTCAGAATTGCGAGATAAAGTCAGAATTGAGGGATATAAAGTCAGAATTGCGAGTTATAAAGTCAGAATTGCGAGTTATAAAGTCAGAATTGAGGGATATAAAGTCAGAATTGAGGGATATAAAGTCAGAATTGCGAGTTATAAAGTCAGAATTGAGGGATATAAAGTCAGAATTGAGGGATATAAAATCAGAATTGCGAGTTATAAAGTCAGAATTGGGGGATATAAAGTCAGAATTGCGAGATATAAAGTCAGAATTGTGAGTTATAAAGTCAGAATTGAGGGATATAAAGTCAGAATTGAGGGATATAAAGTCAGAATTGCGAGTTATAAAGTCAGAATTGAGGGATATAAAGTCAGAATTGTGAGTTATAAAGTCAGAATTGAGGGATATAAAGTCAGAATTGCGAGATATAAAGTTAGAATTGAGAGATATAAAGTCAGAATTGCTAGATATAAAGTCAGAATTGAGGGATATAAAGTCAGAATTGTGAGATATAAAGTCAGAATTGAGGGATATAAAGTCAGAATTGCGAGTTATAAAGTCAGAATTGAGGGATATAAAGTCAGAATTGAGGGATATAAAGTCAGAATTGTGAGATATAAAGTCAGAATTGAGGGATATAAAGTCAGAATTGCGAGTTATAAAGTCAGAATTGAGGGATATAAAGTCAGAATTGAGGGATATAAAGTCAGAATTGCGAGTTATAAAGTCAGAATTGAGGGATATAAAGTCAGAATTGTGAGATATAAAGTCAGAATTGCGAGATATAAAGTCAGAATTGCGAGATATAAAGTCAGAATTGAGGGATATAAAGTCAGAATTGAGAGATATAAAGTCAGAATTGCGAGATATAAAGTCAGAATTCTTTTTTTTTTTCAGTGGCGAAAATGGGCTTCCATACTAAAACCCCCACAGTCATCATGATTTCAAGCCATTTCAAGTTTGATTTTAGTCTTCCCATTCACGCCGATTCGAGAATTCACGCTAAAACAAAGGGCAGGATTTATCATACAAACCAATCATAACCGATCACATCAAATCAGCGCAATGGAGACATCGCCTCCTCTCACGTGACTTTCCCCAATTCATTTTCAGTTACACCGCTGAGCTATTTATTGGTTAAAGCGACAACATCATATCATACAGCATTTAAATAGACAGACATTTTGTCAGAATCTCTCCATATTATTTTGTTTAGTTGTCTGTTCAGAGTCATAGGAGTATTATATTTGAAACAAGAAAATCAAGATTCTCAATTTATCCAGAATCGTACCTCTAGTTTCTTATGCTCCAAACAATGTAATAAACTAAATTCACACTATAATTCGCTTATATTTCTGGTTCTCAGGAGGATATAACAATACATCTAAAACTAGACTCTGTAATGAACTGTAAAGCTCAAGTAAGAATGGACTATTTCTTTGTTTCTCATTTGCCTAATTGAATTTGGGGAATTTAATGTTGATTTTAGACCCGCTGGAAGACAAACAACATCATTTCACAAATGAAGATGGAAAACCGACACATGAAAATGAAGACAAACATCCGTTTCAAAAACCTCATTTCAAAAATGAAGATGGAAATGCGGTCGTTTCAAAAACCGAAGAGCATTTCGCACAAAATCAAGCTGGAATATCTGGACTCAAAGGATCATTCGCCTGCTCCGAGTGTGGAAAGAGTTACATATATAAATCAACCCTTAAAAAACACATGAGAGAACACACTGGAGAAAAACTGTCCACCTGCTCCGAGTGTTTTAAGAGTTTCACGGATAAATCCGCCCTTAACAGACACATGAGATCTCACACCGGAGAGAGGCCGTACACATGCTCTCAGTGTGGAAACGGTTTCAGACACAAAGGACACTTAAATGACCACATGAGACTTCACACCGGAGAAAAACCCCACACCTGCTCCGAGTGCGGAAAGAGTTTCATCCGCAAAGAGGAAGTAAACGTGCACATGAGGATTCACACCGGAGAAAACCTGTTCACGTGCTCCCAGTGCGGAAAGAGTTTCATTCGGAAAGGACACCTAAACGTGCACATGAGATCTCACACTGGAGAGAGGCCTTATCCGTGCGCTCAGTGCGGAAAGAGTTTCGGGTACAAAAGCGTTCTCAACACGCATCTGCTATCTCACGCCGGAGTGAAGTTGTTCAGCTGCGATCGGTGCAAGAAAACGTTTGTTTTTGAATCGAACTTAAAAACGCACCTTAAAGTGCATTCTGCCGTGAAGCCTCACGTTTGTTCGTTTTGTGGAAAGAGTTTCACGCGACTGCAGTATTTGAAAGAGCACGAGAGCGTTCACACCGGCGTGAAACCTCACGTGTGCTCCTTCTGCGGGAAGAGCTTCGTTATATTAAGCAACTTAAAATCTCACCAGAGAGTTCACACCGGAGAGAAACCGTACCAGTGCTCACACTGCGGGAAGAGCTTCGCTCGGTCAGATTCCTTGAAAAGGCATGAGAATGTTCATACCGGACAGAAGTGGGAAGAGTTTCACCCAATCATCTCATCTATAGACTCATATGAACAAACAATGCCTGAAGTTGCCGAATCGTGCAGCCCTACTTGCAAGTAAATGATTTGACATTCAGATCGTTTGGTTCTACACAGTAAAAACCCCAGAGTTAAATCAACTCTGCTCAGATAACATTTGGTCCCTCTCTAAATAGTGTTAAAGTAACACTGAAGCAGAATTAAAGTTAATGAGATAATTAAGCAATTAATTAAGCGATGATTGAACATTAATGATGAACACCTGCTGTTAACAAGCAGAATCACTGAAGAAAAGAACAACTGACTTCAACTAATTTCCTGAACAACTGAATAACTCTGCTTCAGTGTTACTTTAACACTATTTAGAGAGGGACCAAATGTTATCTGAGCAGAGTTGATTTAACTCTGGGGATTTTACTGTGTATTATGCTTTTTTTTTTACTTGAGTTAGTGTGTGATATTGCTGTTTGAGCATGAAAAAGATCTGCAAGGTTACGAAGCTCTCAACGGACTTTAAAAGAACTACAATGAACGGCTCGTTTTGGACTACAACGTGTTGTAGTTGTAACAATGTTCCTCGTTTAAATAGTCCATGCCCACGGGATGAGGCCTGCCAATCACAACACACTACGCCAGCTAACCAATCACAGGACCTTTCATCAAAATCGGCGGGTTCAAGCCAGACTAGAGAGAGTCTTGCTGTAATGTGAAAAATAATGTTTTTTTAATATCCAAGCATGAAAATATATTCAAGTACACCCACAAAACAAAATAAAGATTTTGTAAAAGTGACATAATATGACCCATTTTATCTAAGAGGATAATTTGAAGTTGACTCCTATAACGTGATTTATAATTCAACTTCAAACACTTGTTTTTGCATTAAAAGATTTCTAAAGTTGTGTCGAGCTTTTTGTTAGTCTTAATGACCTGGGTGTTTGTTGATACAGATTTCATCTAAATTTATTTTGTTGATTAAATTTAAGAATATGACGCAAGCGACAACAGATATATTTGCAGTTTTTCAAAAAACAATTCGACATTTGCTCCCAAAATTTTTCTTATTGGGAATCAGGGGCCGTATTCACAAAACATCTTAAGGCTAAAAGTAGTTCCTAACTTGCCGATTTAGGAGAAACTCTTAAAAATAATGGGTGTGTCAGTCCTAAATTTAGGACATTTTTACTCTAAGAATATTTCACAAAGTATTTTAGCGCTAAAATTGTGAAAAGTTAGTAGTCAAGAAGACTCCTAAGTCCAACTCACAAACAATCCTGAACACTATGAGGCAATGGCGATAGAGCCAAAAATAAATCTTTAATAATAATGTCCAATTGATCCTTCGCCAGGAGTTTGATTGACAGGCGATCTGACCAATCATAACCCCGAATCCGCCATGGGGAGTTAGTAGATTAACTTTGGTGAACTTGAACGTCTTTCCGCGCTTGAAACAACATTCCTTCTGATGTTCATTCATGTTTATTTGATGCTATAAATGAACTAGTATGAAGAGATGATCTGTTCACGAGGAGCTACAGCGATCTGTCACCACACATTAAACACACACTAGACGCTATTTATTGATTAAACTGATTGATTAAAAAGGGCTCCAACCTCTGAATTTAGCCCAGAGTTCTTATTATTGTAGTAAAACCATGGTTAATTTTTGTAAGCGTTGAACAAAAAGTCAAAGTATCACCAAGTTATGTTTCCCACATGCTTTATTTTACTGCTGAACTGAAAAATCTCATAGGAAAATCCCGAGAGAACAAGGGGGCGGGGCATTCTGGGAACAATTATGTATGCAAATATGTATGCTTGTGGATTTATATATGGGTACAATTATGTTATTTTTATCTTTTTAACTTTTTCATTTAAACTGTTTCATATATTGTGTCCCGCTTCAATCAATTCATGGAATTGTTTCTAAATGACTATTAGAGCAAAACAGTGATTAAGTGTGATGATCATCTGCTAAATGAGCAACAACGACCACAATTCACTCCTTCAGTCAGTGAAGCCGCTCCCACAGCCGTTCATGAGAGTTTAAATGCTGGGGAATATTCCCATCTTCCCACAGGAGAAGAAGAAGAAGAAGAAGAAGCAGGAGAAACTACTGACATACTATTGTAAAGATGGAGTTTAAGGAAGAACCCTGCGGAATAAAAGATGAAGATACAGAGGAACAAATAGGTTGGTGTTTTCCTTCATTCTCTTTAATCATTGATGAGGAACGTAAAGGACCAGTTCGCACCAAAATTAAGGCTGTATTTCATTTAGTGCCTTCTGTAATTTAATTATGGGAATTTAATGTTATATTTTAGACCTGATGGACGCGAATGAAGACAAACTGCAACCTTACCGTTTCGTAAATGAAGATGGAGATTTCACACAAAAACAACCCAGAACAACTGGAGTCGAAGACTCTTTCACCTGCATTCGGTGTGGAAAGAGTTACACACGGAAATTTTTTCTCACCAGACACATGAGAGTTCACACCGGAGAGAGGCCTCACACCTGCTCTCAGTGCGGAAAGAGTTTTACTCGCAAAGAGGACGTCAATGTGCACATGAGAGTTCACACCGGAGAAAGACCGTTCGTCTGCTCTCAGTGCGGAAAGAGCTTCAAACGCAAAAACACTCTCAACGATCATCTGCTCACTCACTCCGAAGTGAAGTCGTTCAGCTGCGATCGGTGCGAGAAAACGTTTGCTTCGGCGACATTCTTGAGAAGACACCTTAAAGTTCACACTGCCATGAAGCCTCACGTTTGTTCATTTTGTGGAAAGAGTTTTACACAACTGCAAAATTTAAAAGCGCACGAGCGTGTTCACACTGGCGTGAGACCTTATATGTGCTTCGACTGTGGAAAGACCTTCACTGTATCCAGTGCCTTAACAATACACCAGAGAGTTCACACTGGAGAGAAACCGTACCAGTGCTCACACTGTGGGAAGAGCTTCTCCCAGTCTGGAAACCTGAAAGATCATGAAAGAGTTCACACTGGAGAGAAGCCGTACAAGTGTTCACACTGCGGACTGAGTTTTGCTCGGTCAGAAACCTTGAAAGATCATGAGAGAATTCACACTGGAGAGAAGCCGTACCAGTGCTCTTCATGTGGGAAGAGCTTCTCTTACTCGAAATCCTTGAAACATCACGAGGGAATTCACACTGGAGAGAGACCGCACCAGTGCTCTTCATGTGGGAAGAGCTTCACCAAATCATCTAGTCTACAGACTCATAAGAAAAAGGATTGCCTAAAGACGTCTAAGTGAACAAGGTTCAGGTTCAGATCCATCACTTGCGTGTACCGTATTTTCCGCATTATAAGGCGCATGAAATAGAAGATGCTGCAGTCAAACGTTTGACTGAGTTTGCATTATGCATCCACTAGATGGAGCTGTGCTAAAGTGAATGTCAACAAAACAGTCAGATAAAGTCAAACTTTATTAAGCGTTCTGACTCACTCCCATGGTAACGTTGTTCAAACGTTGATGTGCATATTAACAATATCTCCCAGCCTTGCTCGCTCTTCTCCCAAACGTTGAGAGGAACTTTTCCCTAATTCAGTAAACGCGTAGTAAAAGAAACAGTCTGATACCACTAAATCAAACGTTAGTGCATAACTCAGTTACGTATAACACATAAAGCTCACTTTTTCAGTTCATTCCCCGTCCACGAATCCCTCGAATTCCTCTTCTTCAGTGTCCGAATTGAACAGTTGGGTGACTACGGCATCCGACCCGCCCGGCTCCCTCTCGTCAGTGTCGCTGCTGTTGCCTGGCAGTTCAGAGATTATTCCTGCCTTCGTGAAAGCTCGGATCACAATTGAGACGGATATATCAGCCCAGGCATCCACGATCCATTGGCAGATAGTGACGTAACTCCTTGATCCATATATAAGGCGCTCCGGATTATAAGACGCACTGTCGTTTTTTTGAGAAAATTAAAGGCTTTTAAGTGCGCCTTATAGTGTGGAAAATACAGCATATTTTCATATTCCGATAAAGCAAAAGTTGGAATTTCTTGGAACATGGCGACATTATCAAACATGAAATTGTTAAAATTTTATAAAGGATTATTGAAAATTGTTTGGCCATCACTGGAAATTCAAAACGACCCTGAATGCTTTTATGTAAAAGTAATTATTTCAATATCCTCTACAAATTAATTTTGGATGTCAGGTGGTGATGTCATTCATTGTTCACTATATTTGGGACGTCTGCCTTTACATGCACATGAACTTTAATGACGTCCCGTTCTTAATCTGTAGGGTTTCATATGGAGTTGGTCCACTGTTTGCAGCTGCTCTTTCCACAAGGTTTAGGAAGTTCTTGACGATTCTTCTAGAAGAGCATTTGTGAGGTCAGGCACTGATGTTGGAAGAGAAGGTCTGGCTCACAGTCTCCGTTCTAATTCATCCCAAAAGTTTTCTATCAGGTTGAAGTGGCCAGGCCCGATCCCTGACCATAATCCCCCCCTCCACCCAGAATCCTCCATCAGATTGAGTGATTCGTCACTCCAGAGAACATGGAAGTGATGGGAACACCTGAATTCAGTGGTTTGGAGGGGAATCCCAATACTTTTGGCAATATATTGTATCTCTAGACCAGTGCTTCCCAAACTATGAACCGTGGCGCCCCCAGTGGGCCGTAGCGGTATTGCAGGGGGCCGTAGCTAGTCCAAGTCAACATATTAAAATAATAAAAATAT
Organism: Zacco platypus; assembly: GCA_038088235.1. Lineage (NCBI taxonomy): Eukaryota > Metazoa > Chordata > Actinopteri > Cypriniformes > Xenocyprididae > Zacco > Zacco platypus. The sequence goes on from CM076070.1 coordinate 19,054,525, forward strand.
TCCAATTGTTCCAAAATTAGATTTTTTTTTAAAGTATGTAAGGTTAGTGTTATGGATTTAAATATATTTGTAAAGAATGTTTACATCATAATTCACATGAAAAACTTGTTAATAAATGTATTTCTAGGCAAATGTCGGTATATATTTTTTAACGGCGGGGTCGTGGAGCTAGTTTTTGGGGGGCCTTATCCCTCTTAAGTTTGGGAAGCTCTGCTCTAGACACTTGCATTGTCTGCAGATTTTGTTACATCAAGAAAAAACAAATTGAGTGATTTAAGTAATGAACACATTTGCTTGAGTGCACATGTAATCAAAGGTAATATGAGGTTTAGGAACCTTTTTCCTCATCGAAGCATGGAGACGTTGGGAAGTTACTGTTTATTGAGAAACTAAAGCAGTAATACTTTGTAATTCATATACATTCAAGGGGGAGGGATCTAAACAAAGCATGCAAATGCAGTGCAGGAATCAGCCTTTCCCGGTATTTCCCCAGCCCTGATCTAATCACCACATCAGTGTCATTCAAACGCATCCATCAGTCTGACTGTATCACACCTGCCTTCACGTTATCATAGAGACAAAGGTTTAGTCAGTGGTTGTTGTTTTTTTATTGTTTTGACCTAACCCGACCTGAAAGACGTTGCTTCATTTTTGTTTGTGCTGAAACTGAAAGAGAAATAAAAAAGAAAGAAACTGGTAAAACATGTTATTTGTTCCTTTTAAATCTCTTTATATCTTTCACATTTTTAACAAATAATACGTGCACCATCTAACTTTAAAATGAAGTGAAGATTTAAAGTCAAGAACATCAGAAACACACAACAGTTCAAGGAGTCCAAGGTAATACAACTACAAACTCTTTAGCAGAAGCTTGAATCTCTCCAAAATGGTCTATTATTGGTGAAAAAACAGCTGTTACCTATAAGATGTTATTTCGAAATAGTTAATTGTTCTAAATCAAACATGTTTGGGGAGAGAAATTATGTTTTTATATATATATATGTGTGTGTGTGTATTATATATAGTCTCTCAACCAAGATAACAGATAATAGTGGTTGTTTTAAATCTTATTTATAAGGGTTGAATAGTTTAATACGGTTTCCGCCAGTAGAGGGCGCTCGTCCAACTGAAGCAAAAACACACCCGAGTCTAGAAGAAGAAGAAGAAGAAGAAGTGAGTGAGGGAACATAAACATGAGAGTTAGGACACAGCCGTTCATTCTGCGCTAAATCTGCTTTTTCAGACTGTGAGTACATTCATTTTTAGATTTATTTGGAGTTTAATAATTAAATTCAAAAGATTCGATTCATTTTAGTGGAACCAGCCGGAGTGTTTACCGCATTAATCCGAAACAGATCTTGAACCCGAAGTTAGGAGGCGGCTTTCATCATGTTTGACTAGAAGTGAAGCCCTAACGTGGTTTTACCGCAAATATTTTTCAGTAAAAAGCCGTTCATGAGAGTTTAAATGCTGGGGAATATTCCCATCTTCCCACAGGAGAAGAAGCAGGAGAAACTACTGACATACTATTGTAAAGATGGAGTTTAAGGAAGAACCCTGCGGAATAAAAGATGAAGATACAGAGGAACAAATAGGTTGGTGTTTTCCTTCATTCTCTTTAACCCTCTTATGTCCTCGGGGTCTATATGACCCCGATTGACGTTTCATTCGTTTAAAAAAAATGGTTCCCTTCATCTTAGAGGAATGAAATTTTGTGACTTTTCCTACATTATCTATCTATACATGCACAGAAAAGCTGGGCTTGATTCGGTTGTTCTAAAGGTATGTAAAAAAAAAAAAAAAGTCACACTCATGACCTTTGAGGTCAATATGACCCCACATTGAAATGAATGGAAAAATCGAAAAAAAAATGTGTTTTTTATTTTTCATTTGTCAAAAAAAATCTATAAATCTGAAAATTTCCATACCACAATGAAGTCCTGGTACTAGAGCACAAATGTAATGTGGAACGGACATGATCACTTGCACACACACATGCTCGCGCACACAAACACACACACAGGTGTGACTCCAATTGAAAGCATTTTTTTAGAAATTGACAAATAAAATCAATAATTCTAGCATAAATCTGAAAATTTCCACACAGAAATGAAGGCCTGGTACTAGAGCACAAATGCAATGTAGAAAAGACGTGCTCACTCAAACACACACACACACACACATTTAAGTATTTTTTTTCATAAAAAATTAATATTTCACACGCAAGCTAATGGTATAGTTGAGGAATTGTGTGGTAAATAGGTACAAAAGTACTTTGTATATCCAAAAACACAGCATTACTGTATAGATGAGAAGTAAACAAAAAAATAATATATTATATGTATTATTAAAAATGTTAAAAAAAGTTTTTTTACAAACATTCTTTAAATTTTGGGGTCATATAGAGTATAAACAGGAAACCGCAGACATATGAGGGTTAATGACTGATGAAGATGAAAACTACAGTACTATATTTGTGCAAATTTAACAATTTTTGTTTCCCCATTTATCCTTTTTTTTTTAAGAAGAACCCTGCAGAATAAAAGATGAAAAAACAGAGGAACAAATAGGTTGGTGTTTTCCTTCATTCTCTTTAATCACGTAAAGGACCAAATTAAGGTCTAAAATTTCTTTTCGTGCCTTCTGTAATTTAATTATGGGAATTTAATGTTATTTTTTTAGACCTGATGGACGCGAACGAAGACAAACTGCATCAGTTTCAAAAACCTCATGATTTAGCGAATGGAGATTTCGCACAAAAACAACCCCAAAAAACTGGAGCCGAAGAATCTTTCACCTGCACTCAGTGTGGAAAGAGTTACGCACGGAAGAAAACTCTCAGCAGACACATGATCATCCACACGGGAGAAAGGCCTCACACCTGCTCTCAGTGCGGAAAGAGTTTCATTCACAAAGAGGACGTCAATGCGCACATGAGAGTTCACACCAGAGAAAGACCGTTCGTCTGCTCTCAATGCGGAAGGAGTTTCTTGCGTAAAGGAAACTTGAATGTGCACATGAGGATTCACACTGGAGAAAAACCGTTCGCGTGTTCGGAGTGTGGGAAGAGCTTCTTACGTAAAGGAAACCTAATTGATCACATGAGCGTTCACACCGGAGAAAAACCGTTCGTCTGCTCTCAGTGCGGAAAGAGTTTCAAGCGCAAAACCGCCCTCAATAATCATCTGTACTCTCACTCCGAAGTGAAGTCGTTCAGCTGCGATCGGTGCGAGAAGACGTTTGCTTCGGCGACGTACTTGAGAAGACACCTTAAAATCCACACTCCTGCGAATCCTCACGTTTGTTCGTTTTGTGGAAAGAGTTTTACGCAACTGCAAAATTTAAAAGCGCACGAGCGTGTTCACACTGGCGTGAGACCTTACGTGTGCTTCGACTGCGGGAAGACCTTCACTGTATCCAGTGCCTTAAAAATACACCAGAGAATCCACACTGGAGAGAAACCGTACCAGTGCTCACACTGCGGGAAGAGCTTCTCCCAGTCAGGAACCTTGAAAGATCACGAGAAAATTCATACTAGAGAGAAACCGTACGAGTGTTCGCACTGCGGACAGAGTTTCGCTCTGCTAGAAATCTTGAAAGCTCACGAGAGGATTCACACTGGAGACAGACCGCACCAGTGCTCCTCATGGGGGAAGAGATTCACCAAATCATCTAGTCTACAGACTCGTAAGAAGAAGCTTTGCTCCAAGACGTCTAAGTGAGGGTTCAGATCCATCACTTGCGTGTATATTTTCATATTCTGATAAAGCAAAAGTTGGAATTTCTTGGCGACATTATCAAACATGAAATTGTTAAAATTTTATAAAGGATTGTTGAAGATTGTTTGGCCATCACTGGAAATTCAAAACGACCCTGAATGCTTTTATGCAAAAGTAATTATTTCAAGATCCTCTACAAATTAGTTTTGGCTGTCAGGTGGTGATGTCATTCATTGTTCACTATATTTGGGACGTCTGCCTTTACATGCACATGAACTTTAATGACGTCCCGTTCTTAATCTGTAGGGTTTCATATGGAGTTGGTCCACTGTTTGCAGCTGCTCTTTCCACAAGGTTTAGGAAGTTCTTGACGATTCTTCTAGAAGAGCATTTGTGAGGTCAGGCACTGATGTTGGAAGAGAAGGTCTGGCTCACAGTCTCCGCTCTAATTCATCCCAAAAGTTTTCTATCAGGTTGAAGTGGCCAGACCCGATCCCTGACCATAATCCCCCCCTCCACCGAACTTCACACTCGGCACAATGCAGTCGGGCAAGTACCTGGCAACCACCAAACCCAGAATCCTCCATCAGATTGAGTGATTCGTCACTCCAGAGAACATGGACGTGATGGGAACACCTGAATTCAGTGGTTTGGAGGGGAGTCCCAATACTTTTGGCAATATATTGTATCTCTGGACACTTGCATTGTGTGCAGAATTTGTTACATCAAGAAAAAACAAACTTGTGATTATTGAGTGATTTAAGTAATAAACATTTACTTGAGTTTACATGTGATGAAAGATAATAAACACACTTGTTACTTCTGATCCTGTGAGTGGATGTGTCTGCGTCTCTCTCTTTCTATCCCTCTCTCTCTTTCTATCCCTCTCTCTCTCTTTCTATCCCTCTCTCTCTTTCTATCCCTCTCTCTCTCTTTCTATCCCTCTCTCTCTTTCTATCCCTCTCTCTCTCTTTCTATCCCTCTCTCTCTTTCTATCCCTCTCTCTCTCTTTCTATCCCTCTCTCTCTTTCTATCCCTCTCTCTCTCTTTCTATCCCTCTCTCTCTTTCTATCCCTCTCTCTCTTTCTATCCCTCTCTCTCTCTTTCTATCCCTCTCTCTCTTTCTATCCCTCTCTCTCTCTTTCTATCCCTCTCTCTCTCTTTCTATCCCTCTCTCTCTTTCTATCCCTCTCTCTCTCTTTCTATCCCTCTCTCTCTTTCTATCCCTCTCTCTCTCTTTCTATCCCTCTCTCTCTTTCTATCCCTCTCTCTCTTTCTATCCCTCTCTCTCTCTTTCTATCCCTCTCTCTCTCTTTCTATCCCTCTCTCTCTTTCTATCCCTCTCTCTCTCTTTCTATCCCTCTCTCTCTCTTTCTATCCCTCTCTCTCTCTTTCTATCCCCCCCTCCCTCTCTCTCTCTTTCTATCCCCCCTCTCTCTCTTTCTCTTTTTATCCCTCTCTCTCTTTCTATCCCCCCCCTCTCTCTCTTTCTTTCTATCCCTCTATCTCTCTTTCTATCCCTCTTTCTATCCCCCTCTCTCCCTCTCTGTCTCTCTCTCTTTCTATCCCTCTCTCTCTCTTTCTATCCCTCTCTCTCTCTTTCTATCCCCCCCTCCCTCTCTCTCTCTTTCTATCCCCCCTCTCTCTCTTTCTCTTTTTATCCCTCTCTCTCTTTCTATCCCCCCCCTCTCTCTCTTTCTTTCTATCCCTCTCTCTCTCTTTCTATCCCTCTCTCTCTTTCTATCCCTCTCTCTCTCTTTCTATCCCTCTCTCTCTCTTTCTATCCCTCTCTCTCTCTTTCTATCCCCCCCTCCCTCTCTCTCTCTTTCTATCCCCCCTCTCTCTCTTTCTCTTTTTATCCCTCTCTCTCTTTCTATCCCCCCCCCTCTCTCTCTTTCTTTCTATCCCTCTATCTCTCTTTCTATCCCTCTTTCTATCCCCCTCTCTCCCTCTCTGTCTCTCTCTCTTTCTATCCCTCTCTCTTTCTATCCCCCCCTCTCTCTCTCTCTCTCTCTCTCTCTCTCTTTCTATCTCTCTTTCTATCTCCCTCTCTGTCTCTCTCTCTTTCTATCCCTCTCTCTCTCTTTCTATCCCTCTCTCTCTTTCTATCCCCCCTCTTTCTCTCTCTCTTTCTATCTCTCTTTCTATCCCTCTCTCTCTCTTTCTATCCCTCTCTTTCTATCCCCCCCCTCTCTCTTTCTATCCCCCCCTCCCTCTCTATCTCTTTCTATCCCCCCCTCCCTCTCTATCTCTTTCTATCCCCCCCCTCCCTCTCTATCTCTTTCTATCCCCCCCCTCTCTCTTTCTATCCCCCCCTCCCTCTCTCTCTCTTTCTATCTCCCCTCTCTCTCTTTCTCTTTTTATCCCTCTCTCTCTTTCTATCCCCCCTCTTTCTCTCTCTCTTTCTATCCCTCTTTCTATCCCCCTCTCTCCCTCTCTGTCTCTCTCTTTCTATCCCTCTCTCTCTTTCTATCCCTCTCTCTCTCTCTTTCTATCCCTCTCTCTCTCTCTCTCTCTCTCTCTCTCTCTCTCTCTCTCTCTCAGCTGGTTAACTGAGTGTGTTCCTGGAGGATTGGTGGACTGCAGGAGCGTCTCTTGAAGCACAGAGAAGAGATTCTGTTGACGTGTTTTATTGAGAGAGTTACAGTGGTGCCGTTTTCTTATGATTCATGATCTATGAACTGTATATCGTTTGCTACCTTGAGTGTTTTTTTTTCTTTATGTATAAATCTTTTCTCTTGTGTTTGGTATAGCCATTATATTATCTTTTATATTTCTTACAGGGTTTGTTTAGTTATTGTTATATGTTATTGTTATTGTTTTGACCTTACCGAACCTGAACGACTTTGCTTTATTTTTGTTTTTGGTGAAATTGAAAGAAAAATATTAAATCTAATTAATGAGGGTTGAATGGTTTAATATGGTTTCCGCCAGTAGAGGGCGCTCGTGCAACTGAATAAAAACATCGAGTCTAGAAGAAGAAGAAGAAGAAGAAGTGAGTGAGGGAAGGGAACATAAACATGAGAGTTAGAACACAGCCGTTCATTCTGCTCTAAATCTGATGTTTTCAGACTGTGAGTACATTAATTTGATCATTTATTAGGAGAAATCTAAAAGATTCGGTTCAATTTAGTGAATCTAACTAGCCGGAGTGTTTACCGATTCAGATCTTGAATCCGAAGTTAGGAGGCTTCTCTCATCATGTTTGAGTAGAAGTGAACCCCTAACCTGCTTTTACTACACATATTTTCAGTAAAACTGGTAATCGATCCGTAAAAAACCCATGGTTACTACACTTTTACTATCATAAAGCCAAGATTGTGATTTAGTCACACGATGTATTTTATTTTCTGTTCTACCTCAGCTTATTTCGGTATTTGTTGGATTGATGTATGTGTGCATTTTATGTTATTATTAGTTTTTAAATGTTTATTTTTTTTACTAATTTTCATTTAAACTGTTTCATATATTGTGTCCTGCTTTCTCAACAACAACAACTAAATCAATTCATGGAATTGTTTCTAAACGATTATTTGATTAAAACACTTAAAGCTGGATAATTGAGTGATAAAGTGTGATGATCATCTGCTAAATGAGCAACAACGACCACAATTCACTCCTTCAGTCAGTGAAGCAGCTCCCACAGCCGTTCATGAGAGTTTAAATGCTGGGGAATATTCCCATCTTCCCACAGGAGAAGAAGAAGAAGCAGGAGAAACTACTGACATACTATTGTAAAGATGGAGTTTAAGGAAGAACCCTGCGGAATAAAAGATGAAGATACAGAGGAGCAAATAGGTTGGTGGTAATCAGATTACAGTTACATCTGAAAAGTGTTTTAGATTACCAAAGTGATTACTTTGAGTTTTAATGTCATTTAAACAGCGATTGGTGATTCTCTGACTCTGACCGTCTGAAAAAGAGTTCAGTTTCATGTTTTCCACTGTTTTCATGTTTTGTGAGTCATTGTATAATTCACTCGTCACTGCAACTTTTTCTCACAATTTGTTTTTTCCCTCACAATTGTGAGTTTGAATTTCACAATTCTGACTTCTTTTTCTCAGAATTGCGAGATTTAAACTCACAATTGCAAGTTATAAAGTCAGAATTGGGAGATATAAACTTGCAATACTGACTTTTTTTCTTGCAATTGTGAATTTAGTATGCGAGTTTATATCTCATAATTCGGACTTTTCTCAATATTGCGAGTTTATATCTCATAATTCGGACTTTTCTCAATATTGCGAGTTTATATCTCATAATTCGGACTTTTCTCAATATTGCGAGTTTATATCTCATAATTCGGACTTTTCTCAATATTGCGAGTTTATATCTCATAATTCTGACTTTTCTCAATATTGCGAGTTTATATCTCATAATTCGGACTTTTCTCAATATTGCGAGTTTATATCTCATAATTCGGACTTTTCTCAATATTGCGAGTTTATATCTCATAATTCGGACTTTTCTCAATATTGCGAGTTTATATCTCATAATTTGGACTTTTCTCAATATTGCGAGTTTATATCTCATAATTCGGACTTTTCTCAATATTGCGAGTTTATATCTCATAATTTTGACTTTTCTCAATATTGCAAGTTTATATCTCATAATTCTTACTTTTCTCAATATTGCGAGTTTATATCTCATAATTCTGACTTTATAACTCACAATTGCAACTTTATATCACTCAATTCTGAGGGAAAAAGTCAGAATTGTGAGATAAAAACTCGCAATGACCTTTTTTGTGTTTGTTTCACACTTATTAGTATTCCAAAGTATTCTAAAGTATTTAGATTAAGTTACTAAACTTGAGTAATGTAACGAAATACGTTACAAATTACTTTTTAAAGCATGTATTTAGTAATCCGTAGTGAAATACATTTTAAAAGTAACCCAGCTCTGGTCACAGCTTAGATGGTCATTATACTTAAATCTTTATATTCTGATTAGTAAAAATCTTCCACACTAGTAGACTCACTAGATTTGTGCTAAATTAAGGCTGTATTTCATTTTGTTTCTTCTGTAATGGGAATTTAATGTTATATTTCAGACGTGAATGAAGACAAACCGGATCGATTTCAAAAACCTCATTTCGTAAAGGAAGACATTTCCCAGACGGAGAAGGATTTCGCACAAAAACGAGCTCGAAAAACGGGATCGTTCACCTGCTCCGAGTGTGGAAAGCGTTACGTACGTAAATCGTTTCTTAACGGACACATGAGGATTCACGCCGGAGAGAATCTGTTCGCGTGCTCCCAGTGCGGAAAGAGTTTCATTCACGAAGACGACTTAAATGTGCACATAAAAATTCACACTGGAGAAAGACCTTATACATGTTCTCAATGTGGAAAGAGTTACAGACATAACAGACACTTAAATGACCACATGAGGATTCACACCGGAGAGAATCTGTTCACATGCTCTCAGTGTGGAAAGAGATTCACTCAGAAAGGAGGGTTAGATGCGCACATGAGGATTCACACCGGAGAAAAGCCGTTCTCCTGCTCTCAGTGTGGAAAGAGCTTCACTCAGAAATGCTCTCTCAACGATCATCTGCTCTCTCACTCCGGAGCGAGATCGTTCGGCTGCGATCGGTGCGAGAAAACGTTTGCTTCGGCGACGTACTTGAGAAGACACCTGAAAGTTCACACTTCCGAGAAGCCTCACTTTTGTTCTTTCTGTGGAAAGAGTTTTAAATATCTGCAGAAGTTAAAAGAGCACGAGAGCGTTCACACCGGCGTGAGCCCTTACGTGTGCTTCGACTGCGGGAAGAGCTTCACCACATCCAGCAACTTAAAGTCACACCAGAGAGTTCACACTGGAGAGAAACTGTACCAGTGCTCACACTGCGGGAAGAGCTTCTCCCAGTCGTCATCCTTGAAATATCACGAGAGAGTTCACTGTAAGGGTTCTTCTCCTGCAGGGTTTCCCAATGACTAAAGACACGTTAGAGAGTAGAAAACTGTACATTTCTTGTCTGTTACCACTCACTTATAAGCAAAATATGTGGGAGAGCCTTGTTAATTTGTTTGGTTAATACCAAATCAGAACTAGTTCGCACGTCATTTGTAATTCAAAAGCGTTTAATGACAGTATCTGGTCACACTTTACAAAATAGATGATGCATTTATGTTGAACGTGACCTGAGAGGGGAAGAAGGGAAGAGAGAGAGAGGAACGGTTACAATCTTCTTTCATCCCTTCCTTGACCATGTGACTGAAACCCAAATGTGAGACATTCAAACTGACCCGGTCAGAAGATTAACGGTGCGTTCACACTCGTCATGTTCAGTTCGATTAAAACGAACCCTGGTGCGATTGCTCAGTGTGACGAGCAGGGCAGGCGAGAGCAGTGAGGGAACGGCGCGAGGCCGGTGACGCGAGTGATAATGAGCGTCAGCTGCGCGCTACACCGGTCTCGTGTCTCTCACGGAGGAGCTCCGGAAGCATAAAAGAGGAGCGACGACAGTGAAGGATGTGAGAGGACCAGGTCTGGACTTTATGTTGTGTTTTATTTTGTTTGTGTGGACGGCAGTCGCCGTGAGGAACTGCCGCCCTTTTACTTACGTTTTATTGTTTGTTTTTGAGTTTATTAAAATACGTTGAACGTTTGTTGGTTCCTGCCTCCTTCCTTCCATTTAACCCCATTACACTCAGTTTGTGCGGTTCATATGTGAACGCTGCCATCCGAACCAAACAAGCGGACCGAGACGCTAAAAAGATGGATCTCAGTCCGGGTCGACTGATATATGAACGCAACACGGACCAAAGACATGTAAACGAACCAAAAACAGGAAGTGATGTCACGAGATGAGACGCTACAAGTCTCTGATTTGACGACGCGGGAAGATCGGTGTTTCCAAAATGAGTCGAGGGCAAACGTGGAGCAACGAGGAGGTGAAGTTTCTGTTTCTGCAAACAACGGAGGAAATCCTGCTGCTGTTTTGAGTGTTTTGAACATTTTATGAGCTCTTCGTGAGTTCTCAGCTGGTAAAAATAAAGCATATGTACACGCATAAAATGATGGCGTTTAATCCAGAACACAGCGTTGTTTTGAATGTTCGGTAAGCGAGCTCCGTCGCCAAATATACGTCATAAAAGCCGACCAATCAGACCTTTGTTTCAGTAACATCAGGTTCGCTGTTAAAAATGCCAGTGTGAACGCTAAGCGGACCAGGACTATATGTTTTGTTTTTGTTTTTTGGTCCGGACCAAACGTGTGAACACACCCTAAAACCCTTGATCTCTATCGACACCTTTTGTGTTTTTAGGATTTCCAAATGGCTTTCGGAGGCGGTTGGAAAATGAAAGCAAATGTTCATTGTAGAATGTCTCTGGATATCTTACATCATACTGGAATGTGGAAAGAGTTTCAGCCGATTATCTCATTTAGAGACTCATAAGAAATAGTGAGCAAAGTTCAGGTTCAGATCCGTCACTTACAAGTAATTAGTTTGAGATTATTCTGATAAAGCAAAAGTTGTGGGGGTTTTTTTTGAACATGGCAACATTATCAAAGAGATGAAATTATATTCCAACATTGGAAATTCAAAATGTCAGCTTTTGTTTATGTTGGGGAGTAAATACAGTAAAAGTAATGATTTCCATATGCTGTACAAATGAATTTTGTCTGTGAAGTGATGTTCGATTGTTAATGACATTCAGACTCTAGACACTTGCATTGTGTGCAGAATTTGTTACATCAAGAAAAAACAAACTTGTGATTTAAGTAATAAACACATTTACTTGAGTGCACATGTGATGAAAGATAATAAACACACTTGTTACGTCTGAGTCTGTGAGTGGATGTGTGTCTCTCTCTCTCTCTCTGTCTCTCTCTCTCTCTCTCTGTCTCTCTCTCTCTCTCTCTCCCCCTCTCTCTCTTTCTATCACTCTCTTTCTATCACTCTCTTTCTACCCCCTCTCTCTTTTTCTATTCTCTCTCTCTTTCTATGCCTCTCTTTCTCTCGCTCTCTTTCCATCCCTCTCTCTTTCTATCCCTCTCTCTTTCCATCCCTCTCTCTTTCTACCCCCTCTCTTTTTCTATTCTCTTCTCTCTCTCTCTCTCTCTCTCTCTCTCTCTCTCTCTCTCTCTCTCTCCTCTCTCTCTCTACCCCCTCTCTCTTTTTCTATTCTCTCTCTTTCTATCCCTCTCTCTCTCTACCCCCTCTCTCTCTTTTTCTATTCTTTCTCTCGCTCTCTTTCCAACCCTCTCTCTTTCTATCCCTCTCTTTCTATCCCCCCTCTCTCTCTTTCTATCTCTCTCTCTTTTTCTATTCTCTCTCTCTTTATATCCCCCTCTCTCTCTTTCTATCACTCTCTTTTTCTATCCCCCTCTCTCTCTTTCTATCACTCTTTTTCTATCCCCCTCTCTCTCTTTCTATCACTCTCTTTTTCTATCCCCCTCTCTCTCTTTCTATCACTCTCTTTTTCTATCCCCCTCTCTCTCTTTCTATCACTCTCTTTTTCTATCCCCCTCTCTCTCTCTCTCTTTCTACCCCCCCCTCTATCCCTTTGTGACGGTTCAATTGTAAACTCTTCAGCAGATTCCCCCATTCAAACAGATGTCTTGGATGCCTGAAATAGCTGACCGGAGGAATTGCAAATATGGCCGCCGAGTGAACAGACTTTCCTTGAAAGGGAATATACCCACACTGCACTAAAAATGTGACTGTCGACCCCTAGGACAGACTATGGAATAAAGCTAAATTCGATAACTAGATTACTGATTTCATATATGGATTTATATAGCCTATATGTAATTGAGAGAAAAAAAAATCTATTTTAAAACACATAATGTGTAGTTATGTTTTATATACATAAATAGAAAAATATAAAATATAGAAACGACAGTTATATTAAAGATTTAATGTAATATGCGTATTCACACAGATGATGGCAGTAAGTCACTCAAGCTAAAACTAGCGGGCGGGGCCTCTGCTCATATGGGCGGGGTTTGTTTATCTGGCCCCTCCCATCACTGCGATGCGTCGCTGCTGAAGTTTGTCCCTCCGCCGCTTCCGTTCGCGTTGACAATAAGCAGCAGCAGTAAAGATGGAGAGAGACTCTACAGTCCGCAGAACCAGAGCCCAGCAGAACCAACAGAAGCCGCCGGACAGTGGTGATGAGACGGCCGCGCGGAATGGGTTCCGGAGCCGCAAAGACAAGCCGGAAGTGAGCGCGCAACTGCTGCGCGAGAGTTCCGCTGTGATTCTGCTGCTCGGGTTCGTGTGTCTGCTGTGGGTTCTGGTTCTGATCTCAGTCCAGCAGCTCATCATTAGCAGCAGCGGACACTTCAACTCCGTCCGGGCCAGGTGAGACCCGTTTACTGTTTACTTCATAGAATACTGTGGTTAAAAACCCAAATGCCACGATCCATGGTAATAAAAAAAATACTATGGTATTTATTTTTTATACCTTGTTTATGGTGTGATAAACTTTAAAAAGCCTCATAGAGTTAATAATTGAGTAAAAATGAATAGTCAATCCCATGCAAACTACAGTTATTACTGTTACCATGGTTACTGGTACTACTGTTTTTGTGTGTGTGTGTGTGTGTGTGTGTGTGTGTGTGTGTTTTGGTAAATACAATGTAATTCTAGTATGTTTTCTTAACCATGGTAAATTTAGTCTGATAACATGTATGTTAAAGCATCACTGGGGTTTATTAACCAGGGCGAAATAATATTAATTATAATATTATTATATCAATTTGCCTCTATCTGGCAAAGAGAAACAAAGACAGTAAATCTAAACAGAACATGATGAATAAAGCTGGTTAATATCAATTAATATCAATTAATATTATTATTAATATGAATTATCTGATGAAATATGATGTAATTCAGTAGCAGTATATGTTTATCAACTCATGGTAAAATGATTTTGCTTATAAGAAATATGTATCTTGATATCATGAGAGTTAAAGCGTCGATAATATCCATGTTTGCGTTTAAAAAGATAATGGGAGATGTTTTAAGTGTTATTTCTGTACATCATAATCATATCTGTGGCTAATGATGTTCAAAGTTGGCATTGAATTAAATGCACGTGTGTAATGATGTGAATCAGGAAGCATTTGGAGCGGATCACCAGCGTCGGGCCGCGGACCGTCGGGAGCCCGGAGAACGAGATCACCACGGTCAACTACCTGCTGGATCAGATCGAGCAGATCCGGTCTGTGAGCGGATCCGGACCTCACTCCATCACGGTGGACGTCCAGCGGCCCACCGGCTCCTTCAGCATCGACTTCCTGGGCGGCTTCACCAGCTACTACGACCGCGTGACCAACATCGCCGTCAAACTGGAGCCAAAGACGAGCGCGCAGCACTTCATGCTCGCTAACTGCCACTTCGATTCGGTGGCCAACAGCCCGGGTACGTTTCTACAACGCTTAATCAACGTTTCGCAAATGAATCCCGAGTTTATGTGCTTCAACGAAGTTACGCTTCTTCCTTAATTGTGAGAATTAATGGAGCTCTCGGTTACGTCTCATTTGAGTTTCAAATTACGATTTCACTTTTTTTAACTTTAGTTCTTATGTCGCTGTTAGAGAATAAACAACATCTGCAAAGTTTTCTTTTACAGAAATCTCTGTTTAAGGACTACAAGGAGCTTCTTCCTGGGTTGGTGACATCACAAACCCCAAAATTTACATAAACTCCGCCCTCGAGAACATATAACAAAGGGGGCGGGGCCATGTTGGGCTGCTTTAGAGTTGTTGTAGTCGAGTGTTGTCGATGCCGTCATTTTACGCCGGACTGCTTCACAAACGAGGGTCGATTCAAGGAAAAAAGATGAACGTGACGACACATGCTAGTGATGAGTTGATCAACTCCACAGCAACTACATCAATTTATCCACTAACCGTTCAGAAACGTCTAAAAGTTGAACTTCTTCCTGAGTCTCTCCATCAGTTTGAACACTTTCCTCATTTTGTCTGCGTGAGATTCTCCAGCTTTGTTGTTGTTGAGCTGTTAAAGCTCCGCCCTCTTCTGGAGCAGCAGCTCATTTGCATTTAAAGGGACACACACAAAAACGGCGTGTTTTTGCTCCTCACACCCAAATAGAGGCAAATTTGACACTATAATAAATGATCTGTGGGGGATTTTGAGCTGAAACTTCACTGGAGACACCAGAGACTGATATTACATCTTGTGAAAGGGGCATTATCGGTCACCTTTAATGTTTCGACTAAAGTTTCTCGCCTTGAAAATTATGAAGCTTCATTAAGTGAAAGAGTTAATGTTATTTCTCAGAAGTTGCTCTTTCATAACTTCCGAGACTTAAATGAGACATAATTGAGAGTCGCATTACATTTTTATCTTTGTCTCAGATGTTTCTCTTAAGTGGGAAAATAACCCCAAAATTTACATAAACCCCGCCTCCGAGAACACATAACAAAGGGGGCGGGGCCATGTTGGGCTGCTTTAGAGAAGAGGAAGAGTTGTTGTCATCGAGCTGTTAAAGCTCCGCCCTCTTCTGGAGCAGCAGCTCATTTGCATTTAAAGGGACGCACACAAAAACGGCGTGTTTTTGCTCCTCACACCCAAATAGAGGCAAATTTGACACTATAATAAATGATCTGTGGGGGATTTTGAGCTGAAACTTCACTGGAGACACCAGAGACTGATAGGTCACCTTTAATGTTTCTACTAAAGTTTCTCGCCTTGAAAATTATGAAGCTTCATTAAGTGAAAGAGTTAGTGTTGTTTCTCAGAAGTTCATAACTTCCGAGACTTAAATGAGACATAATTGAGAGTCGCATTACATTTTTATCTTCGTCTCAGATGTTTCTCTTAAGTGGGAAAATAAACAAACGAGTCTCTCGTCGTCATCCAGTGAGAGTCTAGAGCTGTGAAATGAATGTGGAGATCATTGATTGAGTTTATATTGAGATCTCTGACTTTTTATTGCAGACTTGAGCAGTTTGAGACACTCTTCTGAACCTCTCGAGGAGACACGTGAGGTCGAGACACCGTAGACTTCAGTCATTCGCTCTGTGTTTAATCCGGGACAGATAACTGATGCTAAAGATCTGTTTTGGAATCTGTTTTCTGATGAAAAGATATTTTCACATGATGTCATGAACAGAATGTTCCACATTTCTTCATTCGTGCCCTTCGCCTCAGTTTTGTTCGCTGTTGTTTGGAGTGACGGCGATCAGATCGAGCAGTTTAAGGTTTCGTTGTGTTTGGTGTCAGTGATCTTTGTGTCAGATCTCATGTCTTTCTCATTTTTCACTGTGTTTGTGTCGATGTCAGGCGTATATGGACGGCCTTATTTGCATTTTTTATGCATTATTTCCAGTTATACTCTTGTGATCGGTGTTCTGAAATTCATAGAGAAGCAGGAAGTGAGAGTGAACAGCAGGAACACTGATATATGTGTATGTTGTCTGATTTATTTGCTGATGACTGCATGTAAAGATGCACATGCATGAGTGTTTAATAGGCAGTTGTGGTTTGAGTTTCACACCAATCATGTGTGGATTGATGTCAGATTTGAATGATTTCATTTGATTATGTTTGTGTGCATGTTTTACTCTAGTGAGTCAGTAATAACTGCAGGTGTGTGTGTGTGTGTGTTTCAGGAGCCAGTGATGACGCGGTCAGCTGCTCTGTGATGCTCGAGGTTTTACACTCGCTGGCGAATCTCTCTACGCCGCTCAAACACGGCGTCATCTTCCTGTTCAACGGGGCCGAGGAGAACATCCTGCAGGTGAGAGGTCACGACACGTCTGACCTTTGACCTCAGTGAGCATGCGATCGTCTCGGTGAAATGTGTTCAGCTCGCATCACTTTCATCATTCATGGTCTCAGTGTCTCTGTCTCTCTGTCTCAGGCGAGTCACGGCTTCATTACCCAGCATCCCTGGGCTCAGCAGGTGCGAGCGTTTGTGAACCTGGAGGCGGCAGGAGTGGGAGGGAAAGAGGTGGTGTTTCAGACAGGTAAACACTCATTACACCTGTGTGCGTCGGAGCGGAACACCTGCAGCAGAAGACACCTGCGCGGTTGCTAGGCAGAACGAGCGCTAGAGATTCACCATCGTCATCCTCATCCACACGAGCGTCGCTCTAAACCGGCGGTTCTCGACCAGACGGCCTCGAGAAGACCGAAGAGGCATGACAGTCAGCTAAAACAACTAAAAATCAAGATATTTCTACCCCAGGATTCACATGGTCTTGGAAAAACTAGAATAAATGAGGAAAAGGTGTGATTTCTAGACCAGGAAAAGTCATGAGATCAATAAAATCTGAAAACGCCATGGGCATTTTGTGTATATATATATATATATAATCAGGGCTGGGTGGGTTACTTTTAAAATGTTTTTCACTACAGATTACAAAATACATGCTTTAAAAAGTAATTTGTAAAGTATTTCGTTACATTTCTCAAGTTTAGTAACTTAATCTAAATATTTTAGAATACTTTGGAATACTAATAAGTGTGGAACAAACACAAAAAAGGTCATTGCAAGTTTTTATCTCACAATTCTGACTTTTTCCCTCAGAATTGTGTGATATAAAGTTGCAATTGTGAGTTATAAAGTCAGAATTATGAGATATAAACTCACAATATTGAGAAAAGTCAGAATTATGAGATATAAACTCACAATATTGAGAAAAGTCAGAATTATGAGAAATAAACTGAAAATATTGAGAAAAGTCAGAATTATGAGATATAAACTCACAATATTGAGAAAAGTCAGAATTATGAGATATAAACTCACAATATTGAGAAAAGTCAGAATTATGAGATATAAACTCACAATATTGAGAAAAGTCAGAATTATGAGATATAAACTCACAATATTGAGAAAAGTCAGAATTATGAGATATAAACTCACATACTAAATTCACAATTGCAAGAAAAAAAATTATATTGCAAGTTTATATCTCCCAATTCTGACTTTATAACTTGCAACTGTGAGTTTAAATCTCGCAATTCTGAGAAAAAGAAGTCAGAATTGTGAAACACAAACTCACAATTGTGAGGAAGAAAAAACAAATAGTGAGAAAAAGTTGCAGTGACGAGTGAATTATAAAATGACTCACAAAACATGAAAACAGTGGAAAACATGAAACTGAACTCTTTTTCAGACGGTCAGAGTCAGAGAATCACCAATCGCTGTTTAAATGACATTAAAACTCAAAGTAATCACTTTGGTAATCTAAAACACTTTTCAGATGTAACTGTAATCTGATTACCACCCATTTAAAATGTAACTGTAATGAAACACAGTTACTCAAATGTTGTATTTTAAATACGAAACTAAGTTACTTGTATTTCGTTACTCCCCAACCCTGTATATATATAAATATATAATTTAAATCCTCATCCAATAAATGAAAACTTCCACAATAATATAAGCCAGCTGGAAAAGTTGTTGTGTCGTTCTCTTCAGTGTCCTGAGGTCGCTTTAACAGCATCAATAGTGTAATACTGAGTTTATAATCAGAATATAGTCTCTGAAATAGTCAGGCTTGGCATTTATTTAGTTATTCAAAAGTAAGACAACATAAAAAGTGTCTCAGTGTTCCTCCTCAGCAAAATTCAATTCGACCATCAGTTTTCACAGTTTTTTTGTGAAGCGTCAACACACTTTAATTAGATTCATTGAATAAAGTGAGAGTTTTCACAAGCTGAAATCGTTGAGCTGGCGCTTTCTGTGTAATTCATTCGCAAGAAAAGTTATTGTTTTTCATGAGATTTTTTGAGTACGTCACCTTGACAAAATGTCTTTTTAAACCTAGAGATTTTATAATGTTTAATATTTATTCAGAAGCGAAACTGAGTGAAAAACTATTTCAGAAAATGGCTAATATATGCGCAAATAAATAATCCTCTGTGATCGTTAAAGTGGTAATTAATGTCTTATTTTCAAATAAAAGTGTTTTTTATCAAATGTTGGATTTCCTGTTTCTGGAAACGTTCGGGTTTAGAAATGGGGACAATCTCAGACGGATGAACTAATCATGTTTTTGGTCGTCACATTAAAAATAATGTTTTAAGTGCTGGAAAATGTTGCGTTTCTTTATTCGAACGTTTTTATTGCAATCAGTAAAACTGGTTTATTGGCAAATTAGGCGAGCATTAAAATATTAATACAACGATTGATGGTTTCGTGTCGATGTATAGCAAGTTCCATGAAAATAAAAAATAAAAAATGTAATTGCAACTTTTTTAATCTTGTCTTTATTATCAGAATTGCGAGTTATAATGTCTGATATAAACAAAGTTTGCTTAAAAAAAAGAAGTCAAAATTGTGAGATGAAAAGTCAGTTTTATATCGTGTGTGTGTGTCTCAGGTCCAGAGAACCCGTGGCTGGTCCAGGCGTACGTCCGATCTGCCGTCCACCCGTTCGCCTCAGTGGTCGGTCAGGAGGTTTTCCAGAGCGGAGTCATTCCCTCAGACACAGACTTCCGCATCTACAGGGACTTTGGGAATATTCCTGGTATGGAATACAGTAAAAACACACATTTCATTAAGTGATTTATTGTTAATATAAAAAGAAAAGGTAATGAGTAAATGAGAGGTATTTTCTGAGACTGTCAGATTCACATCATAAAGATTTTATTAAGTGCGAATCTTCTTCTGTCTCGTTCTGCAGGAATTGATCTTGCTTTCATAGAGAACGGTTTCATCTATCACACTAAATATGACACTCCGGAGCGAATCCACATTGACTCCATCCAGAGAGCAGGTGAGACGCATGATTCCTGATCTACAGGCTCATATGAAGACGTTAGGAAACAAAACACCTGCTTCAGAGAGAGTAAGAGTGACGTTCTCAGCTGCTGTTCTGTTCAAGATGATCTAGATGATGAGTGAGAGAAAATATGAGGATCTCCTTCACTCTCAACACACACACACACACACACACACACTCACTCACTCTCTCTCTCTCACACACACACTCTCACTCAACACTCTCTCACTCAACACTCTCTCACACACACACACTCTCACACACTCTCACTCAACACTCTCACACACTCTCTCACACACTCTCACTCAACACACTCTCTCACACACTCTCACACACTCTCACACACACTCTCACACACTCTCACACACACACACACACACACACACTCTCTCACACTCTCTCACACTCTCTCACACACTCTCACACACTCTCACACACTCTCACACACTCTCACACACTCTCAACACACTCAACACACTCAACACACTCAACACACTCTCACACACACTCTCTCACACTCTCACTCAACACACTCAACACACTCACACACTAACACACTCAACACACTCTCACACACTCAACACACTCTCACACACACTCACTCAACACACTCTTACACACACACACTCAACACACGCATGTTCGTTTTGCTATCAAAGTGAGGACATTCCATAGGCGTAATGGTTTTTATACTGTACAAACTGTACATTCTGTCCCCCCACCCCTAAACTTAGCCCTCACAGAAAATGTTCTGCATTTTTACATTTTTTATAAAACCTTGTTTAGTATGTTTTTAAAGCTGTTTGAAAAGTGGGGACATATGAAATGTCCTCATATTTCATGTTGAAGTTGTAATACCAGTGTCATACCCATGTCATTATACACATTTGTGTCCTGATATGTCACAAAAACGCGCACACTCTCACTCAACACACACTCTCACTCAACACTCTCTCTCACACACACTCTCACTCAACACACACTCTCACTCAACACTCTCTCTCTCACACACTCTCTCTCACACACACTCTCACTCAACACACTCTCACACTCTCTCTCACACACTCTCACACAACACACTCTCACACAACACACTCACACTCACACACTCACACTCTCACACAACACACTCTCACACTCTCACTCAACACACACTCTCTCTCACACACACTCTCTCTCACACACACACTCTCTCTCACACACTCTCACTCAACACACTCTCACTCAACACACTCTCACACAACACACTCACACTCACACACTCACACTCTCACACAACACACTCTCACACTCTCACTCAACACACACTCTCTCTCACACACACTCTCTCTCACACACACACTCTCTCTCACACACTCTCACACAACACACTCTCACACAACACACTCACACTCACACACTCACACTCTCACACAACACACTCTCACACTCTCTCTCACACACACTCTCTCTCACACACACACTCTCTCTCACACACTCTCACTCAACACACTCTCACTCAACACACTCTCACTCAACACACTCTCACTCAACACACTCTCACACAACACACTCTCACACTCTCACTCAACACACACTCTCACTCAACACACTCTCACACAACACACACTCAACACACTCTCACACTCTCACTCAACACACACTCTCACTCAACACACACTCTCACTCAACACACTCTCACACAACACACACTCTCTCACACACTCTCACTCAACACACTCTCTCACACACTCTCACTCAACACACTCTCACACAACACACTCTCACACAACACACTCTCACACAACACACTCTCACACAACACACTCTCACACAACACACTCTCACACTCTCTCTCACTCAACACACTCTCACTCAACACACTCTCTCTCACACACTCTCACACAACACACTCTCACACACTCTCTCACACACTCTCACACAACACACTCTCACACAACACACTCTCACACAACACACTCTCACACAACACACTCTCACACAACACACTCTCACACAACGCACTCTCACACAACGCACTCTCTCACACCACGCACTCTCTCACACACTCTCTCAACACACTCTCTCTCACACAACACACTCTCACACTCTCACACAACACACACTCTCACACAACACACTCTCACACAACACACTCTCACACAACACACTCTCACACAACACTCTCTCACACACTCTCTCACACACTCTCACTCAACACACTCTCACACTCTCACTCAACACACTCTCACACTCTCACTCAACACACTCTCACACTCTCACTCAACACACACTCTCACTCAACACACACTCTCACACTCTCACTCAACACACACTCTCACTCAACACACACTCTCACTCAACACACACTCTCACTCAACACACACTCTCACTCAACACACACTCTCACTCAACACACACTCTCACTCAACACACACTCTCACTCAACACACACACACACAGACACACACACACACTCACTCACTCAACACACTCACACACACACACACACACACACACACACTCACTCACTCAACACACTCACACACACACACACACACACACACACACACACACACACACACTCACTCACTCAACACACTCTCTTACACTTTCTCTCTCTCTCACACACACACACAGTTTTGACCATATCAGCAGTCACACGGATGTAATATAAGATGGACTCTGTGTTTCAGAGGATCTTTATGAATAGAAATAAAAGATATAGGGCCAGATTTACCAAACAGGGCAAATTAGTGTGACAGCGCAATTCTAACACCGCGGCGATGGAAGTGGACGCTTCTGTGATCAAATGAGTGAACTCTGACGCGGCCAGATCATCTCCAAACCAGCATCTGCTTCGAGACGTGCTTTTTTTGGACGATAAATAATGCCGCAAATACCAGTAAACCGACCAGGCCTTGAATGATTCATTTAAATATGTGTGTGTATGATTAATTTTGCGTCTCCTACAAATGCATATGCAATACGGTCAGACACAAATATGAGTAGTTTTTTAACGGTTTGCGCTGGAGCAAGCTGTTAGTAAATCTGGCCCATAATCTCATAATTGATGTCGGTTATTAAATAGCTCCATCTGTGTTCTTTAGATGTTACTTGTGTGTGTGTGTGTGTGTGTGTTGAAGTCTGGTCTCTTGCTCTGTGCCGTGATGGTTATCTTTGACTGTTGTATTGCTTTTATAAAACTGCAGCAATATGATGAAAGATGCGGATATTCAGTAAGTAATTAAATTTATTAATAAAAATAATAATCAAAATAGCCATTCTATAGGCAGGTCATGACCAATAAGCAAACAGAACGTGTCACGTTAATATACTGCAGAATTCAGCTGATGTGCGTCACATGTTTGTTAACGTAACTTCTTTTAAACCTAGCTCGTCCAATCAGAACGTAGAGCCAGTGCTGTGTTTAATTCTCTGTGAGTCGGATCTGTACAGTCGTTCATATTTAAGTTTAAAACACCTGCAGTAGAACAACAGCACTGTGTGTTTGAGAATCATGAGGACAGATTGTGTTTATATAGACAGAGATAATGTATCTGTATCAATTTCTTTGAGAATGATGGACTTCCTGTTTGTCTCTGTCACCAGGCGACAACATCCTGTCTGTACTCAAGCACCTGGTGATGTCAGACGAGCTGGCGGATTCCTCGCAGTATCGGCATGGGAACATGGTGTTCTTCGACCTGCTGGGAGTGACGGTGGTGGCGTATCCCGCTCGCGTCGGCACCATCATCAACTACATGGCGGCTGTCGCCACGGCGATCTACCTGGGCAAGAAATGCATGTTGACCAGCAGCGTGGGTACGGTTTATTTTCATGTCATCACTGTATGGTTTTATTCAGAAATGTCATTAATAGGCGTTTTTTAAAAGTTTTTTAATTTTCTATCAAATATGTCATTGCTATATTTTTATAATATTTATAATATTCATTATATTTGTTAAAGACTATTCTATGTATTATATTTTGAAAAAATATTGTTAAAGTGTTGTCTGATTAGTGAAGTTTCTGTAATTTAATTTCTACTATTTTTCTATTTTTTTATCTGTTTGTTTGTTTGTTTTAACATCAAGTAATGTATTTTTTAAAATAATGCTATACATATATATATGTATATGTATAGCATTATTTTAAAAAATATAAAATAAATTATTTTATATATATATATATATATAAAATTTATTTTAAGGTCAAATCATATTATTTAAATTAAAATAAAAATAAATAATTTATTTTTAATGCCAGAATTTTTTTTTAAATATAAAAAAATAATTAATTAATTTAAAGGCCAAATTACTGCCTTATTTAAATAAAAACAAATGTATTTATTTTAATGCCAAGTAGTATTATTTAAATACAAATATTATTCATTTATTTATCTTTTTATTTGTTTGTTAATTTATTTATTTTAATACCAAGTCAGTAGGATTATTTAAATAACAATATAATTTAATTATTTATCCATTTATTTATATAATTTAATGGCAAATCAGTAGCATTATTTAACTAAATTATTTAAAATTTATTTCTTTTTTTTGCGTTATTTATATGGTATTTATTTTTGTGTCTTTATATTTATGTTGTTTATTTATCATTTTAATTTAATTTAATTATTTAAAAAAATAAATTATTTTATTTTAATGCCAAATCAGTAGCGGTTGTTAAATAAATCCGTAGCATTATTTAATCAAAAATATAATTAATTTATTTATATGTTTATTCATCCATGTGCTAATTTTTTTTAATGCCAATTCAGTAGCATTATTTAAATAAAAAAAAATCAATTTAATTTTAAAATTCTTTCATAATAATCATTTTATCGCTGATAACTGATATAATATTATGAACCTGTTCAGTTCTGTGTCGAATGTTCACTTTGTAATGTGAGTAAAGAAGCATAAAATATGAGGAAGTGATGTCATCAGCTTCATAAAGCTATATTTGACTGTAGACTGTGGAAAGCATTGATGGCTGGTGTTTGCAGGCGGCCGGTACACGCGTGATCTGGCGTGTGCGGCGTGTTTGGTGGTCCTGAGCTGGTTCGTGACTCTGCTGACGGTTCTGATCGTGGCTCTGCTCGTCACACTGACGGGACGCTCCATGTTCTGGTACACTCACTTCTACGCCGCCGTCTGTCTGTACGGATCCGTCGCCGCCGGCAAGATCCTGTTGATCCACACGCTGGCCAAGAACCTGTACTACGGGGTGAGTGATGGGACAAAACACATGAGTTCATCTGCCATCATGACCGCAGAAACGCTCTTCTATGATTTCAGCTGAACAGATCTGATGTCACACGATTTTATGCCAAAGCAGAAGCATTATTATTCAGAATCAGTAGCATTATTAAAATAGCATTTATTATTTAGTCCAATTCAGTAGAATTAAGAAAAATAAAGCATTTATTTATTTATTTATTTATCTATTTTTAAACGTCAAATCAGTAGCATTATTTAAATAAATACATAAAAAACAATAACAATAATATATTCATTTATTTATTTAAATGTCAAATTAATAGTATTATGTAAATAAATATATTTATTCATTATTTATTTATTTAAATGTCAAATTAGTAGTATTATGTAAATAAATATATTTATTCATTATTTATTTATTTAAATATCAAATTAGTAGTATTATGTAAATAAATATATTTATTCATTATTTATTTATTTAAATGTCAAATTAGTGGTATTATGTAAATAAATATATTTATTCATTATTTATTTATTTAAATGTCAAATTAGTGGTATTATGTAAATAAATATATTTATTCATTATTTATTTATTTAAATGTCAAATTAGTGGTATTATGTAAATAAATATATTTATTCATTATTTATTTATTTAAATATCAAATTAGTGGTATTATGTAAATAAATATATTTATTCATTATTTATTTATTTAAATATCAAATTAGTGGTATTATGTAAATAAATATATTTATTCATTATTTATTTATTTAAATATCAAATTAGTAGTATTATGTAAATAAATATATTTATTCATTATTTATTTATTTAAATATCAAATTAGTGGTATTATGTAAATAAATATATTTATTCATTATTTATTTATTTAAATATCAAATTAGTAGTATTATGTAAATAAATATATTTATTCATTATTTGTTTTTTAAATGTCAAATCAGTTATATTGTAATAAATACAATTATTTATGTATTTTTATAATGTCAAATCAGTAGTATTATTTAAATAAAAAACATCTATTCATGTATTTTCTTAAACCGTCAAATCAGTAGTATTTAAATAAATAAAAATATTTTTTATGCCATATCAGAAGCGTTATTTAAATTAATAATAATAATATATATTTTAAATATCAAATCAGTGACATTATTTAAATAAATACTTTATTAATTTACTTATTTATTTTAATGCCACATCAGTTGCATTATTTAAATACATTTTAAAATGATATATTTATTTATTAAAATAATTGATTTATAAAGTACATTTTTAATAGGTCAGTGATATGCTGACTGATATTATGAATCAGTTAAAGCCAGTTCAGCAGAGCTAGTTCTGAAGTCGCTGTAGCGTCTGAGATCTTGATGAAATGAGTTTGTTTGCAGATGAACGGATGTAAACCGGAGCACACTGAGGGCGTTTTACGTGCTGGCCGGGCGTCTTTTAACATGCCAGTAAGGTCTAGTTACTGAATGCCCAGTTCTTGTGCCTCGAGTCACATGAAATTACAGGTTTTCTAATGGTTTTGTGTTTGACCTTGTCACTACTGTGTTCATAGAGTCAGCCGATGCTGACGTCACGCGCGGCCGTCGTCTATGAATGTCACCGACAGTGTGTCTGATGTGATCAGACGTGGAGTTCACATTAACAATGTTTTTCATTCATCTAGGTTTAAATCTGTATGAATGTTGAGAGGAAATGTGCTATAACTGGTCAGCACTTCATTTAATGAAACTTAGTCCGTTTAAACAGCTTGATGTGAATTGGTAAAAGTACAAATATTACATTTGTAATATTGTTTGCATAGTAATATATCATGAAAGAGCACATAAAGTGTTGGTTTTGCAGTCTTGCGTAATTTACATTGAATGTAAATAATGTAATGGTGAAAATATTGAAGCTGTGTTTGTATAGTTACACTTTAATTTCCAGATTAGTTATTAGAATTTATTCAGGTCAGCTGTTTGTTTCTTCGTTCTATTAGAGTTTTGATGGATTTAGGTTTATTATTTCACAGATAAACTTCCACCACAAGTTTGGGGTCAGTAAGATTAAAAAAAAATGTTTTAGAAAGAGTCTCTTCTGCACAAAAATATCAAATATACAGTAAAAATAGTGAAATATTATTAGAATTTAATATATCTGTTTTTTATGCGAATATATAGTAAAATATAATTTATATCCAGTGATCAAAGCTGAATTTTCAGCATCATTCAATGTCACATGATCTTCAGAAATCATTCTGATATGATGATTTGATGCTCAAGAAACATTTATGATTATTATCAATGTTGAAAACATTAATTTCAGGATTCTTTGAGGAGTAGAAAGCTCAAAAAGATCAGTGAAGGACACGGTAACCTCGATCTCTGTGTGTGTTAAAGAGAAACTCCTGCTCTGGCTGATTCTCCTGACGTCAGAATCCTGCTGCGCTCTGATTGGCTGAGACCGTGGGCGTGTTCAGAGTGTTTTATATGAGAAACACTGGATTCTCTACTTGTTTTAGAATTATTCATTCACAAAGTGCATAAACAATTGCAGTTTCTATGGTGATTTTTAATGAAATGAGGCCTGAGTTTGTTAAATAAATTAGATAAACTTTAATAACAAACTATATACTTTTTTTTCATAATTTGCTACATTATAAAAAAACAATACCATTACAAGTATAAGAAATTGTGACCAGCTACAGCATGTCAATATTTATAAATATTCATATTGTCTTTATATAGATGTGTGTGTGTGTGTGTGTGTGTGTGTGAATCATCGCAGCACTGAACAACATCAGTAGTGTGTGTTATCATGTGTAAATGTGATGGTATGGTTATTAAAGTAATGATCCTGATCTGATGTCTCAGCATGTTTAGTAAGGAAGCGTGTGTGTGTGTGTGTGTGTGTGTGTTCAGAGCGCGCGTCGTGTGGATCTGGCCGAGCTCTTCTTCGACGTCAGTCTGCTGCTGTGGTGTTGTGCGCTGCTCTTCCTCACTCAGCGCGGCTTGTGTTCGGCGTACGTGCCCATGATGATGGTGGTGTTCCCGCTCGCCAGCAAACTGCTGCTCAGAAAGCACTTCAGAGCCAGAGGTCAGAGGTCACGCCACATTCACTCTGAGGCGCTTTACTGTCGCCCCGATTCCCGTAAAACATTGTGTTCACATCATTCCTCTGAGATGAGGCTGATTTGATGTATTTATTTGAGACTTTTTTTTATGGTTGCTTAAGATATTAATTATATATTATGATATTTTTGAGCTATTTTAAGTGTCATACAAATACATTTTCCTCAGGTCTATAGATCAATAGTGTGTAGAAAGGGTAGTGAAGCAGAAAGAAATAGTGTAGTAGTTTAGCTCAGGATGGGGTCAGGGGTCAGATGTTGAAATGAGGTCGTGTGTGTGTGTGTGTGTGTGCAGGAGCGTCTCTGCAGTACTCTGTCCTGTACCTGATTGGTCTCACCGTGCCGTACGTCCACATCATGTTCCTCATCTGGGTGGTTTTTGAGATCTTTACACCCATCCTGGGCCGCAGCGGAACCGAAATCCCACCTGATGTCATCCTGGCCTCAATTGTTACCCTGGCAACTGTCATTCTATCTTCCTATTTTGTGAGTTTTCATACAGACTAAATGTAAACTAGTAAATTCATATTCAAACATTCAAAACTCAAACCTTTGAATATGAATGTTTGAATTTAAAGGTCTGAATTTTGAATGTTTCAGTTTAAATGTTTGAATTTAAACGGAAACTTTCTAAATTCAAACCTTTATATTCAAACATTCTAATTCTGACATTTTAATTCTAATTCTAACATTCAAACATTCTAATTCTAATATTCTAATTCTAACATTTCAATTCTAATATTCTAATTCTAACATTTTAATTCTAATTCTAACATTCTAATTCTAACATTCAAACATTCTAACATTTTAATTCTAATTCTAACATTCACACATTCTAATTCTAACTCAAACATTCTAATTCTAACATTATAATTCTAATTCTAACATTATAATTCTAATTCTAACATTATAATTCTAATTCTAACATTATAATTCTAATTCTAACATTATAATTCTAATTCTAATTCTAACTCAAACATTCTAATTCTAACATTCTAATTCTAACTCTAACATTATAATTCTAATTCTAACTCAAACATTCTAATTCTAACTCAAACATTCTAATTCTAACATTCTAATTCTAACATTTTAATTCTAATTCTAACATTTAATTCTAACATTTTAATTCTAACTCAAACATTCTAATTCTAACATTCTAATTCTAACTCTAACATTATAATTCTAATTCTAACTCAAACATTCTAATTCTAACTCAAACATTCTAATTCTAACATTCTAATTCTAACATTTTAATTCTAATTCTAACATTTAATTCTAACATTTTAATTCTAACTCAAACATTCTAATTCTAACATTCAAACATTCTAATTCTAATATTCTAATTCTAACATTTTAATTCTAATTCTACCATTCTAATTCTAACTCAAACATTTTAATTCTAATTCTAACTCTAACATTCTAATTCTAACATTCTAATTATAACATTCTAATATTCTAACTCAAACATTCTAATTCTAATATTCAAACATTCTAATTCTAACATTCTAATTCTTGTTCGTACTCTAATTCAAATAAAACTGAGATTAAATCATCTTATTCCATCCTATGCTTCCTCTCTCTCTCTCTCTCTCTCTCTCTCTCTCTCTCCAGATGCATTTCATCTATCTGTCCCGCAGTACGAAGCGGATCTTGGCAGGTCTGGGGTCAGTGTTCACAGTGATGTTTGTTCTGGTCTGCTGCGGTCTGTTCTTCCCGTACTCTGCCGACCCGTCCGGCCCGCGACCCAAACGAGTGTTTGTCCAGGTACCGCCGTCACTGAGCCGTGTTTACAGCAGGAACCGAAACTAAAACCATAAACGACTCTCCTAACTTGAAATAAAATAAACATTAACTTAGAATAAGTTTGTTTTTATATATGTATATTTTAGTTATTTCAACTAGTTGCCAAGCAGATATAACTTTTGATCTTAAATTATTATGTATTAGCAAATGCTGAGATAAAGATGAAGATTAATAACTGCTGTAGAAATTTTGTTCATTTTTATTCATATGAACTAATGTTAACAAATGAAAGCCTATTGTAAAGTGTTTCCATAAAAATTATATAGATATGTTTAAAAAAAAAAAAATTACAAACGTACAATAAAATGACTAAAACGTTTAACTAAAATTAAAAAAATTAAAAATTCAAATTAAATTGAAAACAAAAATATGACCGCTTTAGAGGAATATTCCAGGAAGAATTCTTGTTTAAATGGTCTTCAAATTGAGTTGAGTTGTTTATCTGTGTGTTATCTCCCTGTGTGTGTGTGTGTTTGTGTGTGTGTGTGTGTGTTTGTGTGTGTGTGTGTTTGTGTGTGTGTGTGTGTGTGTGTGTTTGTGTGTGTGTTTGTGTGTGTGTTTGTGTGTGTGTGTGTGTGTGTGTTTGTGTTTGTGTGTGTGTGTGTGTGTGTGTGTGTGTGTGTGTGTGTGTGTGTGTGTGTGTGTGTGTGTTTGCAGCACACCACACGCAGGTTTCACGCTCTGGACGGATCTCTGCAGAGCTCCGACTCCGGCTTATGGATCAACAGTCTGGATTACACCGGCATGCAGCACATCACTCCACACATCCCACAGATCAACGACAGCATCCGCACGCGCTGTCAGGACCAGATGCCCTACTGCGGCTTCCCATGGTTCCTCCCGGTCAAGTTCCTGGTCAAGTGAGTGAAAGGTGACTGAGGGTCGGATGATGTACGGCTTCAGCTGTCTGAGTGACGTCTTCCTCTCGTTGTTTCAGGAAGAACTGGTATCTCCCGGCTCCCGAAGTCTCTCCTGAAGCTCCGCTCGAGTTCCGGCTCTTATCCAGACAGGAGACCGAATGGGGAAGCGTTAAAATGACCTTTGAGGTCAAAGGTGAGACTCCAGCCTCTTTTTGTCATCAACCTGATGGGCATGAGTTCACTGGATATTCATGAAATATAATAAATGACTGTTGATAACTTTATTATTCAAAAATGTATTAAAAATTAAAATTATTCTTCAAAAGTTTTTTTTAATGATTAAATCTGCTTTTAGTTGAAAATATTAAAAATTTACAAATTATTTATATAATAAATTATATATATATAATTCTCAAATTACTGTGATTACTATTTTTCAAAAGCAGTTAATTATTAAATCTGCTTTTAGTTGAAAATAATATCACCATTTTTAACTAGTTTTATAATTATATTTGTATATATAACAAATGACTAATATTAACATTTTTTACTTACATTTTATAATGTGTTTTTTTAAGTGATAGTGTACACAAACTGTTTTTTAAGAATATAAACTGCAATGACTAAATAAATGTGCATATATCACACATATATATAAATATCAAAAAGAATTTTGAATTCTTCAAAAATAGTCAAAAAATTAAAAACATTCTTTTTTTTTTAATGAATAAATCTGCTTTTAGTTTAAAATATTAAAAATTAACAAATTATTTATATATATAATTCTCAAATTACTGTTGATTACTATTTTTCAAAAGCATTTAATTATTAAATCTGCTTTTAGTTGAAAATAATATCACCAATATTACCATTTTTAACTAGTTTTATAATTATATTTGTATATATAACAATATTAACATTTTTTACTTACATTTTATAATTGTGTTTTTTTTAATTGATAGTGTACACAAACTGTTTTTTAAGAATATAAACTGCTTTTAGTATTACAAATATAAAGTTGTATAATATACAAATATATTTGCATATATCACACATATATATAAATATCAAAAAGAATTTTGAATTCTTCAAAAATAGTCAAAAAAATTATTTTTTTAATGAATAAAGCTGCTTTTAGTTGAAAATATTAAAAATTAACAAATTATTTATATAATAAACAAATTATATATATATAATTCTCAAATTACTGTTGATTACTATTTTTCAAAAGTAGTTAATTATTAAATCTGCTTTTAGTTGAAAATAATATCACCAATATTACCATTTTTAACTAGTTTTATAATTATATTTGTATATATAACAAATGACTAATATTAACATTTTTTACTTACATTTTATAATAATTATAATTGATAGTGTACACAAACTGTTTTTTAAGAATATAAACTGCAATGACTAAATAAATGTGCATATATTACACATATATATAAATATGAAAAAGAATTTTGAATTCTTCAAAAATAGTCAAAAAATTAAAAACATTCTTTTTTTTAATGAATAAAGCTGCTTTTAGTTGAAAATATTAAAAATTAACAAATTACTTATATAATAAACAAATTATATATATATATAATTCTCAAATTACTGTTGATTACTATTTTTCAAAAGCAGTTAATTATTAAATCTGCTTTTAGTTGAAAATAATATCACCAATAGTTTTATAATTATATTTGTATATATAACAAATGACTAATATTAACATTTTTTACTTACATTTTATAATTGTGTTTTTTAATTGATAGTGTACACAAACTGTTTTTTAAGAATATAACTGCTTTTAGTATTACAAATATAAAGTTGTATAATATGCAAATATATTTGCATATATCACACACATATATAAATATCAAAGAGAATATTCTTTTTTTTTTAATGAATAAAGCTGCTTTTAGTTTAAAATATATAACAAATGTTTGCATATATAGCATATTTTATTAATTTCTTTAATTAAACATTTATATTTGTCTTATATTTGAGTTTGAGACTGTTGTTGTTGTTCTGGTGCAGGTCCGACTCACATGTCTCTGTATCTGCTCCCTCGCGCCGGCGCGTCTCTGAGCGGCTGGTCGTTCGGCGACGGGACGCCGCAGTTCGACCTCAGCGGAGAGTACTTCATATTTTACTCTCACGGCCTCGACGCTCCTGCCTGGAACTTCTGGTTTGAGATCCAGGTGGGTTTGAGCTCACGTTGAACCCGAGGAGCACGGAAACGTTCAGTGTGTGACTTCATGTGTTTCTCGTCTTCAGCCGCCCAAGACCTCAGACGCGTCTCCCGACGAGGGCTTGATCTCTCTGGCCGTCTCCGCTCATTATTTTTCCGGTCCGGACCGGCGCTCGGAGCAGCTGGAGTCCTTACTGAAGAGATTCCCGGCCTGGGCGTTCCCGTCCTCATGGATCAGCACGTACCACATGTACAGATACTGAGGGCCCGATCTCACACACACACACACACACGCACACGCGCCGCTCACTGCGAACCCGTGAACACCGTACGAGCTCCTTCATTCACAGCAACCAACGCACCGCGTTTTGTTTTCTTTTATTTGTCTAGGTCATATTTCAACACAAAATCAAAAGTATGCAATTACATTTAAATGAGGATTACTTTAGAACAGTTAAGATTTTTACTTTGACTTTTTTTTAATATGAGAATTAAATGCGTTTTATGTTTCTCTTTTTTTTATTTTATTTATCTATTTTTTTATTATTTCATTTACTTTTATTTTTTTTTCTTTATTTCTTATTCTTATTTACGAAATACTATGATTTAATAAATATTGCTAAAAATGTCAGGTACTTAATAAAATAGAAATATAGCATTTTTAGAAATGAGAATTACAAAAACAAACTAAATTATTATTTTTTACAAACATTAGTTTGTTTTTGATTCGTATTAATAAATACCATGATTTAATAAATATTTATTTAAAGTCATATACTAAAATGAATAAAAATGTAGCATTTATAGAAATAATGAGAATTACAAAAACTAAATTTTTCTAAAATAAAATGTACTTTTTGTTTTGTTTTTTGTAATTCAAATAATTTCCGATTGATTAATTTTATTTTTTTAAATATTAATTTTAATCAGCATTGATTTAAGAGCGTACAACTAAATATACTACCATGATGTATAAATACAAATACAAAATTTAAATAATATAATACGACTTGAAAAGGTGCTCGTCATGAAAATGAGAAAAATCAAAACGGTTTCGTTTCTGTGGCGAAATGTGACCATCACACAATCTCGACCGGTTTCTTGAGATTCCTCCGCGTCGCAGTATTTCTGTGGTCATGTGACTCTGAAGTGGTTTCAAGTGGTCTTTAATTTCACGTCTCTCCCGCCGGACCGAGACATTCACTGGTTCCAATGGAACAAACTCAACCGAGATCACGTCAGGGGAATTCCTGTAGCGATGATGTCATTTCCTGTCCGTGATCTCACGATGACGTGAACGACTTGAGCAGAATTTCAAGCCGTTTTACTCGTTCTTGGTGTTTTATGCGCAGCTTTATTTTCAGATGTTTCTGATCATTCAGCTGGATCCAAACGAAAACATGCAGAACCTTGAAACCCGAGTGCTTTTTTGAAGCGTTTGGATGATTGTTCATGTTTTTATTTTTTGAATCGTTGCCGCAGTAAAAAATGGTGTAAAGCTTCTTCTGGATTGAACTGGATTTGAAGTCTTAAAAATGACCTGTATTAACCATCATAACTATTATTATTACTACAGTAAATACAAACTTCAGAATATTTGCCTTTTCATTATTTGACTGACGGATGAAGTTAATGCAGTTTTTCTTGAGGTACTTGGTGTTTGAATGTGATCATGGTGTGGATTCAGGATTGAACTGGATTTGTGGGTTCGAGAGCCGGAACATCTCACCGACCTCGAGCTCTTTGTGAGACTGTGAATCACTATATTTTCGCTAACACTTTACAATAACGTCTCATCTGTTAGTTCATGTTAGCTAACGCATTAATTAACACTATTTTACAGCCTTTATTAACACAACTAGCGCATTCGCTAATGCTAAAAATACGCCGTAGCGGTTAAAAACAAAACTATATATTTGGCGGGAGAACACTGGTTTGGTTGTGCTTCGGCTCCGCGGATGAATATGGTTATACTGCTCTTAAAACATTCATTACGAGAGTTTAGATGACGTTACTGTAGCTTTACTCATTAGTAGACACGGTACTAACTTCAAAATGAACTATTCGAGCGATATATATGGCAATTTATCCGTTTAATAAAACGCTTTACGCACCTGTTGAGTTATAAAAACGACATCATCTCCGCCTCGGTTTTGCCGCCATCTCATAAAGCTCGATTCTTGTTTTATTGAGTTCTGTCGCGTTTCCGCGTTTGTTTAAACCGGGCGATTTTCCAGAGGTTGGAGATTTAGTGGCTCCATGACAATATTTCTTGCTCGTTGTGACACAAGAAACTCTCTAGACTTCGAACTTGAACGGAATTTCATCGGATGCTGCAACGGTCGTGATGTGACGTCACGATTTATTGTATCCTTTTTTTTTAATATAAACATGAATTCAACATATACGTTCAAAATTTTAAAATATGCACAACCTACTCGACTTAACAGCAAAAATATAATTCTTTTAATTCAGCCTAGAACTCAAGCCGTGACGAATCGATCTTCTACTGGTTGCGTGTCGTCATGTGATGCGAATTCGCAGGTCAGAACGTTGTAACGCAGTGAAATACGGAGCTTGAGTTTCCCGCTCTGACTTGGAAATGGAAGTCGATGGAACGAAAAGTGCAGCGAATCTATGGCAAGCCATTTTAACTTTTATTCATTTTCAGGATATGAACTTGTGATATCAACAATTACATTTTCACTAGTTAAAATATCAGGAATTAGATTTCCACTAGTACAAACTATAATTGTTGATATCAAGAATTGTATTTTTACTAGTGAAATCTCGCCATAGGCTGCCATTCAAATTCAATTGTTGATATCAAGAATTCATTTCTTACTAGTTGAAATTCCAGTTTCATATATCAGAAATACAATTCTTACTAGTAAAAATATACATTTTTGGTATAAGAATTCAGGTCATATGTCAGTTCTTGACATCAACAATTGAATTGATACCAGTAAAAATGTTCATTTCTGATATCTGAAAATGAATTCCTGATAATCAATATAATTTCTGATATCTAAAACGGCTTTCTTACTAGTAACAATCACATTCATGATATCAGAAATGAATATTTTTACTAGTAGCAATTCAATTGTTGATATCAAGAATAGACATTTGCACTAGTAACAATGTAATTGTTGATATCAGAAATATGCATTTTTACTAGTAAGAATTGAATCCTGATATGTGAAACTGGAATTTAGTAAGAAATTAATTCTTGATATCAACAATTGAATTTGAATGGCATAATATGGCGAGATTTCACTCGTAAAAATACAATTACAGATATCAAGAATTATAGTTTATACTAGTGGAAATTGAATTGATATCAAGAATGAACGTTGTTACTAGTGGAAATGTAATTCCTGATATCACAAGTTCATATCCTGAAAATGGCTTGCCATAGTGTGACCGACCCTGTGCCACGAAGCGACTTCTCTCTATTTACGGATCGGTCGGAGACACGGGCGAGTGACGTATGCACGCAATTTCCCACCAAAACCATCCCGACACATCTGAAATATGAACAGTTACTGTAGAGAATCAGTTTCTGAAGAAGGATTGTATCGACTCATTTAAGTTTTAGTTACAGCCGAAATTAAAATGATTAAACGCATTAATGAAACGTTATTATAAAGCGTTAGCAGATTTCTTATTTTTATAATTCATGCTGCTGTAATTGCATTTCTGATGATTTCTTTAGACTGATGCTTATTTTGTTCCTATTTGATCTCTAGTTGCTTTTGTCTAATGAATCTAACACTTTGATTGTAAATGTGATCTCAAACTAATTTAATTATAAATGCACTGATGAATGTGTACCTTTGTCCCAGATTTCAAAGGAAATATACCAGTGAATGTTTGATTAATGCTCATTCATTCTTTATTTTAACCTGCTTTTGTTTGGGATGAAAGTCGACATGCGTTCAGGAGAATGTTATTCTTAGTGTATTCATACTAATCCATGACATCCTTTACTAATTAGCCTAGTGTTCGTTACATTTGCATGTCTGACGTGAGCAAACCAAAGCAATTATTCACAGAAAGTCCTGCACATCAACAGCCAATCTGTAAAGATTTTTGTCAGTTTTGTTATATTCTGAAACATTTTATGATTCAAACTGTATGAAAGCGTCACAAATGCTGTCGTTTTGACCGCCACGAATCACTTTTATCTATTAATGTATGAGAGTTTGAGTTCCTGTCAGATTTCTGTGAATATTTTCACTTGTTTTGTCTGGTTCAGATTGTTTTTTGTTAATAGATGCTGCACTGCACATGGTTCTTGCAAGACAAATCAATTTTCTATAACAAAATCAGTTTGTCTCGTGTCATTTTTTTCTTAGTTTGTTCAAATAGCCAACAATTTGAAAATGACGTTGAATTTGAAGATGTTTTATAAGCTTTTTATTATGTTTGAGCGTCTCTTCTGCTCACCAAGGCTGGATTTATTGCACCAAAAATACAGTAAAAAAATCTGAAATATTTTTACAATTTAAAACGACTGTTTTCTTTGTAAATATATAGTGAACTATAATTTATTCAT
Source organism: Zacco platypus (assembly GCA_038088235.1). Classification (NCBI taxonomy): domain Eukaryota; kingdom Metazoa; phylum Chordata; class Actinopteri; order Cypriniformes; family Xenocyprididae; genus Zacco; species Zacco platypus. The sequence goes on from CM076070.1 coordinate 19,091,693, forward strand.
GTGATCAAAGCTGAATTTCAGTCACATGATCCTTCAGAAATCATTCTGATGATGATTTGCTGCTTTATTATTATCAATGCGTCATATTTTTGTGGAAACATACATTTTATGTAAAAAATAAAATCTTTTGTAACATTAAAGTCACTTGATCAATCCTTGCTGAGTAAAAGTATTAATTTCTTAATCTTTCTAACTCCAAACTTGCTTAAAACGGATCAAAACATACAGCACACATGATGTTTAAAAAATAATTTATTGTTCTTTATGTACAGGAAATATAGAAAATGGAGTAGAAAAGTTATTGTACAGCAAACTCTCTGTACACTGCATTGAGAAGAAACTCCAGGGTCGCTGGAGCCTTTACACTGTACAGATGAAGAAACGTCCAGATAAAACCCTCCAGCTCAACATCAGTCCAGTGACGTCAGCAGGACAGAGGGATTGTGGGTAATCTGTACCATGAACATGTCAGCGAATCTCTCGCACACGTGGAGGGCCGTCCAGAAGCTCTTTGGTTTGTGACTATCATGATCATCACCGCATACGTTCCTCACGAGAACATAAACCTGCGTCAGGAGGAGAGGAAACCGCTTAAACAGCCCGACGCTGCCGGTCTCACAGGGGTTTGGGCACTTGTCAGCTGGTTTGGCAGCTCTACGAACCGGCTTAAACCGCATCAGACGGGTTGAAGCCGTTCATTCGAGCCGTTTGGGGGGGAAATAAAACATTAAAATAAAGATGCATCTCATTAAAGCTGCTAAATACTCAGAGACGACCGTCAATGATGCGTAAGAACGAGAATAACTAGAATAATAATCATAATACAAAGGCATTCCATAAGTGTAGATGATTTGGTCCGTTCTGAAGGCATGATGTTCGCCGAACACTCGTTTAATACTGATGAAGCCGTTCAGATATTAGAAAACGCACAAATCACACGCGACTCCCTGAAACGAAAGAAAAACGTCCGTCTCTTTGTCCAGCTGCTCCTCAAATAAATAAACATAAAATTGCAACAACGCAAAAAAAAAAAAGAAGAAGATGATTGCAATAATGCTGTCAGCCGAGATATAGTGATGACAAACTGCATGCATAAAATGATGCATTTTATCATCTGGGCTGTCATGTGGAGAAATAAATAATGCATGTTTGACTGAGTCACTGTTTCATGCCTTCATGAGGATCTTATCGTACGATTCAGGCGTGTTTTTCCCAATATTTCATCATCAAGGCACACGAGCACAGCGAAGCACTGGAACCAAAAACAGCTTAAAAACAAGAAAACGTGCAGCTGAAGAGAAGATGCGCTCCAGAACAGACGCCACAGGTGAGGTGAACGAGGTCTTCCTCGAATACATGTGCATCGAATAAAACAGGATGAGATTTCATGATTAACATTAAGACGTGAAGAGAAACAAACCAAAAACACCGTGTGTGTGTTTTATCGAGTCATTATTTGGTGTAAAGCCGGCCGCGAGAGCTGATGCTGGAACGACGACGCAAAAAAAAGATGATTATTTTTTTACATTTACACCTTTTCCAGTACAAATATTCTGAACTCGAGATGCATTTACTGGAGAAGCAAAATGACTGAAGATTTTGCTTTTCAATTAAAAAAAAAAAAACGCATCAAAATAATCAAAACAACGTTCATGCTTAATAAAAGAAAATATATCTAAGATTAATTACAGAAAATCCTTATCAGTAATAGATTTTTTCATCTTGGCTGTAAAATAACGTTCACGAATAAATAATGCGAGAGTTTGAATACGTTACAAACAGCCCGTTTTACGATTTTAATATGAAAACAAGACATTATATCGACATGCATCTAATATAAACAATATCTTATTGAACACAAATTTGTTTTTCGGACTGATATTTCATTTTTCACGAGATTTAATATCTTCAGCCATTTCGCTTCTCCAGTAAATGCATCTTGATTTAAAGAACGTTTAGATATTTGTGCTGGAAAACGGGACAAAAATAAAATAAGACTTTTTTTTTTGCTTTAGGTGAAGAGGGAAAAAACAAACAAACAATGCATTTGACCAGAGAGAACACGGGAAAAAAAACAAAAAAAACACGACACTGCAGTCTGGATGGAGCTGAAATCAAATAAAAAGACAAACACACACTCACGCTCGTGTCCAAACACTCACACACTTGTAACACGGTCACGGAGCAGCACAAACTAGTGTTCCTCGGGGTCATGAGAGGGTGCAGTCGTACGACCCCTCGTCCAGCGTCTCCTCCTCCTGCGCCGCCTCCGGCGTGTCGTCCAGCGGCCGGGCGTTGGCTCCGGAAGGGCCGTCCAGGGGCAGCGGGTGAGCGGAGGTCACGACCCCGCGGGCGTCTTCGGCCCTGGGCAGCAGCAGCAGCGGCGGCTCCGACAGCTTGGACGCTCCGGCCGGCTGGAACGCCTCGGGCTGGACCTGCTCCACAGGAACCTCCATCAGCTTCAGCAGCTGCGGACGAATCAGGTTCAGGAACGGCTTGTAGCCCAAACTGACAGGAAATGAGAACAGAGAGAAGGTCAGTGAATGAGGTTGTGACACGTCAACTGCCACATTAATCACTGCGTGAAACTTCTTAAACATTGGACTTTCATTTCATCAACATTCAATGAATTAATTTCATATGCAGTTGGGTTAATCATAACAGGTCACGTGATGTAATCATTTGCATATTTAAAAGCCTAAATTGACTTTATTTCATAATTTGGCTTGCCATAAATGTTTGTTTTTTTTGTCAATTTGGACTAAAGTCAAAATTGTGACTTTTTATTTTAATTATGAAAAGAAAAATTAAGACTTTTTGAATTTCTTTTTTAAACAAATTCTGTTCTTTTTAACTTTCGATTCATCAGAGAACCCCGAAAACTTAAATGGATCACAGTTTCCACAAATAATATGAAACTTTTTCTCAACATTGATAATAATCATAAATGTTTCTTGAGCATCAAATCATCATATCAGAATGATTTCTGAAGGATCATGTGGAGTAATGATGCTGAAAATTCAGCTTTGATCACTGGATATAAATTATATTTTACTAAATATTCACATAGAAAACAGATATTTTAAATTATAATAATATTTCACTATTTTTACTGTAGTTTTGCTCATATAAATCCAGCCTTGATGAGCAGAAGAATTTTCTAAAAAAAAAAAAATCTTACCAAACTCAAACTTTTGAGCTACTTTATCATTTTTACATCATTTAATTTCCTCAATATGATGCGCCATATAATACTGACCAATCAGACGAGACCCAGAGGTCGACAGCTATCAGGCCGGCTCTGATGCTCTGGACCGTTTCTGACGGGACCTCTGGACTGTCCAGGAACCCCACGACCTGCTTAATGACGCTGGCGTCTCGTAAGATCAGCCCGATGATGACGCACCACTCCAGACAGCCGGCCTCCATGAACACGTGCAGGAGGTACCTGAGAAACCGTCACACAACAGCATCATCATCATTTCAATTCAGTTCAAATGGATCGGTTTACTGATGTGAGGTCCAACATTTGTTCTTGTTTCAAAAGCGTTTCGCTCGTCACAACAGGGAAGAAAAGACTAGTGAAACTTTCGAGCCGACTTTAAATACATACGGGAAATTAGCATGCCAAACACAGTGTACATACTACAGAACAGGTGTGTCTTTCCAAACACAGTCAGTGATTTGATTGGTTCCCGGATGATGACTCACCGCAGCTGCACTTGACTCTTGTGCGGCCCTTTATTGGCCAGCTCCATAGAGATGTGCTCCAGCTCTGATTGGGTGAGACTGAGGGTGGAGAAATTCTCATCGACCATCGTCCAATCACCATCCACCATTGAACTGGTCTCAGTGAGGTCCGTGGCTGAACCGACGCTGTACTCCTCTGCTGAACGGATAAACGAAAAGAAATATGAGACAGAAAGACAGAGAGACGGATACAGAAAGACAGGTTTTATTCTCTCACCTTTGTTAATGAGAGGAGAGAGAAACGCCTCCTGTGTCTGCGGTCCTCCGTGAGAGGAGGCGGAGTCCAGTTCCTTAGACACCGCCCCCAAGCCATCAAGCCAGGTGTGATTGGCTGTGGAGACCTGAGGGGGCGTGGTGTCCATGTCACTGTTCAGCAAACTGTCTGCAGACTGAGACTTCAGCAAACGAGAACTCAACACTGCGACGAAAGAGAGAGATCATGTGATTGATGAATCATAATCATTATAATAAATAAATAATTAATTTTATATATATATATATATATATATATATATATAAATATAAACACACACATGCATAAAATTATATAATTATATTACAAAATTATTTTAACTATTCTTTCTTTTATTTTCCCAAATTTTATAAACATGTTGGAAACAACATAGATGGAAAATGAATAAAAAAATAGTAAAAATAATTATATCTTTTTTCATAATAAATAAATAAATAAATAAATACGCACATGCATAAAATTATATTACAAAATTTCCAAATTTTATACACATATACACAACAAAAAATAGTAAAAATAATTATATCTTTTTCATAATAAATAAATCTATTTATCTAAATACATTTAGAGAAACTATTTATTTTTTTCAAATTTTTAAATTTATTTTCTATACAAATTTTATAGATAAGATAGATATTATTTTTTAATATTTTTTACAATTTATTTTATTTCTAAATTTGACATACATACATGATGATTTATTAATATAGATCATATTTATTATAGATTTACATTTGCAGTTTAAAACCTTGTGATACTGATTATGACATAATAGGCAGGAAAAAAACATTTGCACACCTGGGCGGCAGCGTCCGTTCTTTAGTGGCGAGCTAATGGAGCATGCTGGGATGACGGGGAACGGCCACAGGAAGTCCTTGTGCAGGCATTTGAGGGCGGAAACAAAATCATCAACCCGTGCCACCCGCGTGCGCTCCCGACACAGCCAGCCAATCAGCTCGAAGCCCAGCTGGGCGGAGAAACAGCCCAGGTCCCGCAGTCTCACCTGCTCCAGCAGGTGGCGCGCATGTCTCCACAGCATCATATCGATGTAGAGATTCTCCGCAGAGTCGCCGTCTTTACACCAGCGGTCTCCACTGAGAACACACACACACACACACACACACACACACACACACACACTTTATAAGCTGAAACGTGTGCGAATTAAAGAGTCAGTTTATTTGAATGAACACAGAATGATTCACTAAAATGAATCAGACCTCCCAAAACTACTGTGTTACTGTCTGATGAAGCTGTGCGATCAACATCTAAATCATGTATGTTGTGTTACCCTTTGGAGGACGGGCCGGAGGGCATGCTCAGGGTCTTCTGCAGGTTGAACTTCCCGCCTGCGATGCTGTCAGCTGACTGAGACATGCTGATGCTGCGGTTACGGAAGAACTCGAAGCCGCCCGTGGAGCTCTGCTCCTGCACACAAACACCTCAAACCGTCACATGAGTTCAACACAGAGCATCTCACGGCGGTCTGACGTCTTCTCACCTGTGTGGTGGGTGTGCTGGGCGGAGTCTCGCTCTCCCCTGAACCAATGGCCTTGAGGAAGCGCATCATTTGACGACAGAGATCCCATTTGCCCTGTTCGAGGGCCGTGTTGAAGAGCAGAGTGGCATGTTGACGGCTGACCGCTGGAACCTCCATATTCTGAGATGAACACATAAAAATCGTAAAAATAATATGAAGATGATTCAATTATGTGCCCTCTTTACAAAACTACAGATTTCTTCTTGGTGTTTGTTTGTCGCTTCTCAGGTGACGTTTCGGCCTCACCTGCAGGATGATCAGGTACGATGCGGCCGTGTCCAGATCCTGCGCCATCAAGCACTCCTCGAACAGGTCTTTAGGGTTCCCCACGGCGGCGAACAGGTAGTTCCACAGGGCGTATTCGGTCTTGCGGGCGCAGTGGACGATAGTCTGCAGGAAGAGCGGGAACTCGGTCACAAACTTGGCCACGGTGGGCAGCAGCGGGTCGGGGATGGGCTCTCTGGACGTGGCCTCCTCCTCCAGCACCACGTGCACCATGAGCTCCAGGACGTGAGGGAAGTACGGCAGCGAGGCGCAGGACTGCGCCAGCATCAGCGCCTGCTCGCCGAGGTTTCGCACCAGCAGCTGACGCAGGATGTGGTGGAGGTAGATCTGGGACGTGCGCTCCACCGTGCAGAACGGGAAGAGCACCTCCAGCGGCTCGGCGGACGAGCCCAGGCCGTCGAACAGCATGGTTTCGTTGGAGGCGCCCAGGATGAGCGCATCCTCGAAGAGCACGGTCAGCGGGTAGATGTTGATGTGGAAGGGCAGCATGATCCTGCGTGACAGGAAGGAGTGAGGTTTGCGGTGGTCTCGGGGAAAAAGAGGCAGCCACACCTTCATCCCCGCCTCTCCACACGACAGCCACAGCGCCTCCATCAGGTGGCGTTTCTTGCGGTTGCTGCGGCAGGTGGTCCAGACGTTCTCCACGCACTGAGCCAGAACCACCGGCGGACAGAACGGAAGCTGCCGGAGGGAGTCACGCATTAGCTAAACGCTTTATTACTGCTCACAATCACAGATTGACATGCATAGAGTGAGACAGCGCCGCCCACTTTTTCAGTTGCCTTTAATTATGTCATTTGCATAACCAAGTATATATATATATATATATATATATAAAACTCACCAGCTTCGTCTGATTGGCTGGCGTGTCCTTCTCTCGTACTTGCGGGCCGGATCGGTCTCTCTGCAGCATGATCAGCTGACCAGCCAAATTCAACAGGATACTCTCAGCCGAACAGGCCTGGCACACACAGACGGGTCATGAGTTCGCATGCAGGCGTGTGTGTGTGTGTGTGTGTGTGTGTGAGAGAGAGAGAATGTGTGTGTACCTGCTGCGGGGCTTTGAGCGTGATCCCGGTCTCGGTCCGTACTGACGTGAGGGTCACAGACACCACCAGACCAGGGTGAGGAATATATCGAGACATGGAGACCTCCTGCAACAGCTCCACACTGGCCGACGGGTTCGGACTGATGACAAGATGAAGCAGTCAAGAAATGTTAATGACACATACAAAAAACATCCATGTATCGTCCAAAACAACTGTCGTATGCAAGAAGCATAAAATAGTTAAAAAAAACAGGCATTCTGGGTCATATTTACGGACATCAAAGTATTTGAAATGGCAGAATTAAATACAATTATTATTATTATTTTCAATTATTATGAAAAAACTCTTTTGGAAAATCAAGGGTTGGAAACACGGAAAAGAAGAGATTTTAGAAACTTTTATTACATATTAAAAAAAAATAACGAAATACATATATATGTCTTTTCTTTGCAGATGATTGCCGTTTTTTGCTTTATTTTCTGTTTTATACATTAATTTGTCAGGGTTTAATAACTGTATTGCATTTAATAAAACACTTTACAATAAGATATCATTTAAGATTAGTTACTAACAATGATTAATATAATTTTATTGCATTTATTAATCTTATATAGTGCACTAACTAATATAATAATACATAATACAATACAGACATATATATATATATATATATATATATATATATATATATATATATATATATATATATATATATATATATATATGTATGTATGTATGTATGTATGTATGTATGTGTGTATGTATGTGTGTGTGTGTGTATGTGTGTGTGAGATATTCGATAAACACGGGTATAATTTAGGATTTCCAAATGTCTCTTCAGATTATTAGTGTTTATGCGTTTTACACAAATGCAAGAAGACCAGAAGTTTGTCTCGTTTATATTTTAATTTATTAATTTAAATGTTGCACCAGTTTTGTGAGTGAATGTCATGATGATAAGGTTTAAATATTGCATTTTCATGGATTATTTTATCACTATTACCATTATTTATCACTGATCATCTCTTTATATTTGTGTGTGAATGTGTGTGTGGGTATTCCCTACGTTATGGGGACCAAAATGTCCCCACAGGTACAGTAATACTAGTAAATTTTGATCTTGTGGGGACATTTTTTTGGTCTCCATGAGGAAACAAGCTTATAAATCATACAGAATTATCTTTTTTGAAAATGTAAAATAGCAGAACATTTTGTGTGATGGGTAGGTTTAGGGGTAGGGGTAGTGTAGGGGGACAGAATGTACAGTTTGTACAGTAGAAAAACCATTACAACTATGGAATGACCCCATAAACCATGAAAACACAACAAGTGTGTGTGTGTGTACGTCACCTGTCATGTCGTCTCTCGATGCTGTACAAGCAGATGGAGCAGTCGGCCCGGAACAGGATCACCACGTTACGAAACACGTTCAGCAGCAGCGTGTCGGCGTGAAGTTTAGTGACGCTGGCAAACGCATTATCCAGGTTAGACGAGCGGACGTACAGCCTCAGCTACAAGAAACACAAGACAGTTGATCAAACACACAACTCAACCCTGAGAAATCAGAGGAATGTTTGTGTAAGCGTTCTTGCCTCTTCCTGCCGGTCGATGAAATTATAACAGGCAACAACAACAAAGTCGTTCCACCACGCGAGACCGCCCGTCACCGCCATATTCTGCTCCTGAAAACACACACAGTTTTAGAAAGTTTCCATCACAGGCTTTTACCCTTTCAAATGACGGATGGACGATTACCTGTGTGACGTTACCAAACAGTTTCCATTTCCTGGTATATAAGGAATAATGTGCAAATCCACGGCGACCCGCGACGGCCACACACTGACCAGACCAGTCTATAGCTGCGAACTAAACACACAAACACAGCAAGATTAAATCATTTTATTAAATCAACTGTTGAACAAGAGTATTTTAAGATGTATGTATTGCACATACAGCCATTAAAGTCATATTTCATGTTGTATGAGGTATTCAAAGTTTAAATGGTTTAAGATGGTCTTAATAGTATAAAAATAGTATAAGTGTTTAGAATATGAGCACAGTGTGGCGGTTCTCACCCTGATGGGCCAGTTTGTCTCTAGATATGTGCTGTGAATCTGCAGAGAGGAGGAGAAACAGCATCTTTCAGACTGTGAGATGAAACAGCTTGAGCTTGTGATGCAGCTCAGAGTGTGCGATCACGTACCTGAACCACCTGCCAGTGCTTGTGGCCCAGTAAAGTGCTGAGACCCTGAGAGAGAGGGGTGGACGCCGAGGGCCGGTGCAGAGGGCTGCCGCTGTCCCGAGACGAGCTCTTATCTGACGCGCTGTGAGCCTGAGTCGGGTCTCCACAGGTCAGATACAGACGGTCCTCTCCCTGCAGCAGCACCTGCTCCTGGTTACTCTGATCACACACACACACACACACACACACACACACACACACACACACACACACACACACACACACGTAAGACCATCTATACTGTATTTGCCCTGTTGACTCTGAAACATGTGATCATGTTCCAGGTGCATGAAGAGCAAAAAACACTTACGCACTTCATTTTTTTTTTTATTTATCCATTAAATTTTGGCTCTTAAAATGTGTTTATAATAATCTGATAAGAATTCAACAATTTTCCCTCTTAATTCTTCATTTGAGATAATTTTCTCTCACATTTTGATATTGTTGCATGACAGACACAAGAGCATTTATTGTTTGTTTGATTATAATTAAATGCCACGCCAGTTAACACTGCTATTTTAAATGGCAACAGGTTAAAATATTGCAAAATATTGAGAAATTGGTAACACTTAAGAATAAGTGTTCTCATTGGTTAACATTAGATGATACATTAGCTAAGATGACCCAAAATGACCAATATATACATTTTATAACATTCAATTGTAAAAAATACATTTGTTAACTTGTTCATGTTAGTTCACAGTGACATTAACTAATGTCAACAGATACATTTTAAAAACGTATTAAATATTAAAACGAATAAAATAATAAAGATGTTCATGTTGACTACTGCTAATAAAATGGAACATTATTGTATAGTTAAAAAAAGATTTTCTGCTCACTAATTTATTTGATAAAAAAATATGGTAAACATGAAATATTATTACAATTTATAGTAGCTGTTTTCTATGTCAATACATGTTAAAATGTAATTTATTCCTGTGATTTTCTGCATCATTTTCAGCAGAGTTGTCCATCAATAGTTCATGGTAACCATTATTAATAAATGGAACATTATTGTAAAATAAATTAACAAAAAAGAGGTTCGGTAACTCCTTGCAATAAGTTTAGTTAGTTAACTACATTATTAATCAACACCTCCATCATTTATTACTCTCAGTTTGTTAATTTCACATGTTGTGTCTGTTAATATTAGTTAATGCACTGTGAACTCACATGACCAAACACTGACCTATTGTGTTTTTATTAACTAACATTAATATATTACTCATTAACTAAAAAGTTTATCTTCAATAAATAACCTAAAACTACATCTGGCCTCATTTAAAAAAAAAAAAAATACACGTCAACTGAATAAAAATCGTCCTATAGGAGTTGAAAGCATCACAGTCCATTTAAATATGCGTATATCAGACTCGAAATGAAGCATTTAATCCTAACATATAATCACATACATCTGCGTTCAGTCACATGGACTTTAATGGAGCAGATTTAAACGCAGTGAGTGTGAATGAAGCGTCTCTCACCGTGCAGGGGTTGACGGTCAGCGCGCTCTTAATGAACTGAAACTGCAGGATCCCGGCCTGCTGGAGTTTCTCGTCTCCTTCCGCTTCCACAGGAGTGGCGTCCGTGCTGCTGATGACCCACAGGTGGTATCCCTCCACACCCCAACTCTGACAACACATTCAGTCACGCAGTTAGCAGACGCTGTTATATAAAGCACGTTAAGGCTGATTCACACCGACAGACACGGACTCGATACAGATTCAGGTTCGATCGGAGAAAACAAGCTCCGACAGATGGCACTATGGGTAACGCACTGAACCGACGACCGTTACATTTCGTTCAAACTATACATTCGATCAGCTGGGAATCGAACCCGTGACCTTGGCGTTGATGACTAAAACCATAAAAATAACTTTTTTTTCATTACTTACAATAAAATAAACATGGACTGGATTAAAATGAATGATTACATCTATTATTTCAGATAGTTGTCAAGATTAAATGCTACCGTAACTAAATAGACTAAAACTTAATTTAATATATACAGTAGTGGCCTAAAGTGATGTCCGGTGGAGATATTTGTTTTTAAAATCACCTTACAAGTTCAATTAAAATACATTTTGAAAATATTATATAAATATGAGGGGAGAACAAAACATTAACTTGGTTAAGGTATTTATCTAACAAAAATATTTTATAACTACAGCCACACAAACATACAAATACATGCATTGAATTAACAATGAGAAAATTTTTTTTTTGAACAATTATTAATTTTAAAATATATAAATAGTAAAAATATTAGTAAAAAATTAAATTGTTCATTGTTTGTTCATGCTAGTTCAGAGTAATTAATGTTAACAGATACAAAAAAAGTGTTGAAATTGACATTAAGATTAATAAGTGCTGTAGAAATATTGTTCATTAATGTTAAGAGACCTTATTGTAAAAAAAACCCTAATAAAAATCTAATCCATTTCAAAATATGATCAAAAAATATAATAGTTTCTCAACGCAGCTCAATAAACACGCAGAATCAAACGGCTGGAATGTGCTTCATTTTTGTTCGTGTAAACAGTTTATGTTTGTTATGAATGTTGTTGTGACACTCACCATAGAGCTGATCTTCAGAGGGTCTTTCTTTGTGCCGTCTGAGCGATAACTGCATGAGGAAAACACCAAGACAAACAAGAAGTTCATCTGTTCACATTAGTAAACTACATTACTTCACATGAACTAATAATGAACAATACTTCTGAAGCAGTTATTAATCTCAGTTAATGTTAACTTCAACATTTACTAATACATTAAGAAAAAAATGAGTTAATGCGCTGTGAATTAACATGAATAGTTTTATTAACTTACATTAACAAAGATCAATAAATGCTGTAACAAACGTGTCGCTCATTGTTAGTTAAAGTTGATGGGACCTTATTGGTAAGTTAGGGTCCAATTATTTTTTATTTTTATAATTTTATTTTTAAATGTGTATTTGTAACTGCTGGTTACTTATCGGGATGTCTTGTTATACGTGTCAATTGTGTTGTTTGTCAAGAATTTAATAGAAAAAAAAACTTTCTCCAGCTTTGTTGTTGTTGAGCTGATAAAGCTCCGCCCTCATCAGCAGCTCATTTGCATTTAAAGGGACGCACACAAAAACGGCGCGTTTTTGCTCACATCCAAATAGATGCAAATTTGAAAGTTTGCAAATTTGATTGCAAATTTTGAGCTGAAACTTCACTGGAGACACCAGAGACTGATATTACATCTTGTGAAAAGGGGCATAACAGGTCCTCTTTAAGTCAGTTACACAAAAAGGAAGATTGGTCTATTCTGACTGAGCCTCAACTAAATACGAGTTGGTCAAACTAGTTTTTTATCTTAGTGCCTAAGTTTATGCAACTGGCTCCAGGTCTTATTACGCCACAATATCACGAGAAAGTAGAGAGACATTACATTTTTGTATAAAGAAAATAAAGCCTGTTGTAATATATCAGTTATGCAATATTAGTTAATGCATTGTTGGCTAATACTAACGAGACCTTATTAAGTGTTACCAATAAAAAAGTCAACTCAATTAGTGACATCACTCAAATTACAGTATGGTAAAGACACAGTAAAACCGTGTTGATAATAAAGTCACGCGAGTGTGTTTGTGCGACTCACGCGAAGTCCTCTCCGAGTGTGCAGATGAGATGAGCTCCGAACACGCTCCACAGGGACAGACCGCCACAGTCCCACGTCACCATGGCAACACTGCAGTCCGGAGACCAGCGGATCATCTTCACAGGGCCCGTTTTATTCCAGACATCTGGGACGAGAGCGGGAGGGAGGTTAAAATGAGCTTCCGACTAACTAAACCAGGGTAAATGTTTCCAGAAGACAGCGAAATGAGGATCAACATATGAAACGAGTAACCTGGAACGGGAATATTTTCTTCCCTGAAGATTTTTTTTTACTAATTAACGCAACAGAATATGCAATTAGACAATCTGAAAGCAAATCCAACAACATTTAAGGAAAAACAATGCAAAAAAAAACCTATATAAAAAAAAAATGTGCGCAGTATTTCTACCGCATTTATTAATATTAATGTTTGTTATTTCCAACATTTAATAATACATTGTTGAAATCAAGAGTTATGTCTCCAAAAAAGCTAAAACTTAATCTGGCCTCATTAAAAATCTTCATAAGAATCAATAATTTTTAAAAAAGTCCTAAAAAGGGGTTAAAATAAACTGAAATTCGGTTAAAAATCCCAAAATATAGTTAAGGAAACTCAGTTCCAGCCTTCGATGTCTTATATATGGATCATTCACGTGCCTGATACACTTTACAGAGAAAAATAAACCCCATTAGATGGAATATGATCCTAACTTCCTGTTGTTACAGTGATTTATCTCAGATCATCAGGAAACACGGCTGACAGACTGACATTCCTAAGAAAAACCAACCAGTGATTTGACGGTTCATGTGATCAGATGGTGTGATTCCCACCACAGCCACCAGGGGGCGCCGGCGGATCACAACCGAACACTGGATCAGGGGATCAGAGAGGATTGTGGGTCTGAGGTTAAATGCACGAACAGTAAATAAAAGGATCATCCTCCATCTGTGACAAAGACTCTGTGGCTTTTGTTGATGTTGGGTTGGATTGAAGCCACTTCCTGTGGTTTCACTGCCGTTTTAATGCTAAAAACCCTGTTCCGGAGTGAGGTGTGCCTCACCTGGGTAGTGTTTAGGGGTTAACTCCAGTTTATGAGAGAGCTGCATGGATCCCGTAGAGCTGTCAATCATGTACACCAACACTGAACCGCTGAAACACACAATCATTACAATCAACTCACACTTTCCCAGCGATTTCTGATGATTTCACTAAAAAACGAGCAATTTCTGCCTGATGAAACATATCAAGGCTGAGAATGACTACAAAAATATTACTACAGATATAAAAGTTTGAGGTCAGTGAGGTTTCATTGAAAGAAATTAATACACATTAAATTGATCAGTAAAGACATTTATAATGTTAAAACAAATTCGATTTCAAATAAATGCTGTTATTTTGAAATTCCTATTCATCGGAGAATCCTGAAAAACAAAATGTACCCGTTTCCACAAAAATATGAACCGTTTTCAACACTGATAATAATCAGGAATGTTTCTTGATCATCAAATCATCACATCAGAATGATTTCTGAAGGATCATGTGACACTGAAGACTGGAGTAATGATGCTGAAAATTCAGCTTTGATCACAGGATATAAATTATATTTTACTATATATTCACATAGAAAACATTTTTAATTGTAATAATATTTCACTGTATTTTTCAGCAAATAAATGCAGCCTTAATGAGCAGAAGAGACTCTAAAACATTAGAAATTTTCCTGACCACAAACGTTTCCAGACAAGATACGCCACTGTAATATGACAACTACACAGAGTGTATGTACACACACACACACGCGCACAGTCTCTCGCTCTCACACACACTCCTCACACACACACACTCTCTCACACACACACACTCTCCTCACACACACACTCCTCACACACACACTCCTCACACACACACTCCTCACACACACACTCCTCACACACACACTCCTCACACACACACTCCTCACACACACACTCCTCACACACACACTCCTCACACACACTCCTCACACACACACTCCTCACACACGCCTCACACACACACTCCTCACTCACACACACACTCCTCACTCACACACACTCCTCACTCACACACACACACGCATGCACACACTCTCTCGCTCTCACACACACTCCTCACACACACACACTCTCTCACACACACACACTCTCCTCACACACACACACTCTCCTCACACACACACTCTCCTCACACACACACTCCTCACACACACACTCCTCACACACACACTCCTCACACACACACTCCTCACACACACACTCCTCACACACACACTCCTCACACACACACTCCTCACACACACACTCCTCACACACACTCCTCACACACACACTCCTCACACACGCCTCACACACACACTCCTCACTCACACACACACTCCTCACTCACACACACTCCTCACTCACACACACTCCTCACTCACACACACTCCTCACTCACACACACTCCTCACTCACACACACTCCTCACACACACACACTCCTCACACACACACACTCCTCACACACACACACACACACTCCTCACACACTCCTCACACACTCCTCACACACTCCTCACACACTCCTCACACACTCCTCACACACTCCTCACACACTCCTCACACACTCCTCACACACTCCTCACACACTCCTCACACACTCCTCACACACACACACTCTCTCTCACACACACTCTCTCTCACACACACACTCTCTCTCACACACACACTCTCTCTCACACACACACTCTCTCTCACACACACACTCTCTCTCACACACACACTCTCTCTCACACACGCTCACACTCCTCACACACGCTCACACTCCTCACACACACTCACACTCCTCACACACACACACACATACATACACACTCACCTTGCGCAGCCGAAGGCCATGAGCCTGTATTTGTTGTTGACAGCGACACATGTGCCATCAGAGACGTCGGCGGCCCAAACTCCCTGCAGCTGCTGCACACACACACACACACACACAACATTAGTACATGAACACAAACACATCAAGTCAAGCGTCTTCCTGAATTCATAACACATTTATGTCACATTCTCAGACACGAGCGTAAACCGTCAACATCTCGAAGAGCTCCAGTTAAAGTTAGATCAGCCTGACATTCAGTATCAGTTATAACTCATCTGGATCAACGAACTGAGGTGTCTGTAAAACTCACGTCTGTGGCGAGTCTGTTTGCGGTTGGCGTGATGAATCCGAGTCTCCCGTCATCAAACACGACAGCAAATCCATCCAGCGTGGCGCAATATTCCATATCCCGAATGTAAACACCCTCCAGGTCTAAACACGGCCCTCCTAGCGCAAACAAATCCAGTTTTATTTCTGCAGCGCTTTATATAATACAGATCGATTTAAAGCCGCTTCACGATAATAAACAGGAAAATGCAAACTGCAAATTCAGCTGTAAAGAATCTCTAAAAAGACAAATCAGCTGAAGTTTTGTCCGATCAGGTCAGGTAAATCAATGCTAAATCACGTCAGAGATAAACACAGGAACAGGCTGGAGAGGATCCGAACACATTTTCATTGGTCAGGATCATGTGTTTAACGGTGTCTGACCTCTGGAGGACTGCAGGTCAAGGGAGAATGGGACGGTGCACAGATTAACTGCTCTCCGGCCGTTAGTGACGCTGTCCCAATGCAGCATGTGCAGGTAACCGTCCGCCGTCGCCACCAACAGATCCTCCTGCAGCGTCTGCAGACTGACAACAACACTTCAAATCAATCTACACATCTACACACACACACATATATATATATATATATATATATATATATATATATATATATATATATATTTATTATATATATTAGGGGTGTAATTGTTCAAACATGACGGTTTGATATGTTCCTCGGTATTGAGGTCACGGTTCGGTACAGCAAGGGGAGAAAAATACAAATATAAATAAAATACATAAATACAAAACTGCTTCTTTTTTATTAAACAGTGGTTTATTATACAAATTGTGTCTCTAATTAACATTTTCTTAGGGATAAAAAAACAACAACTATAAATAGGGATCCCTTACTTACACATTACTATAATATTAAATGTTACAATTAAGTGTCCAAACTATTAAATTCAGTTGCTATCTCAACTAAAAAAACAAACAAACAATGTAAACTGCATATAAGGCAGGTTTTGCATTAACTTCTAAATCTAATCATAAAAATATTACTCCGATTCATGTTTGAAATATAATAATTTACACGGTTACTGTCATAACTTGTTTTCATGACACATTCATTTAAACATATTACGACATTACTAACAGGTAAAATAAATATAATGAATATATAAGCTAAATATAGTGCATATATTTAGTGAAATGCTCCTCTAGTGGACACTACATGACTGTCCTGAGGTGAATGTAATGCTATGAGATTTTATTCTTAAGCTGTTTTTTTGATGACTTTCTTTCTGTGGTTGAAACACTGGTTGAGAGATTACATGGAAACATATCTATGGATAAATCGTCTGTTCTTCTTCTGCGCTTTTTCCTGTTGGTTTTCGGTTAGCTAATAGCATTGTGGATCGTCTGTGACTGACTGTATGGACTGAACTTCGACGGTTCAGGGACGAATACATGTACTATTACACCCCTAATATATTTTAAACACAAACATACATATTTTCGTGTGACTGATCAAATGCAAGTAAATGAGTGTCAATGATCATGTGAAACTTTATACAGATGGTCAAATGTTATTCTTTCATTGAAGCTCAAGATGCTCTTTGGATTATTCTGAGTGTGTGAGTGTGAGAGTGAGAGAGTGAGTGAGAGAGTGAGTGAGTGTGAGAGTGAGTGAGTGAGTGAGAGAGTGAGTGAGTGTGAGAGTGAGTGAGAGAGTGAGTGAGTGAGAGTGAGTGAGTGAGTGAGAGAGTGAGTGAGTGTGAGAGTGAGTGAGAGAGTGAGTGAGTGAGAGTGAGTGAGTGAGAGAGTGAGAGTGTGAGTGAGTGAGAGAGTGAGAGTGAGTGAGTGAGAGTGAGTGAGTGAGTGAGTGAGAGTGAGTGAGAGTGAGTGAGAGAGTGAGTGAGAGTGAGTGAGAGAGTGAGTGAGAGTGAGTGAGTGAGAGTGAGTGAGAGTGAGTGAGAGTGAGTGAGAGAGAGAGTGAGTGAGAGTGAGTGAGAGAGTGAGTGAGTGAGAGAGAGTGAGTGAGAGTGAGTGAGAGAGTGAGTGAGAGTGAGTGAGAGAGTGAGTGAGAGTGAGTGAGAGTGAGTGAGAGAGTGAGTGAGAGTGAGTGAGAGAGTGAGTGAGAGAGAGTGAGTGAGAGTGAGTGAGTGTGAGAGTGAGAGAGTGAGTGAGAGAGAGTGAGTGAGAGTGAGTGAGTGTGAGAGTGAGTGAGTGAGAGTTTATGTACCAGCTGATAGGAGCCTCCAGGTCGACAGGTTTCTTCATCTCTAGAGTCAGAGCCGGCGCACACTGTTCCTCCTTATAACCCGGAGTCACCTTAACACGAGCACTGCCCCTGACACACACACACACACACACACACACAGGAATAACATAATCCGTTTAGTCTGTGTGATCATAATGCTTCATTACAGACAGCACTAAACACACACACACACACCATTATAAATACACTTATAATAATTCCCAGCCCATAAACAGAACTTTTATATTCCTTGATATTTACAGATGAACCTGCAAACAACACAAGCACAACGACACACAGAGACAGAATGTGTCAGACACGTCCTGACTTGACAAACGCCGTCCTTTGAAGATCTGACTCTGTGTGTTTGGGAATTTCAAAGAGTCTAAATCGAGGTCAATGTGTGTGTCACCAAACTGCTGTGGGCTACAGGTGTGTGAGAGAGAGTGTGTAGTTGTTTTGACTGTACTTGTGAGCACCAAATGTTGTGAAACACTTTCTCAAGCCACTAGTGAGACACTGACTGCTCCTCACTAGATAAAAACGCTTATAAATCAACCAAAAGATGTTTTTATGTAAATCTAGTGATGGTCACATGACTCTGTGATGGTGGTTTAGGAGTAGAGGTTGAGTTAGGACAGAGAAAATATCACTGACCTGATATAAAATCAATGGAAGTCTATGGAATGACCTCACTGAGTGTGTGTGTGTGTGTGTGTGAGAGTGTGTGTGAGTGTGTGTGTGTACACCTACTTCATTATTTTGGGGACAAAGTTGTACCCAAAAGTGCACCAAACCTGACAAATATTGAATACATGCAATTTTTTAACAAAACTGCACAAAGTTGATGCTAGGTTGTCTGGATCACAATATAGGCCAACAGGATCAAAGGTCGAGGGTCACTCACTTGGGATAGACGGGCTCGTACAGGTACTTCTCATCCAACCCTCCGAGGATGTCGAACAACAGGACATAACCGTTCGCAGCCTAGAGAGAGAGAGAGAGAGACAGACGGGTTAAGTCTGCAGTGGTGTAGAGTAACAAGCACCGCAGGACACCTACACACACACACACACACACACACACACACACACACACACACACACACACACACACACACACACACACACACACACACACACACACACACACACACACACACACACACACACACACACCTTCTGATCAACCGACATAGAGCAGCACTCAAGATGACCTCAAATGATTTAAAACAAGACCAGACGAGCTTTGATACAAACTAAAATCATATTTTTATTCAACACCCAAGGTTTCCACAGCAACTCGTTTGACACAGTAAATGTCATGAATTGTACTCGGAGAAATGGCAAAAATGACAGAACGGGCAAAACACTTCAGAGGAACAGAATTGAAGAGCCATCACCATGACGACCAAATGCAAAAATGGAACAAAAAACTGTGAAACACTCATTATGAACACTGACATCTGATAGATCGACAGAAACAAAGATGACGCCTACAGCTCCAGATGGAAATCAAGAACATTTACAGTCTGACATTCAATAGAAGATCGCACACACACACACACACACACACACACACACTACCATTCACAAGCTTCTTAACACTTTTATTCATCAAGACAGATTAAATTGATCAAAAGTGACAGTAAAGACATTTATAATGTTACAAAAGATTCTATTTTTTTTTTTAAAAAAAGCCGCTCTTTTGAACTTTCTATGCATTAAAGAATCACAGTTTCCACCAAAATCAATTCGGAAATGTTTCTTGAGCATCGAATCATCATATCAGAATGATTTCTGAAGGATCATGTGACACTGAAGACTGGAGTAATGATGCTGAAAATTCAGCTTTGATCACAGGATATAAATTATATTTTACTATATAGTCACATAGAAAACAGGTATTTTAAATTGTAATAATATTTCACATTTTTTACTGTATTTTTGATCTTATTTGATTAAAGTAAAAACATGAAAAATAATTAAAATGTAGTCAGTGCATTTATTTGGAAAAGGGAACTTTCAAAAACATTACAAAACAGATATACAAACATCTATATATACATACATCTATATACACACACACGGTGAGCTGGTCATTTTTGCAGTTATCTAAAGCCCAT
>CM076070.1:19116975-19201975 GCA_038088235.1 Zacco platypus
AATCACACCACTAATGCTACAGAACTTTATATAACATATACGGTTTACTTGCGTTGTTTAACAGTTCTGTCTAATAATGTAGAAGACAGGACTGTTAAACAGATCCTATTATAAACTAATGAAGGTGGAGAACGAGACTCATCTAACATTTTTTTTTTTTTTTAGTCGACTACTCTAACGATTATTTTTATTACTTTTTTTTATTAATCTAGTGATCTTTTTTTACGTAAGAAGTTAGAACTAATTTAGCAGTTCATTGAGGTGTAGAAACACTGGGACACGCCATGATGTAATAATACGGTTTGATTTTGATTAAAAATAAGCTACTCATATGTGTTCGTCCAGTGGAAGACATTTGAACTTTAACATGAAGAGTGTCAAAGACTTTCTATACAGTCTTAAAGGAACTTTGATAGTGTTCAAGCCATTGAACAAACGTCTCCTGAACCGTGTGTTTTTCCTCTTGCGCTGTCTGTGATGCAGGGAGTCTTGTGATTGGTTGTCAAGGGAGATGAGGCTGCTAAATTCGATCGGCTGGAATTTTGGCACATTGTAACGCTGGTTTGTGTTGAGCAGGCGAGCGGTCGGCGCTTAGCGAGCGCGCGGGGCGGGAATCAGGAGCGCGAGCGACTCAAACCTTGCACGTGCGAAAGAGAACGTCCGCGCACATCCAAATAAACTTCTTTGAAATGCAAAACTGATTTTTGTTCGCTCGAAATATTTTCTTATTTGCGAGACGAAGATTTTCTCCTCAACTCAGTTCACGCGTGAAATGCCCGTTTGCACGCTCAAAATATGATCTTGCGCGTGCAAAAATGTAGCAGCGCTCCAATTCCACAGGTGGAACGCCATTTCGGTTCTGCAAAGGGAACAAAGGACCGTTTTTTTTGGCCTCTGTTTAAAGTATTCCCATACTTTTGATAATCGTGGTCTGGGTTTTTGTGATAGAATGGAACTTTCTCGCCATTACGCGAGATGAATGTAAACAGTGTGACGCGTCGACGTATTTCACGCACGTCGACGTATTTTCGTAGTCGACATAATCGTGTCCTTGCAGCAGTAAAGCACTGTCAAAATAAAAGTCCCACACAGCAACCACAGCGGCAGGATTTGATTGACATCTTGCTTCACTTCAGAGTTCCTACTGACGGTGCGAATGCAACCAGGAAAACGGCCCTGGAGGAGCATTTAGTTCTCGGGGGAATCGCCCTGGTGGCTAGTTCCTATAACCGAGTTCCTTTAACTTCCCAGTGTGAAACCACCTAAAAGACACACGAGAGGAATCAGACGTTTGTAGAAACATGCTCTTAGTACATCTAAAAATGATCATTCTGCCATCAAATCTGTGTAACTTTTTCTTCAGTAAAACACAAAAGATTTTTTTTAAGAAAGCCGGAAATTAAACAATATTGCACGTCATTTTATGGACAAAAAAAAAAAAAAATCAATGAAAATTAAAGTTTGATGGTTTTAGAACATTTTTTTTTTAGAGTGAACTGCTCTGTTATGGGTAAAATATTGTGTAATCCTGCAGAAAACGACTCTTTCACTCTCTATGGGTGAATCTCACACAAACTTACTCAAAAAACAGAAGTATACATGTTAGTAAAACACACTGAAATTTTTTTAAATCTGCATAAAACTATGATATACGAATACTTTAATAAAAATAAAATAAAACCACAGTGCTTTTCATAAACTTTAAAGTGATTTTAGGAAGGCACCAGGGTTCAGCGATCAGCACACACATACAGACGGGAAGATAAAAGCGTCAAAACACAGTGAAAACACTCAAGTCAGCGTTTCTCAGGCGTGTTGATGTGGTAAGAATAAACCAGCTCAGATTTCTGCAGCTCACCAGCACTAGATTTACATTCTTCAAACCGCCGTGTGCTTCTGACTTCCTGGTTGATCCGCGTTGGGTCTTTCTGATGATGCATTTTGTGTTTCTGACATGCAAAAAAAACTCCAACCTCATCAACGAGTGGAAAACGCACACACAAACGCAGACAGGGCCGCACTTGTGATGCATTAGCTGTGCTTTCGTGTTTGATTTAATCAGCTTGATACAAACACGTCAGACATGTTTCAGCATCACATGTGTCGAGTATGTTTCTGTCCCAGGTGTTCATGTACAGACATGCACATTTTCAGAGGCAGAAAACACCTTCTGGAGATAATCTGTAGCAAAAGTCTGAGAGAAAACAGTTTGATTTGAATCATAAGAGCACCTGATTTCCCTGAAGGAACTCGACGAGAGCTAACCGATGGAACGGAGCGTATCATCAACGTTCTGCACGGCAGCCAAAACAAAACTTATCAGATTCAATTCTGCTGCGTGAAGTTACAGAGCTCGAAACGAGCCCAAAATCAACACAAACACATGCCGCAGCCAGTGAGAAACCCGGCGATTATTTTCAGCTTCATCTCTGCAGGATTGTGGGAAATATTCATGAAGGTTTTATCGCTCGCAGCCCACACAGGTCCGTTTCTGAGCGAGTGAAGTTCACTGAAGCTCCAGCCAATCGCTGAACTCCTGGGAATGTTTTGGAAACAGCGATACCAATAAGTGCCTGCCAATATTACCCATGATGCTCCATCGATTAGCCGCTGTGATGAACGCGTGGACCGAAGCTCACAGGCTGTGTGGAGGCGTCTGGTGTTTCACAGAGTTTTGCTTCCAGACTAAACATCCAAAAGCGACCCGCTGTTATCTGCCTTTGCACTTTGAAAGTCTGCACTGGTCGCTGTGCTCAAAAAGACTCTCAAAAGACACCACTGAAAGATTAAAGCACAATAGTGTATCGTCTGAAGGGTTACACACTCAGATTCTGTGTGTGAAGCAACAGATCAGACCGAGAAAGATATTATCAAAGAAAGCACGTCACATCAAAGACAGCATTTGTACAATTTAATCTGCAACTTCACTCTAACTGATGCCAAGAGTCGTTCAGAACAACGTGATCCAGGTCACATTTCACCTCCGAAATACAAAGAAGAAAAAAAACAAAAATATAAACCACTTCAAGTACATGTATATAGACATCTAGACACACATATTCATAATCATTATTAATGATTCATGAGTGGGATAAAAGTTTATAGTTCTGATATAAACACTGATGTCTATGGTAGTGATCAAAATAATACAATATTTATTTGAAGCGGCAATTTAATGTATCAAATACATCATTAGTTGACGACAAGTGACTTAAAATATGTATTGGTCATTCGTTTAAAAACGCTGATTCATCCATTGATGAAGTGAAGTCTTTATGAGCGAGTCATTGAATCGTTCACTTAAATTGATTTTAAAAAATCTATTAGACATTTTTATTATACACTGCAGGAATTAACATTTTGTCAGAACCTCGAGGATATTACGTTATTTTCTTAGCGGTCTATTCATAATTGTGGGAGAATCGTTAATTTAAAAAACATAATAAAATAATTGATTCTCTCACACACACACACTCACTATATGCTATAGAGTTCATTTTATTTTGTACTTGGCCTACTGTTTGGGACCATATTTGACATTGTGGCATTATTTTCATGACAATTAAACAAAGAAAATAAATAAAATTATAATTTTATTATTATTATTATTATAATAATCAAATTATTATTCTTAATTTATTATCATAATAACAAAAAAAAACCTCCCTGCTGTAATAAATGTAATGAAAATCATTACATCGAATTATTTTCTATATATTTTTAAAAAATATTTTTGTGTGAAAACACGATTAAATGTCAACGAGCATTTCTTTACTCAATTTCTTTCTTTTATCTTTTGATATTGGGTGAAATGTGATATGGAACATGTTCTTGACAGGTTCCACAAGATGGCAAAACATCATTGTGTTTGAGTTTCTCAGAATCATTCAGTAAACCCACATCTCCCATCATCCCCTGGGCTCTCAGTTATAGTATAAACAATAAAAGAGACGCCGTCCTGGGAGAATTAAAGTGCTTCTCTCTGCAATCACCTGGAATATTCTAGAATATTTACTCCCCTGAATAACAAAATCAGCGTTAAACCCATAAACAGAGAACACATTTAAAACAAATCATGGGTTTAAGATTAAAAACTGTAACTACGAGCAGAGCACCGCTACTATTGTACAATATTAATGCACAAATATTTAAATGTCTCGTCTGATGAAGCCGTTATTGTGACTGTGATTTATAGAAAGGCATGTGACATTTTGAAGTGACCTGAGATAAACTAACATATCCATGTCAATGTCATAATCTGCGACTCATGTAAATGAACCTGCAGGATGGACTCAAACACGGTCAATCATCTAGTTTAAACTGCATGACGCCAATAATCGGCCATCATCTGTGTCAGGTAGTGCTGATGACCCGACACCATCGGTCTCGAGACTTATTCAGACACAGAAGAACGGACGCAGTGAAACGGAGCCCGAGGTCGTGCTGTAATTCTGCACCGCTGTGACGTCAGGCAGTGGAAACTCGGAGCTCTGGTGTCTGAACACGCGTGACATTTCTGATGCGATCCGACAGAACCAGACCTATGTGAGGAGGACACTACAACAACAACAACACAGACGGTGCACAGAGATGCATTGCATACATCTCAGGATACAATGTGTGCTGCTCATGGCGCAAGATGCTGAAAAAACAATGGCCAAAACATCTATTTTAAATGAGTGCGCAAATTTAAAAACAGAGCGGACATAATTAAATAAACTGCTCCTTATAGACCCAGTTCGAGAGAGGATGTCATAATCAATGGAAGGACTATCTAACACAACCACTGTGTTGTGTTGTCAACAGAGGGAACGGCGTATGAATGTGACTGACGGACGTGAGCGCGCGTTCAGGCTTTTGTGCAGCATGTAAAGAGACAAACGTCGAGCTGTCTTTCCTCATCTCTGTCTGTCTGTCCGCATTAATAGAGCAGAATGACAGCAATTATGCATCTTAACAAAAGAGAAACGACAGTTTTTGTTCACTGTATGCCATCTCTCCGTGAGTGACGGACGCTCGACTGCACAAACTCACATTAACATTTAAACAATCGTCTCCTCTGTGAAGGGCATGATGTGCGACCGGAATAATTATGCCGCCTAACTTTTGGATCAGCCTTCATCCATGATGCCTTAAAATACTGCCAACGTGGGCGGCTCGCTGGGGTTGTTTGTGGTGAGATTAACGGTCTTCTACTTGGCGCTCGACGTGGAGAACATACAGGGGAAATTTGATTGATTTTGTAAATCAACTAGATGCATTTTGGTCACAAAGTCACAAAACTTGATTTTAAAATCCCTTAATTCCACACAAAACACTGCTATTATGCAAAGAAAAAACTAAATGGCTAGTAAACAATCCCAATATGTACTTAAACAGGACGACCCATCGGTCTGAACACGTCTGAGCTCTTGCAACATAAGACAGATGGTTCAGAGCGGATGACGGGAGCCTCATCATAGACGCACATTCAGATGAGAGACAGACGTGTTTTACTCACCGCCACTGCGATCATGGAGTCGTCGGGCTTCCATTCCACCTGCTGATAGCTGCCGAACTGTGCGGCTGCTTTCCCAGACTCAATGTAACTGACGATCAACACGCTGGGCTACAGACAGACAGAGAGACAGAATTAGACATGTGAATTAAACACATTCAATCGAGTCAATGCGCTTTCATTACGCACTAAGTCAATCATCACTAGTGAGGGCGAGTGTGCTGCGACTTCACTAAATGATCAGATGCACAGACCAGAAAACAGCTGGATAAAAATTACACCGTTTTATGGAACGATTGCAATATCTAAGCAACTGCATAATAGCTACCTAAAACATGTCTAGTGAACATTTAGAGGAACTAACTAACTAACAACATGCGTTAAATAAATACGTACAGATTAAAGGTTGATTATGATTTGACTTTTTTAACTTTAGTTAGTGTGTAATGTTGCTGTTTGAGCATCTACAAAGATCAATGAAAAGAGAGATATTTTCTTTTACAGAAATCTCTGTTTAAGGACTACAAGGAGCTTCTTCCTGGGTTGGTGACATCACAAACCCCACAATTTACATAAACCCCGCCCCCGAGAACACACAACAAAGGGGGCGGGGCCATGTTGGGCTGCTTTAGAGAAGAGGAAGAGTTGTTGTAGTCGAGTGTTGTTGATGCCGTCATTTTACGCCGGACTGCTTCACAAACGAGGGTCGATTCAAGGAAAAAAGATGAACGTGACGACACATGCTAGTGATGAGTTGATCAACTCCACAGCAACTCCATCAATTTATCCACTAACCGTTCAGAAACGTCTAAAAGTTGGAACTTCTTCCTGAGTCTCTCCATCAGTTTGAACACTTTCCTCATTTTGTCTGCGTGAGATTCTCCAGCTTTGTTGTTGTTGAGCTGTTAAAGCTCCGCCCTCTTCTGGAGCAGCAGCTCATTTGCATTTAAAGGGACACACACACACACACGCACAAAAACGGCGTGTTTTTGCTCCTCACACCCAAATAGAGGCAAATTTGACACTATAATAAATGATCTGTGGGGGATTTTGAGCTGAAACTTCACTGGAGACACCAGAGACTGATATTATATTTCACTTATATTATATTTGGTAAAAGGGACATTATAGGTCTCCTAAGATTAACAGAGTTAATTCAAGTTATTTTATTGTTATGTTCACTGCATGCATTTGAAATGACGTCAAACTTTACAGATAAAGAGAGAGTTTAATGTCATTCATTGTTTGTGTTTGTGTCTTTATTCTCAACAGAAACACACAACATTCTCCCAGTGAAATGAAGAGCAGCAGGGAAACACATCAGGAGAAATGAGAGACGGATGTGCGGATGAGAACAGCGCTTGGCCACAAAGAAAAACACCCAAAAATGGAAGCAAAGTGTTGGTTTCATTCAGCCAACAGGGAGCTGTAAACCTCCACACACACACACACACACACACACACACACACACACACACACACACGTTCATGTGAGTAAAACTAACACTAACGTCACAGAATCTGTTTTTACTTTCGGCGTGTGTGTGTGAAGGTCGTTCCTCATGCGTTTCGTTCAGGGATCACGAAAGGTCAGACAGGCTTTAGATTCCACACGAGAGAAACATTCACTGATGTCTGAGATTGACAGCCGTATTTACTATCAGAAGCGAGCGGATCCAGGACAGATTTATTTTGATAAAACACCAGTAACCATAGAAACCCGGGATATTTACATTTTTAACTTTAATGCTGTCTTACGTTAGCCAACGACTGACGTCACTCTGTAAAACTTCATGGCACCAATAGTAGGTGCAAATGTTTTTATTTAGCCATGCAGGCACTCAGTGATGCTACTTTTCATACAGTCTGAAGAACTAAAAGGAGAAAGACAAACAGTTCTGACAGAGAATGCATGTAAATCATATACACAGTTACATAACAGACAGATAGTTGTTCACTGTGCAGTGCATTATGGTTGTCGTACTAAACGTTCTCCCAACTTTCAGTTGCGAGTAGGGTTGGGAATCGAAAATCGATTCCAATTTTGCAATCGGATCTTAAAGGATTAGTTCACTTCAAAATTAAAATTTCCTGATTATTTACTCTCCTCCATGTCATCCAAAATGTTTATGTCTTTCTTTCTTCGGTTGAAAAGAAATGAAAGTTTTTGAGGAAAACATTCCAGGATTTTTCTCCATATAGTGGACTTCAATGGGGTTCAACAGGTTGAAGGTCCAAATGTCAGTTTCAGTGCAGCTTCAAAGGATCTACATGATCCCAGACGAGGAATAAGAGTCTAGAGAAACGATTTTCCCAAAAAAAAAAAAGTTATATACTTTTTAACCACAAATGCTCGTCTTGCACTGCTCTGATGCTCCACGCATGACGTAATCATGCTGTAAAGGTCACGCGTGACATAGGAGGAAGTACGCGGTCGGGCGAAAAACTCGCCTCCAACTTCAAAATTGTCCGACATCATTGTTTTACCTTTTCTTCTAAAGGCCGTTTGACTTAGTCTTTGGAGGTTTGCTTTGAAAACACTGGATCGGTACTTCCGACTTACCTTTCCAACGTCATCGCGTACCGCGTGGAGCATCTCAGAGCAGCGCAAGATGAGCATTTGTGGTTAAAAAGTATATAAGTTGTTTGGGTTTTTTTAAAAAATGATTGATCGTTTTGTTAGATCAGACTCTTATTCCTCGTCTGGGATCATGTAGATCCTTTGAAGCTGCACTAAAACTGACATTTCAACCCGTTGAACCCCATTAAAGTCCACTATATGGAGAAAAATCCTGCAATGTTTTCCTTCATTTCTTTTCCACCGATGAAAGAAAGACATAAAACATTTTGGATGACATGAGGGGGGAGTAAATTATCAGGAAATTGTATTTCTGAAGTGAACTAATCCTTTAAAGTCAGGAATTGGACACTTGAAATTAAATTAATATTTAGATTCCGCTTATCGGTTCCTGTGTACGCAACGTTTAAACTATTCAGGCTCAAGAAGACGAGAGTTGTACTCAGTATACTGAATAGAGCTGTCTTTCACATCTTGTGCTTGAACAGACAAATACACGCGAAACTATGTGAAAATATCCTTGTAAACACAGTCGGTTTCGTCTTAATGTAAACATGTGTAACAATATAATGGATCTGTGCGTCAGTTCTTAAAGTGACAGCAGCCTAATAAACCTGCCGTCTGTGTCAATGATGTTAATCAAAGAAAAAAAGAAAGAAAACCCACTCACTGATCTTGACTGAGTAACTTTTGTAACTTTAATAAGGATTAATCTATATTTTATTTATAAAGAAACTAGTTGCATTTGAGCTATTGCTGATTTACTTATTTGTTTTTAATTGTATTATTGGCTCTTTAATTGTCTAATCCATCTATTTTTGTTCATTATATTCAGCTTAATTAAATATGTTTGATTCTTTTTTTTACCATATTGGAATTTCTGCATCATATTTTCAACCTGATGTAATATTTGCAACATGCATTTTCTCTAAAGCTGCTTTGAAACGATTTGTATTGTGAAAAGCGCTGCACAAATAAACATGAATTCAACCTCAATCGCCGCAGAAAAACTCACATTTTAAATCTTTATTATTAAAATGCAGTTATCAGACTATCGTTTTAATAGTATGACCAAAAAGGCCAGTTCACACCAAGTTAATTAATTAATAATCGTTCAATTGTAAGAGAATAGCGAAGTCCACTCCACAGCTATAAAGATAACAGTGGAACGATAAAAGCCCTGGCAGCCAATCAGAATCCATCCTGCTTTAAAGAACTCAAGCGGCGGACGACAAAACTGCAGCACGTTTATAATAACACCGATATTGACTGATGCGGACACTAATATATCATTCTTGGTGTCTTCAACCATGCGAAACCGAAAAAGACAAACATAAGGGAGGTGAAATCTCATGTGCGAAACATTTTAATCAATCCTCCACTGTTGCCCTCTTGTGAACTGTAAAAAACTATCGCGCTAATCAATTATATTTCACATTTGTGTGTCTGTGTTTGACAAGTGAACACAACACTGGTAGTTTCAGTGTCACGGCACATTAAAAGATCTATTTTTAAATTAATAATTTGACCCAATAAATCGTCAGGCGTGAAGACGCACCGTATCAGAAGATCATGAGCAGAGCCCTAAAACTCTCTTACTCATGTTAAAATCACAGCTGATCATCGATTACTCAACACTGACGACAGCAACATGATAAAACACATGTTTAAACAAGATTCAGCCCATGTGCCAACTCAGTGTGTCCCAACTAGAATACATACAACAAAATCCAAAGGGGCAAATGAGCCGATCGAGGCCTGACTGGAACGAGACCCAGGAGGCCCGTGCGTGTACGAACCACTAATGAACAGTCATGAGCTGTTTTTGTTCAGTAATGATACTCATGAATTCAGTGCGTGTGCTGAAAAACCGGTTCATGTAATCACTAACCCCACTTATCTGATAGTTCAGGTCAAAACTGCAAGTGTGCAGACAACACCTGGAAAGATCATTCGGACCGTTTCCAAACACCGTCATTGGTCAGTCAAAGATAGCCCCGCCCCCAAACTCGCACGATTGGCTGAGTTAGAAAATGGCCGTTCGAATAAACGTTGCAAAAGTGACTCTGAACCAGTGTTGCCAAGTCATTGAGCTTGTTTTTCCGTTGTTTTTCATGAAGCGACCCCAATAATGTGATATTTAGTCCCTGGAATGAGAATTTTACTAGGAGAAAAATGCGTATTTTACCCCTCAGAATGCGTTTTTTTTTTTACCAGGGGACCCCCTAAAATGCAATTGGGCTATTTTTGAGTAGCAATCGGGCGGGATTTGTTGTGAAAATCTGAACACCATAAACTTGAGCATCTGAACGTCCCACAGCAGCTGTAAAGGAAGGTTTGTGATGGTTATTGTTGACTTACAGCCCAACTCTACTCCTCATCTTACAGGTTCCCTCACAGAACAGACGATTCATGATCTCACAGCGCTTGTGTGTGATAATAAGTGTGAATCTAAGAGAACGCACATCCGCTGCTGCTTTACATCTCGATGAGTTTAAACGAGTTATAAAGATCCCAGATGTGAACGTGTGACAGTTTCTGAAACATTTCTATGAATCATTTATCGACCGTCTATTTACAAAGATGCTTCACAAATCAGTTCATCTTAAATTCAGTTCAGAAGAAGCATGTGAGCTGCTCATTTTTTTCCCTTACTGAACGAATTACAAAAATACTCAATATTAGAAATAAAAGTAAAATCACTGAATTTCTTAAAAAAAAAAAAAAAGGACAGTTGAGCCAAAAATGATCATTCGCTCATGTCGTTTCAAACCTGCATGATTTGTTCTTTTAGCTGTGGAACAATTAATAATAAGATATTTTTGAGAAATAATGTTAAGTTAATGGGGTTCAATATTGCTTGTTTCCCAACGTTCTGTTTTATGTTCCACAGCGGAACGAAAGCAAGTCATGAACAATCATTTTAACTCATGTTGCAGGTGTTGTTGCTGACAGGAAATAGAGTAGAAAAATCAGGAAACACTTCAGAGTTAAAGACGCTGTGAGACGAGACGGCAGCGTGTGCGAACGTGTTGAGGCCAGGCGCTTTGATATGCATGACCTCAGTGTGTGTGTGTGTGTGAGGGAGTGAAGGTGCAGCTACACAGCTGGAGGAGAAGAGTTTGTTTTACACACACACACACACACACACATTCTTTCCCGGGATCGTCTGAGAGACTCAACACACTCAGTACAGAACAATGAGGCATTTTTGGCAAGAAGTGCATGGGGGGCACTTCCTGTGGGAAAGAAAGTATAAAGGATCACCTGGAAGTATTTTCCCAGGATTATCAGTCAAAATGTCTCCAAATTTAACATTGAACAGAGTCTGCCCTGTCTATACTAGAGCAATACTGACTTACACAGGAACTGAACACAGAACAATGAGCATTGTATGTAAATATGACAGACTGAAGGATAAAAACAACAATAACTGCATCATTCGACCTCTTTCGGCATTTTTGTGTCGAGTTCAGAGTGAATAAGAGTTTGATTGGACTATTATTGACTGTATACGACACTAAAGTGTCTTGCTGCTTTTAAAGAACAATTTCTACATTATAAGTAGCAAAACACAAAGTTATATTTCATAAAATATACATAATACATTTCATAGTTAGGAAGTGTCAATCAAAAGCAGATCTGGTCAGTGACCAAACTCTGATTCTTCTGGGTACAAAAATAATATCCATCCATCCTTATGTCTATCCGTCTGTCTGTCTATCCGTCTGTCTGTCTATCCGTCTGTCTGTCTATCCGTCTGTCCTTCTGTCCGTCCGTCTGTCTTTCTGTCCGTCCGTGTGTCTGTCTATCCGTCTGTCCGTCCGTGTGTCTGTCTATCCGTCTGTCTATCTATCCATCTGTCCGTCTGTCTGTCTGTCTGTCTATCTATCCTTATGTCTGTCTATCTATCCTTATGTCTGTCTATCTATCCTTATGTCTGTCTATCCGTCTGTCCGTCCGTCTGTCTGTCTGTCTATCCGTCTGTCTGTCTGTCCGTCTATCCGTCTGTCTGTCTATCCGTCTGTCTGTCTATCCGTCTGTCTGTCTATCCGTCTGTCTGTCTATCCGTCTGTCTGTCTATCCGTCTGTCTGTCTATCCGTCTGTCTGTCTGTCTGTCCATCCGTCTGTCTTTCTGTCCGTCCGTGTGTCTGTCTATCCGTCTGTCCGTCCGTGTGTCTGTCTATCCGTCTGTCTGTCTATCCGTCTGTCTATCTATCCATCTGTCCGTCTGTCTGTCTGTCTATCTATCCTTATGTCTGTCTATCCGTCTGTCCGTCCGTCTGTCTGTCTGTCTATCCATCTGTCCGTCTGTCTGTCTATCTATCCTTATGTCTGTCTATCCGTCTGTCCATCCGTCTGTCTGTCTGTCTATCCATCTGTCCGTCTGTCTATCTATCCTTATGTCTGTCTATCTATCTATCTGTCTATCTATCCTTATGTCCATCTATCCATCCATCTATCCTTATGTCTATCTATCTATCCTTATGTCCATCTATCCATCCATCTATCCTTATGTCCATCTATCCATCCATCTATCCTTACGTCTATCTATCTATCCTTACGTCTATCTATCTATCCTTACGTCTATCTATCTATCCTTACGTCTATCTATCTATCTATCTATCTATCTATCTATCTATCTATCTATCAGTCTCCTGAACGCTGATGCACTCATGACTTGTGAACTCAAACCATCAGGATAGTGTTTCTCCACGGTTTTAGGAGACAGACGGAGCGTCTGGGGTCTTCAGGACGACACCGGTGAGACTCTCTGACATCAAAAATCACCTCACAATCAAAAAAATAATGTGTTGTCACAACAACAACAAGAAAAAGCAACAGTTTGCATCTTTGAGAGAATTTTCGTTCAACCAAAGAAGCAACATTGAGTTACAGGAACTGTGGCATAAACAAATTTTTAAGTTGATTACACCAAAAAAGATAAAGTTGCTCCAACCAGCAGAGTTGTAGATCTGGAACCAGTTAATCTCATCCATCTCAGATCAAATCAACAGCTATCACAACAGCTATCATAGCTTATTCAACATGATTATTTAATGACGAGTAAGACACTACTCATCATTGGCGCTGTCATTGCTTATAGAGTCAATCATCGAAACGTTTAAATGCCAAACATAACAACATTAAACACTAACAAATAAATTAACACTTATTTCAACATTTATCCTCCTTATGCAAATCATGCTATGAACTAGAAATCCACTGCCTAATTTCCAAAGTTAGTCAATTTCATTAAGTTACTACAACTTATTTTTGTTTGTTCGTTTTTTTAAAAAAGCCGAAATTTGAGTTAAAATTACAGATATTAATTTTATTATATATATAACATAACATATCAACTGAATTCAATAATGTTGAAATTTAAAAGGTTGACAATTAAAGCAATAACCTGGAATTTTTATCTAGTAAGCGTGCATTTCAGTTGTAGTAACAGGTTTATTACTTCGAGTGCAGACAAACGTTCAACAAACGCCTGAATCTGAAACGAGATGTGGGGAATTCTGCGCTTTAACCATTGATCAACAACACCCAAACCCTCTGATGTGACCAATAACATCCACCACATACACCCAAAAACAAACCTTACCATGGTGCATTATTATTATTATTATTATTATTATTATTAGCATCTCTTTGATTGTATTCAAATACACATTTTTCACAATGCATTCATTCAAACTGCTCAAAATCAGCATAATGTGTGAAAACATTACATTTAATCAGTTAACAAGAAAGACTCCGTTTGCACAAATGTATGAGATTGGTTTAATAAATCAGTCGGATGATAAATATATAAACTGGTTTAGATGACTCGCACTTTAAGCACTAAACCAAACAACTAGCATAACCCTAGATTAACGTTACTCATTAATAAACCCTTCTCAGGTTCAAACCTGAACCACTAAGCCACATCATCCATTATGTATACACGAACTCAATGTGATCATGTGGCTGTTTGTCAGTTCATTTCAGTCTAAATGGAATCAGATGCTCACGAGGTTCAAACCTACAAGCATCGGGACAGAACCGAAAACCACTAAACCACAGCACCCAATATTAGACCCTTAAGAGTGTAAGTGGGTTATTTTTGACCTTGAGGAACCAGATGAACGCATTACGGACTAAAACCCACAACCTTTGCGCAACCAGCCGAGATCGTTTACCACTAT
Organism: Zacco platypus; assembly: GCA_038088235.1. NCBI lineage: Eukaryota > Metazoa > Chordata > Actinopteri > Cypriniformes > Xenocyprididae > Zacco > Zacco platypus. The sequence continues at coordinate 19,131,246 of CM076070.1, forward strand.
GCCACACCACTCAGAAAAAAAAAAGTTTTTACCCAGCCGAAACTGATTCACATGAATCACCCCTTTGGGATTTGAATACAGACCTGATGCTTAACCACTAACCCACAGATGTGCGCAATTAAACAAACAAATTTTCGTATGCGAACACCAATCTGAAACTGATGCTCATGATTCCACAATGGGTTTGAACCTAGAACCATTGGGTTACAGTCTATATCAGATTAACCAGGTTCTGCAAGCCTGACCGTCTTTAACCACTAAACCACTGGATAACTCTAGTAAACCCTGTGGGATTAACTGGAATAAACCCCAGCATTTAAAAGTCAGTTTAAAATGTATTATTACCCTACTAAACCCGCTATGAATAATCCATTCTGAAGCCGAACCTTCGGGTCACCAGCCCCTGATCCTTTACCAATAAGCCACATCACCCATCATTCCAGAACCTTGACGAGTTGGAGGTTCAATTTGATCAAAACATCATCATCTCTGATCTTTAACCACTAAGCCACACCAGCTTAACTTTAAAAACGCCCTGATTTGAGAGTTTTGCCACTTACGGGATTCGAACCTACAACCTTCACCCACTAAGCAACAGCATTAAAACACTCAAACCACCGGTTATGTTTGAGCTCATGGCGTTTCTTACCCTGCTGAACCAGATGCTGATCTGGGTCTCGGAGAGCACGGCCAGGTAGAACCGTTGCGCGCTGGGCTCGATCAGAAAGGGCCGTTCGCCGCTCCGGAGAGGGCAGAGGAGCCTCCGCGGCCAGCCGCTCAGAAAATACATCACGATCCGATTCTGACCCAAATCACTGCGACACCGGGACGGACAGACTCCCTCCAGCGGCCTCCATGCACCAGAACCAGACGACACTTCGACACGGACTCGGTTCGTATTCAGTCAGGGATCATATCGGCTGGATCCGGTGTCGGCTCGGATGATCGGAGTCCAAATTCCGCTTTATTTGTTACTGCAATCGAGGATGTGTACTAGAAAAAGCCACGGACGCGGTACCGGGTCTCAGCTCGGTGTCGCGGGGATCTGCGGTTCTCAATGCGCGAATGGATCGCTGGACTCAGTATTCCAAAGGGAACTTTTGGATCCGAATCTGTCCCATGAATCCTCCACCGTCGCCATCTTTAGTCTCTTATTTATCCCAGATCTGTTCGGTGCTTCCGAACGCCTCAGAGCCGCAACGGCGTTCAGCTCGCGCGGTCATGACCGTTACTGCCGGTAGGAGGCGCGAGGCGGCCCACAATACACGGAGATTAATGGAAGACGGATTTAAAAAAGGAGCGGGAAGATTTTTTTAAACGGTCAATTTTAACGAACATAAATCGTATTACATGTTCATAAAACTGTTGAAATGTTACCGCTCATATTTCGACCTGTTCTTATCTCTGTTAGTCACGAAGTAATAATTTTACATTTCTTTTTCAGCTGGATACACATTGTTGCATAGATTTAAAAAGAACAATCGTTTAGCAAACGTTTTTAGTCATAAACTGAAAAATACAAACGCTGAATAAAGACTCTTTTGTATTTTTATTACCATTAGCTGATTAGCATCACAGCCGGAACTGGTTCTCAACTCCAGTGTGTCGCGCGCGCTCTGCGTCTCCGTCGATTTCTGATATTCATGACGCAACAGAACATGTTGGCGTAATACGTCAGTTCCTCAGAACGCCTTCGGCTCAATTTTCGGAGCTCCGGCGCCTCCTGCTGGTGAAACTGAATAGTGCGCCAAAGTTATTAAAAATAGATTTAGTAAGATTATATATATATTTATAAATATATATAAAATTATAATTATAAATAATTATAAATATATATAATTATAAATATGTATATATATATATATATATATATATATATATATATATATATATATACAGGGCTGGGTGGGTTACTTTTAAAATGTATTTCACTACAGATTACAAAATACATGCTTTAAAAAGTAATTTGTAACGTATTTTGTTTCATTACTCAAGTTTAGTAACTTAATCTAAATACTTTAGAATACTAATAAGTATGTAACACACACCAAAAAAAGTTTTTATTTCACAATTCTGACTTTTTTCTCAGAATTCCATGATAAAAAGTTGCAATTGTGAGTTATAAACTCTCAATTTTGAGACAAAATGTCAGAATTGGATAGAAAAGAGGACAGAATTCTTGTGAGAAAAGTCAGAAATGAGATATAAACTCGCAATTTTCCAGAAAAAAGTCTGAATTTTGAGAAAAATGCCAAAATTGTGAGATATAAACTCGCAATTTCAAGAAAAAAAAAATCAGAATATCAAGCTTTTATATCTTGCAATTGCAGAATTGTGAGATAAAAAGTCTCAAGTATCTTTTTTTTTTTTTTTTACCTTTTCCACTGTATCGCAAAACATGAACACAGCCGTGGATCATCCAGGTAATGGTACGTTCAAGGATATGCAAACTTTTGAATGGGGCCATTTTTATAAACTCAGTCATCTATTATGTGAAATACTTTATTCAGGACAGTACTAAATAAAAATATAATTTTTATGATCCCTCTTATTTTGTTAAAATTATTAAAATGCTGCATATTCTGCAAGGGTATGAAACTTATGAGCAGAAATATAGCTTAGGATGATTTTTCAGATGGTCAGAATCACCAATCACTGTTTAAATGACATTAAAACTCAAAGTAATCACTTTGGTAATCTAAAACACTTTTCAGATGTAACTGTAATCTGATTACCACCCATTTAAAATGTAACTGTAATGAAACACAGTGACTCAAATTTTGTATTTTAAATACGTAACTAAGTTACTTGTATTTCGTTACTCCTCAACCCTCTCTCTCTCTCTATATATATATACATATATATATATATATATAAATAAAATAGTAATATATATATATATATATATATATATATATATATATATATACAGAAACACTAAATAATGTATAAAAGCCAACAGACACGACTAAAATGTATTTTAATAAAATTAAAATGTTGAAAATTCTATTCTTTCTTGAGATGATCCCTGAGAAACATTTAAAAATAATTTAAAAATAAAATAAAAATTTTTAAAAAATGCAGATTTTACTCGTCTTAGGCATTGAAAGCCTCATGAAGGAAGAGCACTAAAGAATTAAAATGATTCAACATTTATTTCACATGAAGTGTCGTAAGTTATACACAGAACTTTTGCAGTCGGTCAGAGTGAATAAAAACTGAGCACAGCAGGATCATGGAATGATAAAAACAATTACCTTCATTTCGATTAAACAATATTACAGTATATTCAATGTTTCTGACAGGAGCGGTGTGTGTGTGTGTGTGTGTGTTCGTGGATTAGTTACTACAGCAGAGGTACATTTAAAACTGGAATTTACATTTTAAATTATATCTACACGACTAAATCTCATTCGGAGGAAGATTGTAGAAGCATGAGATCATCAGTCGGCTTTTTTATCGGCCACCGTCTTCGGGCCGTTGGCTGTGGATCCGTTCGCCGTTCCATTGCATTCCTCCTGAGGAACAGAAGATAAAGGACAGTGAATGAGTACTAAAATCTTTTGTGTTTCATGGAAAAAATAAATAAGTTGGCAGCACTTTATTTGACAACATGACAATAAATAATAATTAAAGCTTCTTTTTTGGGGGGTGAATTTTTCCTTCAAGTCTCTAACGTGAGATCCAATCTGGGAAGTTACTGTAATTAATATTTATTTCAATATATATATATATATATATGGCAATTTATGATTAAATATATCATATGAATGAGTGAATAAACGTTGACTATAGTGAAGGAGTGATTTACAGCGCTGTGTTTCTGCGGCGTCTCCTTCACGGCTGCTTTAGTCCAGAAGCGACTGATGAAGGGAGAGATGAAGGGGTAGATGATGGGCTCCAGGAAGCGCTTGTACACCCACAGCAGCACAGGAATCACGATACAGGGAATACAAACCATATCTGACAGAGAACTGAAGACAGATTATGATCAGATCTATTCATATTTCAGAACATGCAGAATCGAGCTATCTACATACATATATATTTTACATACATATATATTATATATATATATACAGGGTTGGGGAGTAACGAAATACAAGTAACTTAGTTGCGTATTTAAAATACAACATTTGAGTAACTGTGTTTCATTACAGTTTCATTTTAAATGGGTGGTAATCAGATTACAGTTACATCTGAAAAGTGTTTTAGATTACCAAAGTGATTACTTTGAGTTTTAATGTCATTTAAACAGCGATTGGTGATTCTCTGACTCTGACCGTCTGAAAAAGAGTTAAGTTTCATGTTTTCCACTGTTTTCATGTTTTGTGAGTCATTTTATAATTCACTCGTCACTGCAACTTTTTCTCACAATTTGTTTTTTTCCCTCACAATTGTGAGTTTGTGTTTCACAATTCTGACTTCTTTTTCTCAGAATTGCGAGATTTAAACTCACAATTGCAAGTTATAAAGTCAGAATTGGGAGAAATAAACTTGAAATACTGACTTTTTTTCTTGCAATTGTGAATTTATGAGTTTATATCTCATAATTCTGACTTTTCTCAATATTGCGAGTTTATATCTCATAATTCTGACTTTTCTCAATATTGCGAGTTTATATCTCATAATTCTTACTTTTCTCAATATTGTGAGTTTATATCTCATAATTCTGACTTTTCTCAATATTGCGAGTTTATATCTCATAATTCTGACTTTTCTCAATATTGTGAGTTTATATCTCATAATTCTGACTTTTCTCAATATTGTGAGTTTATATCTCATAATTCTGACTTTTCTCAATATTGTGAGTTTATATCTCATCATTCTGACTTTTCTCAATATTGTGAGTTTATATCTCATAATTCTGACTTTTCTCAATATTGTGAGTTTATATCTCATCATTCTGACTTTTCTCAATATTGTGAGTTTATATCTCATAATTCTGACTTTATAACTCACAATTGCAACTTTATATCACACAATTCTGAGGGAAAAAGTCAGAATTGTGAGATAAAAACTTGCAATGACCTTTTTTGTGTTTGTTCCACACTTATTAGTATTCCAAAGTATTTAGATTAAGTTACTAAACTTGAGTAATGTAACGAAATACGTTACAAATGACTTTTTAAAGCATGTATTTTGTAATCTGTAGTGAAATACATTATAAAAGTAACCTAACCAGCCCTGATTATATATATATATATATATATACACACACACATATGTGTTGCATAAACGGCATTTCAAGGAATACCATAGTATACGTCTAAATGTATGGTAGTACTACGGATATTTACATTTATTTTCAACATGATGTTTACAAATGATCGCGTCAGGCTGTTAGCTCGATGATAACTGCTCTCTTCCTGTTTATAGTCATACATTTGTTCTATAAAGAAACACGCGCACTTCAATCTCATGTACTCATCATACATACGAGAAGAAAATCATATATTTCATTTAAATTACATTAAACGCAGTAAATATGTGTAAAACTCACCTTGTGTTGCGGGAGATGAACTAATGTGTTGTAATGCCGAATGACGCTGGAGGCTGACTGTGTCACTGTGTCGCTGCTGCTGCCACCCAGCGGCGGGGAGGAGTCACAACATAAACAAACCTCCGCGAACGGCGCGCATCCGGAGAAAAACTTACTGATGATGTCATGATAAACCGTTTTAAACTTATTCTGTGTAACGCTTTAGACCTTCAGTTTTAAGCCTTTGAGGTCCATAAAGGTACTACGCGAGCTAAAAATAAAATGTAGAAATAATTTGTATGCTAGCTTTTAATTGACTCTCGCGAAGACCCGCCCCCTTTAGTTACTGTTGCTATGTCCGCTCTCACGCCACACATCATGTTCTCAAAATACAAAGCAAAGAGGACACTGACAACGCGTCGACAGACATATGAAACAGTTTCATATTGTAATTTTTTAAAGAAGTTTAATCAATAAATAGCGTCTAGTGTGTGTTTAATGTGTGGTGACAGATCGCTGTAGCTCCTCATGAACCGATCATCTCTTCATACTAGTTCATTTATAGCATCAAATAAACATGATGAACATCAGAAGGAATGTTGTTTCAAGCGCGGAAAGACGTTCAAGTTCACCAACGTTGATCTAGTAACTCCCCTGACCGCTTTGACACACAAATTGGCGGATTCGGGGTTATGATTGGCCAGATCACCTGTCAATCAAACTGCAGGCGAAGGGTCGAATGTCATTGGCTAATTAGCAAGATTAAATAAAGTCATTATAAAGTGTTGCCATTGAAATCTTTTAGGTCTCTGGGATACATATGAAACGCATAATAAATTTATAATTGACTTTTATCATCATTTTAGCATGTCACAATTTCGACTTTGTGTCATAATTATGATTTACAAATATGTGGCAAATTGGCTTCTATACATACATTTACATTTATTAATTTAATATTTATCCAAAGCAACTTATGAATGAGTCACGAGTAGTTTATCTAGTATATTGTAAAAAGTGGTATCTGTTACTTTAAGAGCCTTTTTTTTTAACCTGATTTAACCCATAGTTTTATTGGTATAAATTGATGTGTTCAGGTTCATAAGGTGATGTTAAATAATATTTTTGACTACTAAAGCGAGTTAAGATGTAATTTTTAAGGTAGCATTAATGTATGTGTGTAAGCTAGATAAGTAGCTTTATCAGACGGCCAACTCAGAAAAGGAGTTATCATAAAAACACGGGTACAAAAGAAAACAAGATGCCTTTCAGAATGTGTTTTAATTGTATTTTCTTATAAATTCACAGGAGAAAAGGCGTCATTTATATACAAAACAGTACAATTATTTGTGCAGTCTGAATATAGAAATCTAACAGCTTGACAGATGCAGAAGACATGAAACAGTCTGTTCATCGGTCGAAGGCCACTGAGCTTTATAGTTTATACACTGATCAAGGCAAGATCTGCGTCATTTAACACCAGGTCGGCTGAAAAGACACGAAATAATGCATTTAAACCACATTACATTCACACTGAAGCACAAAGATTCACTCTCAACTCAACAGCTCAACTATGAAATTTCACCATGTGATTTTTTCCATTGACGAATCAAACGCATCAAGTGCAATATTTTTGATTGAACTCATTCATGTTTGGCACATCAGTATAATAACATAAAGAAATCATAAAACTCAAATAAAATGGCTCAGGGATCGAAACTAGTGACCATCTCGAAAAACAGTGCGTTAAACGTGCAGCTTCAGAATTACATTTAATGTGGTGTGTTTTAGTGCAATGTGATAAGGTACGTGGTTATTATGATTTTGCAACGAAGCATCTAGACGAAGGAAAGCCAGTACAAACATAATGTAACATATCAAAACACCAATGCGATTCTCTGCGCTAAACATTGAAAATATACAGGTTGAGCTTTTTTAAAACACTTTTCATATTTCAGAATATTCTGAAATGTTAGTTCAGTAACACTATGCACAGTAAAAACCCCAGAGTTAAATCAACTCTGCTCAGATAACATGTGGTCCCTCTCTAAATAGTGTTAAAGTAACACTGAAGCAGAGTTAAAGTTAATGAGATAATGAAGCAATTAATTAAGCGATGATTGAACATTAATGATGAACACCTGCTGTTAACAAGCAGAATCACTGAAGAAAAGAGAAACACAAGAACTACAACTGACTTCAGCCACAGTCTTAGATGAAATCAACTGACGATAAAAGACATTCAATCTCTGAAGAGTGTTACTTTAACACTATTTAGAGAGGGACCAAATGTTATCTGAGCAGAGTTGATTTAACTCTGGGGTTTTTACTGTGTGCAATCTCATTGCAATCCTGCTCTGTCTAATAATACTTACATATCTTCATTTAAACACAATAAACCTTGAAATCCTCTATAATAAATCAGACGTTCGTCTGCGTTCAGTGTTTGAGGATCAAAGTTTACAGTTGCAGAAGTGAATCGACTGAAATGACTACAGATGTTAGATTATATATATTCCCCAAAAGGACAAAATCAACAAATACCGGATTATTAATCCTTAACTTTAGTATCTGACACTTATGAAATCATCTGTAAGAAGGCACAGTGATATATAGTCACCTGTTCACTGAAATAAAACAAATAAAAATGAATACAAGAAACATTTCTAACAAAAGGCACAACGGGTTCAGTCATGTATGGCTCGTTCTGTGTGAACCGACCATTTGGTAACGAATATAAAGTTGCTTTTGTTTGGCCTGGAAAAGTTATAAAACTCAACATATAGTGTCTGATTGTTAAAGGAGCTGTAAGTGATTTCAGGAGCTTCAACTGCACACGTCCTCTGTGCCAAACCCCGCCCACTAAACACGCATGGCCTATAAAACCCCGCCCACTAAAATGCACAAGGCCTATAAAACCCCACCCACTAAAACATACAAGGCCTATAAAACCCCGCCCACTAAAACATACAAGGCCTATAAAACCCCACCCACTAAAACACACACCCTGTGCCAAACCCCGCCCACTAAAATACACACGGCCTATCAAACCCCACCCACTAAAACATACACGGCCTATAAAACCCCGCCCACTAAAACATACACGGCCTATAAAACTCCACCCACTAAAACACACACCCTGTGCCAAACCCCGCCCACTATTACACACACGGCCTATCAAACCCCGCCCACTAACAGACACACCAGGTGTTTGAGTGGCTGTTTGCAGTCGGGGAAGAGCTGAAAACAGACGTGAAGTCGGACACTTTCTGCTTCCTGTAGTGACGCTCGCGCTGCGTTTGCATACTTTATCACAGCTTAAGTGAAACAAATATGCAACGCATTAAGTTTATGTTAAAACTGGATGGAAGGAAATGTAATATACAATTCAAACACATAAATCTTCAATTTAGGGCTAAATATTTTTGTGTGTGTCACTATGTGACCCGAGAAGCAGAAAGTACAGTCGGAGAGGACGGACAGCGAGAGTAGTGTGTGTGTGACGCTCCTAAAAATCACTTACGGCAGCTTCAATGTTGCTCAAAGTGTTTAAATATGTAACTAAGCAGATGCTGAATGACCCTGAACTGTGTGTGCACAGACTCTCTGCAGTCGTTCATCAAGATGCCTGTTTCCAAACGGCTTCAGTCCTGAGGAAGAGCCAGTGTGTGAATCATGCCGACCGTCATTTACGGACACACAGCGCTCTACAAACTACTGATAGTGCTTGTTAGACAGCATCTGTGACCACTCACTCTCACACACACACACACACACACACACACACACTCACTCACACACACACACACACACAGCAGTTTAAGACTTGTCCACGGGTGTCATGCCGATATACGTTCCATTTTTCTCATCTTGGTCGTCCACTTTGCTGCTCACAGGAGCGTATGACGTGTCCTTCTTTGCGGACGGCTAAAAAGAAAGAAGAAAAGACAACACGACTGATTTAGTATGTGTGCATGTTATCAGTCTTAAAGAAACTTTATACAAGGTCAGAAACACTTGTCCGACATATCACAAGAGTGCTCGAGTGGAGCACGTTTTAGACCCGTTGCGAGCATCATGTGATTAACCAGACTGGAGGAGATTCAGTTCAAGCTGTTTCACACATTTAAATGCAAGTACATACTAGCTTTGAGTTTGACTTTGAGGACTATATACTGGTCTTTATGTTAGTTTGGATTTATTTTTGTCATTTTTAGCTGTTTTGTAAAGCACTTTCAGATGCACTAATTGTATCACAGCTTTTTAAAATATTTGTTAGATACAGTTTAAGGTTCTACATAAATACAGTTATATGTTCTCATAATTATTGGGACACATTTATTGAAATTAAGTCATAATTTCATTATAATATAATACTGTTTTGATCTGCAATGGATACTATTTTCTTTTTTAATAGTGTGATTGTGACGAGCAGGGCGGGCGAGAGCCGTGAGGGAACGGCGCGAGTGATAATGAGCGTAAGCTGTGCGCTACACCGGTCTCGTGTCTCTCACGGAGGAGCTCCGGAAGGATAAAAGAGGAGCGACTCCAGTGAAGGACGAGAGAGGACCAGGCCTGGACTGTGTTTTATTTTGTTTGTGTGGGCGGCAGTCTCAGTGAGGGACTGCCGCCATTTTACTTTCGTTTTATTGTTTGTTTATTTGATTATTAAAAGTTATAAACGTTCACAGGTTCCCGCCTCCTTCTTCCCGTTCTTACGAACTGCGTTACAGTGATTTTTAATGAATTGTATTAACTCTGAGAACATTATAATAATCATTAAATATAATAATAGTAATTAAATACCCCCAAAATGCCTGAAACATACAAAAATAATTTTTTTTTCTTGAAGGTTTAGGTTGGACGTCGTCTAATGTAACGTAATCAAGTGAATAAAATGCAACCTTCTCTTAATATTCACATAACCAAAGATGCACTTTCTTTTGTCAGAAATGTGCATTATAAATAAATAAACTCAAACTCTAAATATTAACATAGTTATTGGGATAACAATAACCACATGACATGAGGAGGCGGATCCTATTGTTAATCTAACTAACCAGAGCCCAAAGTTCGAATCATTTGCATTCAGTCTCAAGTATTATATGTAGCTTTATATACATTTATATTGCCAAAGATTGTAAATACATACAGTAGTGCATTTCAACATGTTTTCTGTTTATTTAAATTATTTTTGTTTATGCGTTTGCCAGATACTGTCATTCCAAGCAACTTGCATTGCATTACATTTGATCATTTCACGCATTTCCCGGGAATCGAACCCATGACTTTCCCAGCTGACAGGGAACGTTCTTCCAGTAACATAAATAGAACGTTCATTTGAAGTTATCTGGTCTTTGATAATGTTCTCAAAACAAAAACATTATTTATACATTTCTATAACGTTTTTTAAATGTTACTAATGGAATCAGAGGAGATTCAAACGTAACATTCCCATGATGTTTGAAATAATAGAAATAACATTTTAATGGGAATGTTAGCACAACGTTCCTAGAACATATTTTAGTTATCTGGGTTAGTGTTACCAGCAACATGATCTACTGTTTGAGTAACAGGAAGGCTTGCAGGAGTTCAGCATGTGACACAAACTTATGATACGGTTACGGAAATGAATAAGCGCCACAGACGTGCGATGTGTGAAACGGGCCTGAACTCATGTGTTAATTATGAGATGGTTAATGAGTGTATGAACTTACAGGAGCGCAGTGGAAAGCCTCAGCGAAATCAAAACGCTTCACTTCCGTCTAAATAAAAGCATTTGCTCAGGTTAGAAATACAGTGTTAATAAGCAAAGATAGCACAGCATTGTTACTAGGTTAGTGAATTGATCTGGAGAGCAGAAAGTGGCGGTTAAACACTTCAGGAAAGCATGTGATTGAGTGATGACAGGAAACAGCATCAAACAGTCTCATATATACATATAAACCACAGCCTGAACAACAGCAGAGTTTGGTTGAAACCTCGACTCCACTGAAGCTATCAGTCATTTAAAGCCATTAAACTACAGCCACGTCAACATGTTAAAAATTGAGTTAGAGATGCTGACCAACAAAAAGCAGCTAATGACACTGAAGCTACCGAAGGGTCGTCTAATGTTTTTAAACATTACCAGTTACTTATTTCAGATCATTCTTAGAACATGGAAAGTAATATACTCATAATTTCCTTCGTTTCCTTAACCCTTAAACGCTTTACTTGGGTCTTTATCGACCTGCGAAGTCATTTACTATCCCTAGCAAAGTTAGACATCAATCTTCTGTTAGACATCAAAAATGTCTGTTTTTTTTTTTTTGTAAAAAGTGTATTGGGTCGCTAGTGACCCGAGTTATGTAATAGTGTTTTTTTTTTCTGTGCAACAATAATTGAATCTCTAATGACTCAATAAGTGCAATTCACCTTTATTCCTCAAGGTGGCAGTGTCTGATACACAATGATGTCGTGATGTTTCACTCATAATTACAGCAGACAAAACAAAAGAATATATCAGCAAAACTTGAAATGGCTCAGCGATTTACTGCAGAGCAAGTACTCTATGAAATCAAATATGAGTGTCAATGGATGGTGGATCTGGTGAAGAAGTGATCAAAATATTGAGCTTGAAGGTGCTGAAAACAGTTTTGAGAATATGGTTGAGATGGCGAACATAAGCCAGATGCTGAATGCACAGGGGAAATGAACTCTGACGAGGACAGTTATGACGGTAAAAACCATCAAATTTAACCCTTTCCAAGTTCCAAAAGGTATAACGAAATGTGCTTTATTTTATATTTTTGTAATATCAGTAGAGTTTTTTAGAGAGACATCAGTTTTAGATATAGATCCGAGTCACTAAAGACCCGAATGTGTAATAATGATTGACGAAACATTCATACATTTAAGGGTTAATTTTTTTTTCCTGAACGTTTACATAACCAAGAATTTTTTTATTAAACATCAAGAGAGTTTTATACTATTGCATCAGTTAGAGAGACATCAGTCTTAGATATAGATCCGAGTCACTAAAACTTGAATATGTAATAATGAATGGGGAAACAGTCATACATTTAAGGGTTAATTTTTTTCCGAAAGTTTATATAAACAATATTTTTTTAAACATCAGGAGAGTTTTATACTATTTCGTCAGTTAGAGAGACATCAGTGTTAGATATAGATCCGAGTCACTAAAGACCCGAATGTGTAATATTGATTGACGAAACATTCATACATTTAAGGGTTAATTTTTTTTTCCTGAACGTTTACATAACCAAGAATTTTTTTACTAAACATCAAGAGATTTTTATACTACTGCGTCAATTAGAGAGACATCAGTGTTAGATACAGATCCGGTTCACTAAAGACTTGAATACGTAATAATGAATGGGGAAACAGTCATACATATAAGGGTTAATTTTTTTCCGAAAGTTTATATAAACAATATTTTTTTAAACATCAGGAGAGTTTTATACTATTTCGTCAGTTAGAGAGACATCAGTGTTAGATATAGATCCGAGTCACTAAAGACCCGAATGTCTAATATTGATTGACGAAACAGTCATACATTTAAGGGTTAATTTTTTTCTGAATGTTTACATAACCAATAATTTTTTTTTTAAACATCAGAAGAGTTTTATACTACTGCGTCAGTAAGAAAACCATCCATGTTAGATATAGATCCGGTTCACTAAAGACTTGAATATGTAATAATGAATGGGGAAACATTCATACATTTAAGGGTTAATGTTTCTTGGAACATTTACATAACCAAGAATTTTTCGGGCAGTGTTCTTAGAACATATGTTTTGCTAGCTGAGAGTTATGGTCGCACCGGCTCCACTTCACTTCTTTCAAACTCCACACATCCTTCTTTTCTTTTTTCTCCAGTACGGCAGTGATCGTGTGAATGAGAATATTGATTCATAAAGGTCGATGTGGAAGAATAAAGATCTGTTTCTACAACAAGCACACACAGAACACATAAATATTCCCAGAATGGTTTGGGGCTTTAGTTCGTGTGAACTAAACTTACGGCCAATGTCACAAACTTTGGTGGGAAAAATGGAAAATAACAGTAATTGTTCTGCTTTTACACGTCATTACCTTGTTTTTATGGAAGCGGTAGGCGAGGATGATGGCGACCAAGAGCAGGATGACTCCCAGAGCGACGAGGATGAGAGGGAAATGAGAGACCAGAGTCACGACCAGCAGTAGCTTCTGAATCCTCGCGGCCGAAGCGTCGTCAATCACCACCGACTGCAAAAGAAATCACATTCAATTGGAGATTCAACTGCAATGGCCGATTAAATCATCCTTCCGACACTCACCTCGTTCAGAAACACAATGGGGAAAATGGTGCTGTTGAGATTTCTTGTCAGACTGAGGAAACAAAGAGAAAGAGCTTCAGCTATAAATCTGTATAAACACACACGCCTGTTTATAAGCTCACCGGGATTAAATATATCAAACAGGAAAACATCACTCACGGAAAGCCGGTTACTCTCTCAAGATGGATGTTGATCTGGGCTCTTTTCATGGCACGAACAGGCATTCCCATAGTCTGAAACAGGAGAAGAAGTCAAGATCTGAGTCAGATTGCAGTTAGCAAAATAATTAAACAAGAAAAATTCTTCAGGCAGGAAAAAATACATTAGAGAGACACAATCTACTAATGGAGCTTTTTCACATTTGGTTCCTAAACTTTCCTTCCTGATAAAGACGCACCTCTTTAGCCGAGCGTTCACATAAACATACAACAGGGAACATTCCATTTTATCGTTCTTCAAACTACTTTTGAACGTTCTCGGAACGTTCTGAAACACATAGTAACAAAACGTTCCACGAACGTCCAACTGAAATGCTTGAGGAAAAGCGCTCTGATAAATAATGTTACTGTGCTAATGTTTTGAAGATCCGATAACGTTGAATAAACGTTCTATTGACGTTCTGGGAAGAACATTTCTTCATAACTTTGAGAGAACCTTGCCAGAGCGTTCTGAGAACAGCTGGGGTGTTTCCAACTCGGGATCTGCGATGTTTTTAGGCAACGCTGAAAATTGCGAAGATTTCAGGCGACGGCAACATTGGATCGACAGCAAAACTTTCAAATAGAATTGTAATATTGCAGCTTTACCCTTATACTGTAATCATTACGAGCACAAGCTGTAATTGCTGTTGTGTCTGTTTCACTGAATACATGAAGTAAACTAACTTACTGATGCCAAATACATTTATTGCGATTAATTGCATAAGTTTGTAAATATAATAAATGTGTGTGCGTGTGTATTACACACACAATATATATTAGGTTTTGACAGCACTAATATACGTTACTTTGACTCTGACTGATACCAGAATACTTTTTTTTTCTTTGAAACAATAAGAATTTCTCTCTACAAATAAATTTGAGATTCTGTTTGAAAGTGTGTGATCACACAGATGAAGGGTGAGCGGATCTTCAGGCTGATCGTGGATCAGCTGGTGTCGCTTACAGGGTTCAGATCCAGAAAGGTCTGATGAAGCTCGTGGACCGGAGAAATACCGTCGATGGCCTTGGCGTACTTCTCATCGCCCAGATGAAAGTGAGGGAAAGACACGACGACAGGAGCACCTGTGACACACACGCCAAAACATCATGAAGCTCACACAACCCGCGCTTACGTTCATGCATTTGTCCAAAGTGACACACATGGCACACATTTGATCAGTTCATGCATTTCCTGAGGCCACAAAATCTAAAGATAAAAAATAAGACACTATTATTTCTCAAGTTTATAGACATTTATGTGTATATTTATTATATGCAGGGCCTAAAATTAACACTCGCCAAATGTGACAAACATTTAGAACACCTTAGCAACTGCATAGCAACTGCCTAATACACTCAGAACACCCTAGCAACGGCCTAAAACACTCAGAACACCTTAGCAACTGCATCACAACTGCCTAAAACACTCAGTACACCATAGCAACTGCATAGCAACGGCCTAAAACATCCAGAACACCTTAGCAACTGCATAGCAACGGCCTAAAACACTTGGAACACTCTAGAAACTGCATAGCAACGGCCTAAAACATCCAGAACACCTAAGCAACTGCATAACAACTGCCTAATACACTCAGTACACCTTAGCAACTGCATAACAACTGCCTAATACACTCAGTACACCTTAGCAACTGCATAGCAACTGCCTAAAACACTCAGAACACCATAGCAACTGCATAGCAACTGCCTAATACACTCAGAACACCATAGCAACTGCATAGCAACTGCCTAATACACTCAGTACACCTTATCAACTGCATAACAACTGCCTAATACACTCAGAACACCATAGCAACTGCATAGCAACTGCCTAATACACTCAGAACACCATAGCAACTGCCTAATACACTCAGAACACCATAGCAACTGCATAGCAACTGCCTAATACACTCAGTACACCTTATCAACTGCATAACAACTGCCTAAAACACTCAGAACACCATAGCAACTGCATAGCAACTGCCTAATACACTCAGAACACCATAGCAACTGCATAGCAACTGCCTAATACACTCAGTACACCTTATCAACTGCATAGCAACTGCCTAAAACACTCAGAACACCATAGCAACTGCATAGCAACTGCCTAATACACTCAGAACACCATAGCAACTGCATAGCAACTGCCTAATACACTCAGTACACCTTATCAACTGCATAACAACTGCCTAAAACACTCAGAACACCATAGCAACTGCATAGCAACTGCCTAATACACTCGGTACACCTTATCAACTGCATAGCAACTGCCTAATACACTCAGTACACCTTATCAACTGCATAACAACTGCCTAAAACACTCAGAACACCATTGCAACTGCATAGCAACTGCCTAATACACTCAGTACACCTTAGCAACTGCATAACAACTGCCTAATACACTCAGTACACCTTATCAACTGCATAACAACTGACTAAAACACTCAGAACACCATAGCAACTGCATAGCAACTGCCTAATACACTCAGTACACCTTATCAACTGCATAGCAACAGCCTAAAACACTCAGAACACCATAGCAACTGCATAGCAACTGCCTAATACACTCAGAACACCATAGCAACTGCATAGCAACTGCCTAATACACTCAGTACACCTTATCAACTGCATAACAACTGCCTAAAACACTCAGAACACCATAGCAACTGCATAGCAACTGCCTAATACACTCAGTACACCTTATCAACTGCATAACAACTGCCTAAAACACTCAGAACACCATAGCAACTGCATAGCAACTGCCTAATACACTCAGTACACCTTATCAACTGCATAGCAACTGCCTAAAACACTCAGAACACCATAGCAACTGCATAACAACTGCCTAATACACTCAGAATACCATAGCAACTGCATAGCAACTGCCTAATACACTCAGTACACCTTATCAACTGCATAACAACTGCCTAATACACTCAGAACACCATAGCAACTGCATAGCAACTGCCTAATACACTCAGTACACCTTATCAACTGCATAGCAACTGCCTAATACACTCAGTACACCTTATCAACTGCATAACAACTGCCTAAAACACTCAGAACACCATAGCAACTGCCTAATACACTCAGTACACCTTATCAACTGCATAACAACTGCCTAAAACACTCAGTACACCATAGCAACTACATAGCAACAGCCTAAAACACCCAGGCAATTTAAATATTCAAGCACAAGAAGACGCGAAAGGGAACTCAATTCAAATACAGAATCGAGATCTCTTTAATGTCTTCTTGCGCTTGAACGGACAAATTCACACAAAAATGTTTCTTGGGTTGTATCCTACTAAACACAGACGATTACGACTTAAGATGTGAACGTAAACATTAGAGAAAGACAACGCATGTGTTTGTCTTAAAGTGACAGAGCCTAATATTTCTGCTGGTGTCAGTGTTTTTAATGTTAATCAATCAACAAAAAAGGAACAAGGAACAAGGAAAAGGAAAAAAAAATCACTCACTGCTCTTGACTGAATAACTTTTGTACCGTTAACATTTGATTACTTTTTTCTACCTGAAAACTACTGCTGCTTGTCTTCAATAAAGTTTTGAATTTATATTAGTCATGCTATTAGTTTTAGCTGTGGTGTTGAAATTGGAATAGAGAATTATGAACTTCTCCAGAATTGGTGGCTGTGGCAAAAAAAAGTTTAGGCCATGATTATATGCTTTACAATTACTACTGAATTAAACATAAAGTAATGCATAAACAAAGTAGTCCTGCTGTTTTTCTGCATGGAAAACCACATACTGTTGTTTTTTCATCCATGAGTCAGTGACCTTGTCAGACAAAGGGATGTCCTCTAAATGCACAGAGCAAGTAATTATTAAGAATGTTTTCAGTTGTCTAACAGCAGAAATGACGTCTCCTTCTCCGTCTTAACAATGACTCGAGCCCCCTGAGATGAAATGGATGTTCATCCTGTCGTGATGGAGGAACCTGGTCTCATGAAAACACGGCAGGGAACTCTGACCTTGACGGTGAAAACAATCAGGAGTGACTGAGAGTAACCCAGATGGATTTAACACCTCTGTTCTGAACACATGAGAGGAAATTAGACTCCAGTGTTACTGGGACAGAGGTGAGAGTTTTCCAGCCCTCATGTTTGACAACACTCACACTCTGTGTGTGTGTGTGTGTGTGTGTGTGTGTGTGTGTGTGTTTAGTTATTTCATACACCTGTAATATGTGAGCGCTCGAATGCTTTGGCAATATAGTAGTCATGTTGCTGAAGCTCACATGAGCGCAGCGTGACAGAAAACTATAAAACACAAACAGATCGAAGAGGAAAGGTCAGGAGTTATGTGTGTTCCACTTTACTTTATGGATCAAAATTTCTGGAAGTGACTTAATCTTAACCAAATTGATTCATAATTTTTTTAAAAAAAAAAGTAAATAATGTTTGGGCACAACTCCTTTCAAGCCAGACAAGATGAAACCACATAGAAAACAGCCTAAAAACACTTGGAACATCCTAGCAACTGCATAGCAACGGCCTAAAACACTCAGAACACCTTAGCAACTGCATAGCAACGGCCTAAAACACTCAGAACACCTTAGCAACTGCATAGCAATGGCCTAAAACACTCAGAACACCTTAGCAACAGCATAGCAACGGCCTAAAACACTCGGAACACTCTAGCAACTGCATAGCAACGGCCTAAAACACTCAGAACACCTTAGCAACTGCATAGCAATGGCCTAAAACACTCAGAACACCTTAGCAACAGCATAGCAACGGCCTAAAACACTCGGAACACTCTAGCAACTGCATAGCAACTGCATAGCAACGGCCTAAAACATCCAGAACACCTTAGCAACTGCATAGCAATGGCCTAAAACACTCAAAACACCCTAGCAACTGCCTAATACACTCCGAACAACTTAGCAACGGCATAGCAACACCCTAAAGCACTCAGAACCCCCTATCAGCTGCATAGCAACAGCTTCAAACATTTGGAACACCCTAACAACTTCATAGCAACTGCCTAAAACACTCAGAACACCTTAGCAACAGCATAGCAACAGCCTAAAACACTCAGAACACCCTAGTAACTGCATAGCAACTGCCTAAAACACTCAGAACACTCTAGTAACTGCATAGCAACGGCCTAAAACACTCAGAACACCCTAGTAACTGCATAGTAACTGCCTAAAACACTCAGAACACCTTTGCAACAGCATAGCAACGGCCTAAAACACTCAGAACACTCTAGTAACTGCATAGCAACGGCCTAAAACACTCAGAACACCCTAGCAACTGCATAGTAACTGCCTAAAAACACCCAGAACACCCTAGCAACTGCATAGTAACTGCCTAAAAACACCCAGAACACCCTAGCAACTGCATAGTAACTGCCTAAAACACTCAGAACACCTTAGCAACAGCATAGCAACGGCCTAAAACACTCAGAACACTCTAGTAACTGCATAGCAACGGCCTATAACACTCAGAACACTCTAGTAACTGCATAGCAACGGCCTAAAACACTCAGAACACCCTAGTAACTGTATAGCAACGGCCTAAAACACTCAGAACACCCTAGTAACTGCATAGCAACGGCCTAAAACACTCAGAACACTCTAGTAACTGCATAGCAACGGCCTAAAACACCCAGAACACCCTAGCAACTGCATAGCAACGGCCTAAAACACTCAGAACACTCTAGTAACTGGATAGCAACGGCCTAAAACACTCAGAACACTCTAGTAACTGCATAGCAACGGCCTAAAACACTCAGAACACCCTAGTAACTGCATAGCAACGGCCTAAAACACTCAGAACACTCTAGTAACGGCATAGCAACGGCCTAAAACACCCAGAACACCCTAGCAACTGCATAGTAACTGCCTAAAACACGAACACACACACACACACACACACACACATACATATATATATATATACTGCACCTTTGCGACACACAGACACGTCCAGCACGCCGTCCTCAAGGCAATTTTTTGGTGTGACACAGAATCCCTCGTTTTCCGGGTTGTTCTTGCCGCTGGCCAGCACGTCCCGGGGCGGCGTGAAGCGGTACGCAGGGATTCCCTTTACCTCCACCTCCTTCTCAAAGCGCATATGGATGGACCTGCAGGACCAACGACAGAAGATCAATCAAATAATGCCAAGCGTCCAAAATATTTTATTGCCTCTGTGTTTGCTGGTCTGGACCGTTAATGTAGAGGCTACATGTTCAGATTAATCCTGAACAAGACCTCTGACCCACATATACTCAAACGGGTCTGTGTTTACTATCGAATGTTCCTTTTTAAGGAAGCCAGAGGAAACAATCCTGTCTTGCAATATCCATTATGCGCTCATGGGCGTTTATTGTGAGCTGCTCCCGATCAGAGGAAATTAGTTTTCCAGATGGACCCCAGCGGACCTCTGATTAAATCATGTACAAAGGTTACACACGCCATTCAGACGGCCGCCTTTCTTTTAAAAATCCAGGTGAGGAGTCAATGGGAAAGGACAAGGACAGCTGTTGCTGCCAGCACAATAACCCAAGGCTCTGCTACTCATGATCAACTAGGTTAAAAGTGGTCTGAAAACATGCCAGGTTGGACAGTACACGCAAAAAACCATGTGTGAGCGGCCAGTCACGCCAAGACAGATGGAATTCTTTCCGCACCGAACAAAGATGGGCGGTGTGTGCTTTATGTCAGAGTTCTCGCTGGAAATAGACGAGGGGTCAGCAGGACTCCAGGTGAAAGGTCAAGAGTGACCACAGACTCTTTATATGGAGTATTAAATTAAAAGTGTGCGTCACTCGTCATACATCATCAGCTGACAGACGCACAGACAGGAAACTGAACCGCATTACTCGGAATAAACTGAAAATACATTTGAAATGTTAAATAAATCAATAAATGATAAGGCATTAAATACAATTAGATTATTAAGTCTGTATATTTCATGAAGTTATTTATTTAAATCAAGAAAAAGAAGATTTAAAAAACAAACATACAGAGGGAAAATTAAAAACTAATCTGCATTATTTTAAATAAATGATAAATAATTTGAACATTTGAATGTTATTATAAATAATAAATGAATGATAATATATTTTATATATTCATGAAAATACTTTTAAGAAGTTTTAAAAGTAAAAGAAAAAAAATAAATAAATAACTGATATAACTAAATAATTGATATTTGGCTATGTAAAATAATATACAATACAGAAATGTTAAATGAATAAATGATAATGCATTATATAGAGTTATATTATTTAAGTCTATACATTTTATGAAATTAAATAATAATTAATCATTATTTAACTAAAAATGGAAAAGCATTACTTGAATTCAATTAAAAACAAAATTGAAATATTGAATGAAGAAACATATTTTATAAATATATATATAAATATTAAATAAATAAATGATAATGCATAATATAAAATTATGTGAAAAAAATCATGAATTTTTTTATTTTAAAAAGTCGAGGAATAGGTAAAAAAATATCTATAGAAAACAGGAATATAGGAAAATATAACAAAAATTAAAAATGGATATGTAGTACTGTAAATAAACTGAAAAAAATATTGAATAAATAAATAATTAGATTTGGTAAAATTATTTATAATATATAAATGTTTAAAAAAATGATAATGCATTATATAAAATGATATTTATGAAATTATTTATTTAAAAAGTTAAAGAACAGGCCAATAAATATCTAAAGAAAACCCATAAAGTAAAACTTGATAAGTCTGTACATTTTATGAAATTATTTATTTTTAAAGAGTTAAGGAAATTAAAACCTACTACTTTAAATAAATTAAAAATTAATTATTTAAAAAAGTTAAAATGACAAAAAAGGGGGTGGGGGTGGGAAACATATCCCGCTGTGAGCGCTTAAAATTGCAAACATATTGTAAAATCCCAGTAGCCAGAATATTTCTGTAATGATATTGCAGGGAATTAGAGTAAAGTTATATTCCCACAGAGTTCCAGTCTGATGTCAGCGCAGGAATTCGGGAGGTTCGGTTTGGATCAATTTCATGCTGATTTCTCATTAGTGGAGGAGAGGTTGAGATGAACAAAGATATGCTGTGTGACACATTTCCACATACTGTGTTTTAAAAGGCGATCTTCAGACACTCGGCTGGTTTTCAAACTTATCTTGAGCTGAATACGACCATCAGTTACACTAAATCACTGCTTTGACTTTTATTATGTACAAAACCCAGAATTATACAAACTGAGATTGTGATTAAGTGTATAAAACATTTCAATAAGAATAATATTGCTTAATTTTATTAATAAAATTAAGTAGAAATAATCTTTTGTAGAAATATTCCAAATATCTATCTATCTATCTATCTATCTATATATATTTATATTTGAAATATATTATAGAAATATTCATATATATTTATATTTTTAAATATATCATAGATATACATATATATATATATATATAATATTTATATTTGAAATATATTATAGAAATATTAGTATATATTTATGTTTTTAAATATATCATAGATATACATATATATATATATATATATATATATAATATTTATATTTGAAATATATTATAGAAATATTAGTATATATTTATATTTTTAAATATATCATAGATATACATATATATATATATAATATTTATATTTGAAATATATTATAGAAATATTAGTATATATTTATATTTTTAAATATATCATAGATATACATATATATATAATATTTATATTTGAAATATATTATAGAAATATTAGTATATATTTATATTTTTAAATATATCATAGATATACATACATATATATATATATATATATATATACATGGTTTTTTTCATATATTTATAGTATATTTATATTTATTATGTATAATATAATTAATATATATATAATATATATTTGTTTTTATTTGTATTTTATATTTTTTAATATATCATAAAAATTCAAACATATTTATATTATACTCATTTTAGTTATTATTATTTAAAATAATATAACATAATATATAATATAATATAATATAATATAAAATAATATAATATAATATAATATAATATAATATAATATAACATAATATAATATAATATAATACAATATATCAATAAATCTTGGAAGCTGGAAGTGGCTTTAACAGATGCCCTTTCCATTATATTACGACATGTCCTGGAGGTCCGGATGGCGTGTGATTTAATGTTCTTATGGAGACCTCCACCCTCACATGTGCTGCCAAAACACATCAGCCAACATAAAGAACAACAGGTCTCCCTTAACATCCAAACATCCCAACACAACAACACTGCCGCTTCCGTAAGGACAATCGTCCTGTTCGAAGCCTCATACGTTTACGAAATCAAATTGGATCGGCGTGAGCTCTTTCACAAATCAGTGAAAGAACTGATGTCGCCACAGATGAACTAAGCAATAGCTGAAGTTCTGGCTCTGAAGGCACTGATGGCAGTCTAATCTAATAATCCTGAATACGCATGTGAATGTAAATGATCATGTGACCTGCAGAGGTCGGGGGTGAAGACGTTCAGACGCTCTTCTTTGGTCAGGAACGGGTGGAAGGCGCTGCCGTCGGAGCCGTTGATCATGTTGCTCTGGTTGGTTTTCCAGAAGGACAGCATCCTGAGACACGGAGAACATGACGTCAGCATCTCCACTGCGAGCGCTTTATCAAATATAATATTCAGTACAATCGGGTCTTTACTGTTCTCCCTTCCAGGTGTAAATGCGGCCGAAGTCCAGGTAGTTCTTCTCTCCGGTGTGATACACAAACTCCCCGTCATCACTGCCGTTTTTCTGACAACACAACAGATCAATTACAATGAATCACTTGCTTTTTCATGGAAAAGAGTCGTCTGAGGTTTCCACCAACTCAAACAAACTCCTGTCAACAAAATATAGTAAAAGTTCTTCCTGGTTATTTTTTTTATATAGTATTAAGATTTAATTAAAGATGTAATAAAGATTTATTCTTGCATTCTTTAGTGTTTTATTGTTGTTTTAGGAAAAAGCAGTTCAGTCAAACTGAGATGAATGTGGTTTAAATGATTTTTAAATATAATTTACCTTAAAAAATAATAATAATAAAAATAATAAATTGTCTATAAATGTTAATCAAATATAATATGAATTGTAACATATTTAAGTTTAATTTTATAAATTACTATTAAATATATATTATATTATATTATAAAGAAATTGTCTATAAATGTTTATCAAATATGAATTATAAAATATTTAAATAATATTATATTATAATATACTATATTTTTTTATTAAATTAGATGTTAATATATTATATGTAACTAAATTATATATTATAATATTATATTACATTTATACTATACTATAAAATATAGATAATACAGTATAATAACAACATAATAACAAAACAAAATATTTATAAAATACATGTTAATCAAATATAATATGAATTATAAAGTATTTAAATGTAATTTATAAATTAATATTAAATATATATTATATTACATGCTACTAGATTGTCATATTTTTATATATTATTACTATATTATATAATAAAATAATTATAATTTAATGTATATATTTATTTTTATAAATTATAAAATATTTATATTTAATATTAATTTATATATTATTATACTATTATAATATATATAATATTATAATATTATATATATAATATAATATTATATTATATATATTATATTATATATAATATAATACATAATAGTATATAATATATAATATATAATAATATATTATTATATATATATTATACTATATTTTATTAAATTACATATTAGTTTTTTGTTACTATATTATATTATACTATACTGTGTTATATTATGTTACTATATTATAAATATATAAATATACATGTTACTATAGTATATTGTAAAATAAAATATTATAATACAATATATTAATAATAATATAATAAAACACTTTATTTGATATTTATAATTTATTTTAGAAAATAAATAACATATCAAATATAGATATAAAATTCATAACACACGCGAGCAGTAAGCACGGATATTAAATACAATCATTATCATTTTAATTTATTTTAATAGACTTTCTTAAGGAAAAAGTCTATTAAAGCACTCAAAAAACCCAAGGTTAGCTTCACAAAATCCATCACAACAAGAACACCGCGAACCGCTGATCAGTTGAGAGGAAGTGCAGATAAATGAGATGTCTCTCGTGTCGCTGCGGATCAGTTTGAGACTCACATGCAGCATGAGGCCGAAGTATTCGTCCGTGTCTGGCTTTATGGTGCGCAGGCGGCTGAGCAGCGGGTCCTTGAAGCCCCAGAGCAGCTCGTCCACCGTGTGCGTCATGAACATGGTGGTGCCAATGGAGCTCATGTACATGGAGACGCCGGAGGAAACCCAGAATCCCGCACCTTTGAGCCGATTCATCACGGCCTGTTTGAAGAAACCAGAATCAGACGAACTGGAAAAACAAAATGTCTGCAGCCAGCAGCTTTAACCGCGTTCTCACCACCGCCGGGATGTTCACGGTCGTCACCAGATCCACGCTCGGGTCTCCGACTGACTTCTCACGCACGAAGACGAAAAACTTGGGCGTGTAAGCGGCAACCTTCGTCCCGTTATCCACAAACGACACGTTGTATTTGGGCCTGTACTCTCTGGAAAGAGTTAGAAACACCAGTGAGTTGATCATGTCGTATTAGACTGACTTTTACCTCCATTATGAGAGTGTGAACATATAATCAGGGCTGGTGGGTTACTGTATTTCACTACAGATTACAAAATACATGCTTTAAAAAGTCATTTGTAACGTATTTCGTTACATTACTCAAGTTTAGTAACTTAATCTAAATACTTTAGAATACTTTGGAATACTAATAAGTGTGGAACAAACACAAAAAAGGTCATTGCAAGTTTTTATCTTGTAAGTTTTTAAAAGTCAGAATTATGAGATATAAACTCACAATATTGAGAAAAGTCAAAATTATGAGATATAAACTCACAATATTGAGAAAAGTCAGAATTATGAGATATAAACTCGCAATATTGAGAAAAGTCAGAATTATGAGATATAAACTCACAATATTGAGAAAAGTCAGAATTATGAGATATAAACTCACAATATTGAGAAAAGTCAGAATTATGAGATATAAACTCACAATATTGAGAAAAGTCAGAATTATGAGATATAAACTCACAATATTGAGAAAAGTCAGAATTATGAGATATAAACTCACAATATTGAGAAAAGTCAGAATTATGAGATATAAACTCACATACTAAATTCACAATTGCAAGAAAAAAAGTCAGTATTGCAAGTTTATATCTCCCAATTCTGACTTTATAACTTGCAATTGTGAGTTTAAATCTCGCAATTCTGAGAAAAAGAAGTCAGAATTGTGAAATGCAAACTCACAATTGTGAGGGAAAAAAACAAATTGTGAGAAAAAGTTGCAGTGACGAGTGAATTATAAAATGACTCACAAAACATGAAAACAGTGGAAAACATGAAACTGAACTCTTTTTCAGACGGTCAGAGTCAGAGAATCACCAATCGCTGTTTAAATGACATTAAAACTCAAAGTAATCACTTTGGTAATCTAAAACACTTTTCAGATGTAACTGTAATCTGATTACCACACATTTAAAATGTAACTGTAATGAAACACAGTTACTCAAATTTTGTATTTTAAATACGTAAATAAGTTACTTGTATTTCGTTACTCCTCAACCCTGAATACAACGAACATTAAACCAATAAAACATTTCCATCCGGATGTGGAGCAGAACGCTTGACATCTGCATGAAAATTATTCATGATTCATTGCGTATGGCTCAACATCAGATCAGATCGATTCCCGCTGAAGTGTTTTCTGTTTGCTTTGAATTACCCAAGTTCAGCGCAAACAAACCACCCTGGAGCCGCACGGGTCAGGCGCTCGGACCGGCCTTGGTTAAGCGGCGCTTGTCAAGTTAACGGCTGCAGACTTTGACATTTGTTTAAGGTGTGCCAGACATGACGAGAGCATGACGGCAAACACTGACAAAACTGACAAAGAGTTGAAGATGTATATTCAGAAATGTTCAGTAAAGACATTCAGCGTGTGAATTAACAGAGCTGACCGAAGTAAACATGGGTATTAATTAACAGAAATAACAGTATTATATTCAAATATTTACGTTATTATATTAATAAATATAGTCATTTTATATATATATATATATATATATATATATATATATATATAAATTAACATTAAATATATTACATTATACTATATTTTATTAAATTACATGCTATTATATTACTACTATAGTACTATATTATATTATAATACAATATAGTAACAATTAATATATAATAAAATATAATTTATTTAATAAAATAAATAAAATATATATCAAATATTAATGTTAAATAAAAATGTATATTCAAAAATATAAACATGTATTATATTAATAAATATATTAATTATATTAAATATTAATATAAAATATATAACTTTATACTATATATAAAAATATTGGTAATATATTAATATATAATATTTTATATTTAATTTATTTTATTACATTAATAAATATTTATTTATATTTAATATTTAAATTATATATATATATATATATATATATAAAAAATATAATGTATTTAATAAAATAAATACAATATATATCAAATATTAATGTTGAATAAAAATGTATATACAAAAATATAAACATGTATTATATTAATAAATATATTAATTATATTAAATATTAATATAAAATATATAACTTTATACTATACATAAAAAATATTGGTAATATAATTAATATATTAATATATAATATTTTATATTTAATTTATTTTATTACATTAATAAATATTTATTTATATTTAATATTTAAATTATATGTATATATATATATATAAAATTATAATGTATTTAATAAAATAAATACAATATATATCAAATACAAATTGTCTATATATGTACATGTAAATAATATATAATTTCTTATATACAATTTAATTTATTATATAAATATATTATTTATTTATTTAATGAATTAATATTACATACATTAAATTTTATATGGAATTTATTTTATCACATTTTTATATATATATATATGTAAAAATATAAATATTTGATTTATATTAAAATATTAATATTTTGATTACGCAAGATTAAAGAGTTTACAGTAATTTGCGGAGATTACACATGTGCTGTGATATTAACACAGGAATATCTTTAGATAGCAGAACACAACCTAACTGCGCTCAACATTATGAGCTTTTGTTCGTTTCACTCTCTTAAAATACAGAACAATTAAATGCTGGAACGCTAATTAATTCCACCGGGTTAATGTGATTAGGCGGCTGTCGTCTACAGATGTCTGAATATTCCCGACGCCAGCAGATGACTCAGTAAACTCCGAATGGCTCACGCTGGAATTTCCCTGTAAGCATCTTTAGATTGAACGCAGCGTGAGGGATTTGTGCTGAGATTCGCACCGGACTCGAATCTGACCGTCAGCACTGTGTCAATGAGACAGATGCTTCACAGAAGCCAAACACTGCGGCGCTCGTCTCATTCTGCCCGTCACATGGTTTTTTTGTGTGGTTGCGTTTCTGAACTGATAACACAATGCAACTGTGTGTCGCTTTCTCAGAGTTTTTTTAATACGGGCTTTAAACTTTGTCTACTGTCTCAACAAAACAAACAACAACAAAAACAGATTTTTAGGCACAATTTACAAACTTAAACGATAATAAACTGACTGATCGAGTTGAATCTTGTATAACATGAAAAGGTTGAAACTGTAATATCATTTTACAGCGTATGTTGTTATATTATGTTTTATGTTATGCTGTAGTTTGGTTGTTTTTTATGTTGTTTTAAGTTAGGTTATGCTCTTCTTTTGTTTTTTTTTGACATAAAACATTAGATAACAACAGCAAAACATAACATGTCAATTGTTGTTATGTTGTTTTATGTTGTTTTCATAACATAAACCATAACATGTCACGTTTTGTTGCTGTATGTAATGTTTTTCTATCTTGTTTTTATAACAAAAACAAAACAACATCATAACATAACATAACAGAAACCATAACATGTTTATTGTTATATGTATTATGTTTTATAACATAAAAAACAAGATAGCAACATAACATAAGATAACAAAATAACACAGCATAAAATATATCATATAACATACCATAACAAGATAACATAACATTTTGTTATGCACAGGTTACTTTTAAAATGTATTTCACTACAGATTACAAAATACATGCTTTAAAAAGTCATTTGTAACGTATTTCGTTACATTACTCAAGTTTAGTAACTTAATCTAAATACTTTAGAATACTTTGGAATACTAATAAGTGTGGAACAAACACAAAAAAGGTCATTGCAAGTTTTTCTCTCACAATTCTGACTTTTTCCCTCAGAATTGTGTGATATAAAGTTCAATTGTGAGTTATAAAGTCAGAATTATGAGATATAAACTCACAATATTGAGAAAAGTCAGAATTATGAGATATAAACTCGCAATATTGAGAAAAGTCAGAATTATGAGATATAAACTCACAATATTGAGAAAAGTCAGAATTATGAGATATAAACTCACAATATTGAGAAAAGTCAGAATTATGAGATATAAACTCACAATATTGAGAAAAGTCAGCATTATGAGATATAAACTCACAATATTGAGAAAAGTCAGAATTATGAGATATAAACTCACAATATTGAGAAAAGTCAGAATTATGAGATATAAACTCGCAATATTGAGAAAAGTCAGAATTATGAGATATAAACTCACAATATTGAGAAAAGTCAGAATTATGAGATATAAACTCACAATATTGAGAAAAGTCAGAATTATGAGATATAAACTCACAATATTGAGAAAAGTCAGCATTATGAGATATAAACTCACAATATTGAGAAAAGTCAGAATTATGAGATATAAACTCACAATATTGAGAAAAGTCAGAATTATGAGATATAAACTCACAATATTGAGAAAAGTCAGAATTATGAGATATAAACTCACAATATTGAGAAAAGTCAGAATTATGAGATATAAACTCACATACTAAATTCACAATTGCAAGAAAAAAAGTCAGTATTGCAAGTTTATATCTCACAATTTTGACTTTATAACTTGCAATTTTGAGTTTAAATCTCACAATTCTGAGAAAAAGAAGTCAGAATTGTGAGAAAAAGTTGCAGTGACGAGTGAATTATAAAATGACTCACAAAACATGAAAACAGTGGAAAACATGAAACTGAACTCTTTTTCAGACGGTCAGAGTCAGAGAATCACCAATCGCTGTTTAAATGACATTAAAACTCAAAGTAATCACTTTGGTAATCTAAAACACTTTTCAGATGTAACTGTAATCTGATTACCACCCATTTAAAATGTAACTGTAATGAAACACAGTTACTCACATGTTTTATTTTAAATACGTAACTAAGTTACTTGTATCTTGTTACTCCCCAACCCTGGTTATGCAGTTGTGTAGAGTGGGATTTTGGACCAATGAGGTTCCATTGTGGGCGGAGCTTCCCAGTGCAATAGACTAACACATTTGCCCTGTCACTTATGCAGGCTGGTTAGCACAAAAACACTGATTTCATGTGTCACGAGCGTGAGCGTGTGACGTACCTGTAGGTGTACGGCCCCAGTTCAGTGAGGTGAGGTTTGGCTTCTCCTTTCAGGAAGGCGTCAGGGTTGCTGACGTTGAAGAAGAAGAACTGCATGAAGACCGGAGGCGGTGGATTCTTCCATGTGGCGAAAACTTTACTGCCTTCCGTCAGCGTGATCTCCTGAACACACAAAACACACGACACCTCAAGAGTCAACGGGGATGTTTCACATGACAGGATAGACATGAATCTGTTCAGGGCCGCGCTGATGGAAAGTTGAAGAACTCACAACCGTTTGCTGAAACCGTGTCGCAAATTTGGAATAATAACTTCTTTTAAGCAATCCGAATTAATGGCAGACACGGCATCTGTGGACTAATCCTCATTTTTCTCATTCAATCATGGCCTCATGAGCATGAACGCTTCAAAAACAGCGCTTTAAATCTCCTGACAGTCTTTGAAATAAGAAATGATTGTCTTGAATGTGCTTATTTTGCTCAAGGATTTATTAAATCCACATGCAGACGCTCGTTCCAACCACACAACTTTATGAATGTTTGTTTTCGGGAAACGCTACGCCGATAATGACGCAACAAGGCTTGTTGTTCTGTGGCTTTACCTCACGTGTGTCGGCTCTTCTGAGCTCATTTAAATAGGTAGGCGTGGCCTAATGGTGAGGGAGTCGGGCTTGTAACCTGAAGGTTGTTGGTTCGATTCCCACGCCGGTGGGGATTGTGAATGAACAGCTCTCTCTCCACCTTCGATACCATGACTAAAGTGTAAGTTTCTTTGGATAAAAGCATCTGCTGAATGAATGAATAAAAAAATGTATGTGATCTGCTCCTCGAACGTACAGCATTTTAAAAAGCTCTCCAGCAGGAAGATGTGACATAACTGAGGTTTTATTGGAGGGGTGGACACTGACGCTTCAATATCTATCTTACGAGTGATTTATAATCAAGTTATTATCAACATTTATCCCTCTAAATATTAAATGATTTGAATGACTACGTACTTCTTCAAACACTACAGAAGAATGAGGAATATTGTCTGTACCTAGAAAAGTACAACTTATCAGCATGTTTTGGGAATATTTTCTCTTATAGCTTAAACTTCAGCCTTGAAGAAGCTGTGAATCGTGTGTGTGTGTGTGTGTGTGTGTGTGTGTGCGCTAGTGTTCTGTACGGGTCCTTTATGGTACTGGTGACTTAACAGGACACCTTGTCCTGACTTGACAGGACATCTTGTCCCTATGTTCAGGGTCCGATCCTCTGATGTTTGGAGATGTGCTTCTGTCTATCTGTCCATGTGTGGAAGATTACTAATGTTGTCTGTTTTTCTTAGCCAATCAGAATCGTTCGACCTGAAGCAGTGACGTAGTTAGTGGATGGTTATGGAATATGTGCATGTATTCAATTTGAACATGATTGTTGTGGAACGTACGCAGAGCGTCCTTCGAACTCCTCGTGACGAAACTGCAAACTATTCTTCAGTCACATTTTCATCATTTCTGCTCTTTTGGGTCCAATTCCCCCTATGATGTGTTTTATGTAATGTCTAACCATGTTGTAAAATATTAAACTTTGCAAAACATTTTGTTATTTTATGCTGTTTTCTAAAATAAACAACATAACATGACGTTTTGTTGTTATATGTAACGTTTTGCTGTTTTGTGATATTTTTATAACATAAAACATACAGTAACATGTCAGTAATTTCTTATGTTTTATGTAATTGTATGTTTATTATGTTTCAACATTTTACAACATAGCATAACATAAAACTTAATGTTGTCTTATGATTTGCTGTTACGTTTTTTGTTATAAATATACTGTAACATGTTATGCTGTTTTATATTGTTATTTTTTGTA
Organism: Zacco platypus; assembly: GCA_038088235.1. Taxonomy (NCBI): domain Eukaryota; kingdom Metazoa; phylum Chordata; class Actinopteri; order Cypriniformes; family Xenocyprididae; genus Zacco; species Zacco platypus. Next base: position 19,163,747 of record CM076070.1, read on the forward strand.
AAAAAAAAATCGCAAAACTACACAAAACAAAATTTGTTTTTTATTTTAAAAAACATAAAAAATAACAACAAAAGATAACTTGTTCTGCTGTTCTGTTATTTTTTATGTTTTTTAAAATAAAAAACAGCAACATAACATTTTGTTTTGTGCAGTTTTGCGATATTTTATAACAAAAAATAACAATATAAAACAACATAACATGTTACAGTATATTTATAACAAAAACGTAACAGCAAATCATAAGACGTTAAGTTTTATGTTATGCTATGTTGTAAAATATAAAACGTTACAGCAAAACATTATCTTTTCTTATGTTATTTTTAATGTTGTTTTCTAATTTCATAGTTATACGTAATGTTTTGCTATGTTTTATAATTTATAACAAAATATGGTCTCTTGCTGTTTTATGTTGTTTTGACATACAAAACATAACATCAAAATATAACATAGCGATGTTTTTTTGTCCTTTTTGTTTTATGTTGTTTTATAACAGCCTCTGTTCAGTTCACATCAACATTTAGAGGCTTTAGTTCATGTCTGTCAGCAACGAAAAGCATTTCAAATGTTCTCTTGCAGGGAAATGGACCAAAAACAAAAGTTTTATGTTGTATTGTGTTTTATGTAATGTTTTACTGTAACGTTTTATGCTGTAAAATATAAAACATAACAGCAAAACACTAGGTAAAGTTGAGCACATTGCATTATGGGATACAGTATGTAGGCCATTCAGACCAAATGCGCTACATTATTGCATGTAACGTTTCTAAATTACTCTAATGAAGTTCAATCTGATCCCGTTTGTTCATGCAGAAACATGAAGTACAGTATGAAAGATACTCAAGCATTATTAGACACTCTGTTACCAGACCATCCGAACACGGCCGGTCAAATGCGACACTCAGATAACCTCGAACCAGCCTGTGATCGGACCCTTGAGGTGCGTTGAGACATCGATCCATTCCCGTTTGCCAAAAAACAGGCCAGAGATCACAAACAGCACAGCTTTAACTAGTGACTCAGCACAGGGCCGTTTCTAGAGTTTCATTATCACTGGGACACAGACCTTAAATACACATTTATACAGTATACAGTGAGGAGAACCACGATTTTGCAGGTTTGCCCACTTACACAGCATGTAGAAGTCTGTAATTTTTGTCATAGGTTCTCTTCAACTGTGAGTGATGGAATCTAAAACAACAATCCAGAAAATCACATTGTATGATTTTTAAGTAATTAATTTCCATTTTATTGCATGACATCAGTATTTGATTCATCAGAAAAGCAAAACTTAATATTTGGTACGGAAACCTTACAGAGATCATAGTTTCCTGAAGTTCTTGACCAGGTTTGCACACACTGCTGGATTTTGGTCCACTCCTCCATACAGACCTTCTCCAGATCCTTCAGGTTTTGGGGCTGTTGCTGGGCAATACGGACTTTCAGCTCCCTCCAAAGATGTTCTATTGGGTTCAGATCTGGAGACTGACTACGACATTCCAGGACCTTGAGACACTTCTTACGGAGCCTCTCCTTAGTTGCCTTGACTGTGTGTTTCGGGTCGTTGTCTTGCTGGAAGACCCAGCCACGACCCATCTTCAGTGCTCTTACTGAGGGAAGGAGGTTGACGGCCAAGATCTGGCGATACATGGCCCCATCCACTCAATACGGTGCAGTCGTCCCGTCCCCTTTGCAGAAAAGCATCCCCAAAGAATGATGTTCCTCCATGCTTCACGGTTGGGATGGTGTTCTTGGGGTTGTACTCATCCTTCTTCTTCCTCCAAACACGGCGAGTGGAGTTTAGACCAAAAAGCTCTATTTTGGTCTCATCAGACCACATGACCTTCTCCCATTCCTCCTCTGGATCATCCAGATGGTCATTGGAAAACATCAGACGGGCCTGGACATGCACTGGCTTGATCAGGGGGACCTTGTGTGCGCTGCAGGATTTTAATAGTGTGTTACTAATGGTTTTCTTTGAGACTGTGGTCCCAGCTCTCTTTAGGTCATTGACCGGGTCCTGCCGTGTAGTTCTGGGCTGATCCCTCACCTTCCTCATGATCATTGATGCCCACGAGGTGAGATCTTGCCCCAGACCGAGGGAGATTGACCGTCATCTTGAACTTCTTCCTTTTCTAATAATTGCACCAACAGTTGTTGTCTTCTCTCCAAGCTCTTGCCGGTTGTCCTGTAACCCATCCCAGCCTTGTGCAGGTCTACAGTTTTATCCCTGATGTCCTCACACAGCTCTCTGGTCTTGGCCATTGTGGAGAGGTTGGAGTCAGTTTGATGGAGTGTGTGGACAGGTGTCTGATATACAGGTAATGAGTGGAGAACAGGAGGTCTTGTGAGAGCTGGAATTCTTACTGGTTGGCAGGTGATCAAATACTGATGTCATGCAATAAAATGCAAATTAATTATTTAAAAATCATACAATGTGATTTTCTGGATTTTTGTTTTAGATTCCGTCACTCACAGTTGAAGAGTTCCTATGATAAAAATGACAGACTTCTTCATGCTTTGTAAGTGGACAAACCTGTAAAATCATCTGTGCATCAAATGAGGAAACACTGAGGAGGAGGAACTGTAATTCAGATCTTCACCAGCTAAAGATATTTATCTTCTCACTTGAGTGGAAACTCTAACTGTCTAACTCTAAAAACGGTTAACAGTTTACTATATTAATACTGTTAGCACTCATTTCTCACCTCTATAAATAAGGACACTTGCTTGTAAAACAAAACTGGCACTCAATTCAACATTTTATGACATCTTTATAATAATAATTATTATTACAAAAGTGTTGTAAAGTTGATATAATATAAACCTGATCCCAGAAATGGTGTGATTAACACGGATCAGGCATGACTTTATGCGACAGATGAAGAGAATAACACTTATTATCTCTGTTAGCGGAATATATTAGGGAGCAAGTGGACATTTTGTCCTCAAAGTTGATGTTAGAAGCAGGAAAAATGGGCAAACGTAAGAATCTGACAAATTGTGATGGCTAGACGACTGGGTCAGAGCATCTCCAGAACTGCAGCTCTTGTGGGGTGTTCCCGGTCTGCAGGGGTCAGTGTCTATCAAAAGCGGTCCGAGGAAGGAACGGTGGTGAGCCGGTGGTGGTCCGATCCAACAGACGAGCTCCTGGAGCTCAAACTGCTCCAGAAGTTAATGCTGGTTCTGATAGAAAGGTGTCAGAACACACAGAGCTTCAGTTTGTTGTGTATGAGGGTGTCCATGCTGACCCCTGTCCACCACCGAAAGAGCCAACAGTGGGACGTGAGCATCAGAACTGGACCACGGAGCAATGGAAGAAGGTGGTCTGGTCTGATGAACACGTTTTCTTACCTGGGGAACACACGGCACCAGGATGAACTATGGGAAGAAGACGAGCCGGCGGAGGAAGTGTGATGGGAAATGTTCTGCTGGAAAACCTTGTGTCCTGCCATCCATGTGGACGTTACTTTGACACGAATCACCTACCTAATCAGACCATGTGCAGCCTTTCATGGAAACGGTATTTCCTGGTGTCTGTGTCTCTTTCAGCAGGATAATGCTCCTGACACAAAGCAAAAGTGATTTGAGGAGAGATTGAAGTGTTGACTTGGCCTCCAAATTCCCCAGATCTCAATCCAATGGAGCGTACAGTCACGCTAAACTCTAGTGACCGCTGATTTCATGTTTAACTTAAGGAAATGAAACTCTTCATTCAAGACACATAAACATTCAGATAAGACTAAATGACCTGCCATAAAGCACGACCCATAATGCATCAGTGTTTCCTTGTTACGTCATTCACGGAGACAGAATGTAATCAAACACCATGATGAGTTTTTCCAATTACAGATAGTGAGAGCACAATTATGGGATAATAATCTCGAAATGGTTGATACATCGGAGCAAACTGATACTGCATTCATCATCTAAAACACATTTATCTTACTAGCCAGCAAAAGTACATTATGAAACTCAACAGCACAATGGTTTTCTTCCCTATTAAACCACTGAAACTCTCTCTCTCACACACACACACGTGAGGCTGGACTGAATGACCCCTCATTAACACACACACACACCTCACAGATCACATGACCATCAGCTCACACTCATTCCTGAAATCAACTGGGGCAACATTTCTTTTCTTCACTTCTTTTCTCATGTAAAAATCCAGCAGCCACCAGCCAAGACCTCTAGAAAAAATGCTGAAGTATTCGTCCAGAACAATGACGTGTTTATTCTAATCTAAGCTATTTAAGAGTCTTTCAATGGCCAAAAGAGTATTTCTATTATATCTCAAACTCCAGATTGATCGTTTGGTGCCGGCAGGGGAAAAACATGCTGAACGCATATTATAAAATGCAACATCTCTGTTTTTCGTCAATGAAACTTAGCGAACACCACTAAGTACAATGTGAGTTCTTAACAGACGGATGTGGGGAACAAACCGTTGATTTTCTCCTCCTCGGATCTGTACTTTCATCTTTAGTCGGCGGATTGGGTTTGACTATCTGTAGAATTGAAGGAATGAGGTCAGACACAAACCAGAGTCAGACACGCTGACGGACACAAACCGAGTACAATAAATATCGTGCTTATCTAACTGAGAGTAACGCCACACGGGGGGTTCATCACCAATGAAATGTTTTTGAAAGAATCATTTCTGCATTTATTTCATTAATGTCAAAGGCCAGTTCACACCGCACAGACAAACACGTTTCGTTTTTTTTTGGATCAGTGTGTCTGCGTCTGTTGGCGTTGGCCAGAGTTTGTTCTCACCTGAGTGAACACGTTCAATCCGCCTTTGTTGAAGTCTGTTGAACATGACAGTTATTTTCCATAAAATCTAAATCCAACAGCCAACTTTGTTTGTTGGCGTTTGCCTGTGAACTGGCCTTTAGAAGAAAAGGTTCTAAACGGAACCTTAAAGGGTTTCAGGGGCTCCCAACATCATTTTATTGATTGCAATTAATTTTTAATCTGAATTAAATTTTATGAATTAAACAGCATGTGTTCATACTTTATTCAAATCAACTGTTAAACATTATTATGCAATCATTAAAAACCATCTTTCTTATTTAGAACCTTTTTGGCATGAAGAGTTATTTAAAATTGACTCTTCGCTGGCAGTTTGATTGACAGGCGATCTGACCAATCAGAACCATTTTGTCAGGGGAGTTAGTAGATTAACGTTGGTGAACTTGAACGTCTTTCGGCGCTTGAAACAACATTCCTTCTGATGTTCATTCATGTTTATTTGATGCTATAAATGAACTAGTATGAAGAGATGATCGGTTCACGAGGAGCTACAGCGATCTGTCACCACACATTAAACACACACTAGACGCTATTTACTGATTAAACTTCTTTAAAGTTAACGTTTCATACGTTGTCAGTGTCCTCTTTGTTCCGCGATGTATTTTTCACAGCGTGAGAACATGATGTGTGGCGTGAGAGCGGCATAGCAACAGTAACTAAAGGGTTAATTGAGTCTAGAACCCTATATCTAGAACCTCATTGAACCTTTTTGGTAAAATTGAGTTGAAAACCCTTGAGTTCTATTTAGAACCACATTGAAACATTTTGGCATACAGGTTTTTTTTTTTTAATTGAGTCTAGAACCCTAGAGTTCTATATAGAACCTCACGGAACCTTTTTGGTAAAATTAAATTGAAAACCCTTGAGTTCTATTTAGAACCACATTGAAACATTTTGGCATAGTTTTTTTTTTAATTGAGTCTAGAACCCTAGAGTTCTATATAGAACCTCACTGAACCTTTTTTCCCCAAGAGTGTCACTTTTGATGAATTTAATGTGTCCTTGCTAAATACTTTTCACCAAACGTTTGAACCGTATCTGATCTATCATTGTGGAATCCTCCATCTCACAATCATCTGCCTCCAAACCAGAACAAAACATGAACCAGAATTTGCACAGATAGTCAACAGTCTTTGGTAAGAACCATGTGGGCAATCAGACGCATCCTAGATGGGCAGCATGTGTGCGATTTCCTCTTGAAACATGATAGCAGATGAAAGCAGAGGTCTCGGATATAATCAACAGACGCCTCTAAACATGGGCGGCTCAAACCGACTCCGTGTCTGACCGCTTCAATCGGGACGACCCGCGCAGCGTTATTCTCAGCTGTGGGTTGAACTTAAGACGGTAAATTGCTACTCTGGTGAAAGAACTCCAGCGTACACTGAAATCAGAATGTGCTGCACTGAAAGAAAACAGTTTTCACTCAGAAACTTCTAGTAAATTTCACTACATAATTACAAAGAAAGGGCAAGTGACACACATCACATTCAGAAAACGCACACAATGTGTTTCCTGTTCCTGCAGCCGATGACATTCACACACAGACAGAGCATTGGGATCTGCTGTTAAAGCTCAGGACGCATTTCAATGCTTGATTTGACGCTGATGTTACGTGCAAAAGCATTAGATTTCAGAAGTCAGTCTGAGCGCTCCTGCTGATCTCCTGCAGATCGTTCTCTACATTGTCTGACAAACTATTGTGTGATTTCTGCAGACGTGACTTTTATGTGAAGCTCTGTGAGAGGAAGAAAAAGCATGTGGATGCGGCCGCCGAGCGCGGTGAGGACAGAAACACGGAGCACATGTTACGCGTCAGTCTCAGAATGAGTCTCTGAGCACGTGCTCGTCTCTCACGGCTTCTCGTTTCCTGCCACTGGAGCGTTCAGAATGCAGGGGTTGTTTTAACCCCTTGTTTGGGTCAAATATGGACAAACACAACAGGTGGTTGTTCAACGGTTCGGTTTGTCCATATCTCACCGCATCCAATCACTGCACTCTAAAATAATACTGGGTTAAAAACAACCCAAGTTGGGTTGAAAATGGACAAACACAGCAGTTGGGTTAAAAGTTTGTAGTTTTATTTAACTCAACTATTGTTTAAAAATTATTGTATTGTTTGCTTAAAATGACCCTAAAATATTTTGGAAATGAACATTTATTAATATGTTTAATGAAAAATTAAAAATGAGTGATTTTTAAATTCCAAACTTCATTTTAATCCAGCTATATAGTAATTTTTTTATTTTATTCATTTAATTTTTATCATGTTTGATGGGTAAATATTTAACCCATTCACTGGGTTTGTCCATTTTCAACCCAACTTGGGTTGTTTTTAAGCGTGGGGTTTGTGAGTTGACGAAATGGTATTAATTGAATTAAAATTAAAATTAAATAAAAAAATGAAAACAATCAATATAAACCACTAAAAATTAAAATTAATAATAAAAAAAAACCAAACAATAAAAAATAAAAATAAATCCTAAAAATTAAAATAATTAAAAATAAACATGATCAGTACAAAATACTTATTAAAGATTAAAATAAATATAAATCAAATTAAAACATAAAAATAATCATAAAAAAAAATAATTATTAAAATAATTATGAATAATAATGTAAAAATATCAATATTCGTCATCAAACAGCAAGCTCTAATAAACTCGAGATGAAAAGAGTCTTACCCTCTTCAGCTTGTTGTGGATCAAGGTCTGGAAAAGTCCGGACACGAACACGGCGACTCCCGTGACCAGGAGAAGAGCGCCGATGATTCCAGATGTGAACATGCAACAGGAGCCTTTCCTCATGGTGCAGCTGTGAATAAAGCCGAGGCTGATGGAGCCGAAAGTCTGATTCCACTGCTACAGCAGCTGGACGTGTGTGTGAGTTTCTCCTCCTAAACACACACACACACACACAACAGGGTTGAAAGTTCAGCACTTGCAGCAGATTTGCATGAGATAATAAATCAGCTGCGGCGTGTTCGCTGCTCCTGTGATAGTATTTGCTCCAGCAGCTCCTCAGAAGAGTAAATGAGATCCAGCGGGCGAGATCTCGGTATTTGAATGAATGAGAGCAGTGTGGAGAGAGAGTGGGCGGAACTGAGAGAGAGAGAGAGAGAGAGAGAGAGAGAGACGGTCGTGTGTTTGGATTCTTGCACATGGAAGGTGACCGACCCACATTTGGTGTTGTGTGTAAATTCACAACTCACATTCAGATCACATCGCACCACCAAAATCAAACTTTAACAATGTGCTTTTGCAAATAATTACTGTTTTTATAAACACAAAAGCTGCTCTGCTTTTCTCCAGCTCGCTTCCTAATCTGCCACTGTACATGATGAATATCAGGCTCTTTGACAAATGTGCATGTAAAAATATACAAAATACAAACCGGACGCACTGAAAACAAACGATAAAACTAATGTGATGCACATCAATTATATTTTTGCATAAAAAAAAACGAAACACATTTTAGGATTATGACATCATTTTGTATGAAAACATATTTTCTCTCCTAATAATCCTTATTATCATCAATCATACTGCCATATTTTAATTTTATTTATATAAATCAGCATAAATTCTATAAAATATAAGTTCTTTATATATGCATTTAAATAATGGTACTAAAACAGGTTATTTTGAGATGAAAAGGTGATTTTTTTAATGTTTCATGACGTGTTTAAGAACTGAGACAATATGTGTTTATATTGATGCATTTTGGAAAAACTGTGCAGTATTGTGTGATGCTTTTTCCTGTTTCTTTTAGCAGGGAGTGTAATTCACAAATCTTTAAATGTTTGAAGAAATACTCAAATATTTAGCATAACACGCTTGTAAAGAAAACGGAGACAAAAACAGCTGCGAACTTCATAAACAAACCCTGTGCAAGTCAAGGACTCTCTCTCTCTCTCTCTCTCTGTCTCTCTCTCTCTCTCTCTCTCTCTCTCTCTCTCTCTCTCTCTCTCTCTGTCTCTCTCTCTCTCTCTCTCTCTCTCTCTCTCTGTCTCTCTCTCTCTCTCTCTCTCTCTCTCTGTCTCTCTCTCTCTCTCTCTGTCTCTCTCTGTCTCTCTCTCTCTCTCTCTCTCTCTTTCTCTTTCTCTCTTTCTCAATGATCAGAACTTCTCCAGTTCTCATTTTTCCTGACCTCTGTGGCATTTCATGGTCTTTATTAAGAAAAGGGAACTTTGTATCATGTCACGGCAAATGTCAGAGGAAGTATGCGACCTATGTGTGTCATATACGCTGAAGAAGAAAGGTCCGCCCTGACCTCTCCACGCTGGACTCCGTAGAAAACATCTGCAGATCCAGGCGTGGACGGACCGCTCAGAGAGAGAGAAAGGAGGAGTGGAACATGTTTGCGAAAGAACCGCACGTAGAGGTCAGTGAGCACAAAGTCACGAGAGTTGAAGGATCAAACGCTTGCAGATATTAAAGAGGACCTGCTACACCCTTATTCAAACTCCTGATTGTGTTTTTTGCTCTACTAGAACTCTTTTCCTGCTTGAATGTTCATTATTTTGCAGCTCCTCTTTTCTCAGTCTGTCAGTAACGCTCTGTTTACTTCCTGTCTCTATGAAGCCCCTCCACAATGTGCTCTGATTGGTCGGTGTGTTGTGATTGGTGTTTGGGAAATGTCCCGGTTTCAAAACTCAACTAGGCCCCGCCCCTTTATTCTGCATATGAATTATTTAAATGAGGAACGTTGTGACGCGTTCGTTCCCGAAAGAAAACTCAAGACCAGAATGGAGGGAGTTCAGAAAGTTTCCACAGCGCTTTATACAATACTGACTGCTTCAAAGCAGCTTCACAGAAATTAACAGGAAAATTCATGTTAATTTACGTTCAGCTGACCGTTCGCAAAGCCCCGCCCCCTTTAGTTACTGTTGCTATGCGCTCTCACGCCACACATCATGTTCTCACACAGTGAAAAATACAAGAGGACACTGACAACCTATGAAACTGTCTCATATTTGAAATATTGTAATGTTTTAAAGAAGTTGAATCAATCAATAGCGTCTAGTGTGTGTTTAATGTGTCGTGACAGATCGCCAAAATATATATATATATAAATATTGCAAATATTTGCATTAAATGTTATGTGACTAATTCTGGAGAGACTGAATATTATCAAGAGCTTTCAGAATTTTTCCTAGTGAGGGAAATAAAATTGAATGCAAAGAATACGACAAATAAATAATTATTTTTGGATAATTTTTTTATTGTGACGTTATCTAGAAGTCAATTAAGGTCAAGTTGGTGTGTCAGGAGTGTTGTGTGTGAGTCAGAGAACGCTCTCTGTGTTTGTGAGTACAGAGGTCGTGTGTGTAAGAAGTGAAAGGTCAATTCAGAGGTCACACCGTATGTTTGCCCTTTCGCCTGAATATTCTGGGATCATGTGATGCGGCAGATCACTTCCTCTTCACAGGTGATTAGAGTCAGACATTCCAGAACAGCAGGAACGCTTTACCCCTGGCCTTCATACAGCCCATAATCACACCGACTCACCTCTGAGGAAACATGCGGTCACCTGGTTTCAGACGTCTGACGCCTCCTGCTGGTGGACACGAGCACTGGGAGGACATTAGGAGATCTTTGGGTTACTACACTAAAAAAAACCAAAACCTGAAATAGCATGTTCTTGTAAAACATTCTCCAATAATTGTCTTTTTACAGAGTATACAGAGTTTTTCCTATAGTAACAGCAGTACAAACCTGATCAGATCTCATTCACATGAGGATCAAACAGCTCATCTTCTTCACAGAGCTTCAGTCGGAGGTGTTTGTATTCTGTTCACAGACGTCTTTTATTCAAACAGTCCGGCGCCGTCGTCAAGGGGACGAACAGGAATGTCCCAGGTCCTGTGACGAGGGGCCCCACCGGTCCTTTACAGTACAGTCTGATTACTGGGCACAGGAGGGGGTCCCATCGTAATGAGCTCTCAGTCCCAGGAATTAAAGTGACGGCTCCAAAACAACCAGTGAGTTCCATATATATATATATATAGGGGGTCGGGGAGTAACGAGATACAAGTAACTTAGTTTCGTATTTAAAATACAACATTTGAGTAACTGTGTTTCATTACAGTTTCATTTTAAATGGGTGGTAATCAGATTACAGTTACATCTGAAAAGTGTTTTAGATTACCAAAGTGATTACTTTGAGTTTTAATGTCATTTAAACAGCGATTGGTGATTCTCTGACTCTGACCGTCTGAAAAAGAGTTCAGTTTCATGTTTTCCACTGTTTTCATGTTTTGTGAGTCATTTTATAATTCACTCGTCACTGCAACTTTTTCTCACAATTTGTTTTTTTCCCTCACAATTGTGAGTTTGTGTTTCTCAATTCTGACTTCTTTTTCTCAGAATTGCGAGATTTAAACTCACAATTGCAAGTTATAAAGTCAGAATTGGGAGATATAAACTTGCAATACTGACTTTTTTTCTTGCAATTGTGAATTTAGTATGTGAGTTTATATCTCATAATTCTGACTTTTCTCAATATTGCGAGTTTATATCTCATAATTCTGACTTTTCTCAATATTGCGAGTTTATATCTCATAATTCTGACTTTTCTCAATATTGCGAGTTTATATCTCATAATTCTGACTTTTCTCAATATTGCGAGTTTATATCTCATAATTCTGACTTTTCTCAATATTGTGAGTTTATATCTCATAATTCTGACTTTTCTCAATATTGTGAGTTTATATCTCATAATTCTGACTTTTCTCAATATTGTTAGTTTATATCTCATAATTCTGACTTTATAACTCACAATTGCAATTTTATATCACGCAATTCTGAGGGAAAAAGTCAGAATTGTGAGATAAAAACTTGCAATGACCTTTTTTGTGTTTGTTTCACACTTATTAGTATTCCAAAGTATTCTAAAGTATTTAGATTAAGTTACTAAACTTGAGTAATGTAACGAAATACGTTACTAATTACTTTTTAAAGCATGTATTTTGTAATCTGTAGTGAAATACATTTTAAAAGTAACCGACCCCTGTATATATATATATATAAAGTCAGTGTGAGCTCGAACTTGAACTCATAAAACAAACAACTCAATATTCACTGCTTATTTAGTTTTATGTTACAGGACAAACAAAGGCGTTTTTTTTAACCAGAAATTCTCAATGATTCTCTGATTTTTATTACTTCAGCAAAAATGAAAGGCAGTAGAACAGATAAAACAAGATATATAAATATTTAAAATTTAAATACAAATTGTTAAGTTATAAATTAATTAATACATATAATCTAATTTTATATAACTCATGAAAAATAATACAAAAATCATTGTTACGTGTGTAGCTGTTCTTGTCATGTTGCACATGCGCTCTTTGTTTTGGGTTTTTCCCGCCACTCGTTAGTCGTCGTCATCATCAGCTGTCGTGTTAATTACCTTGTTTCTCCCTTTGTTTATATGTTCTCCCTCAGTCCGTTCTCGTTTGTGTAAAGTCGTGTGTTTTTATTACCCGGATTGTTATTAAAAAGACGAAACAATCACATGACGTAACAATTATATACAATAAATACATTTTAATATTTATTTAAAATATGCAAAAATATCTCATGCTGATGACTGTAATGTGGAATATATGAAGAAAACTTTGTAATAATTAAGAGTTTACTGAATTTTTAAAATCAAAAATACAGTAAAATCTGTGAAATATTATTACAATCTGAAAACATCTGTTTTCTATGTGAATATCTAGTAAAGTGTCATTTATTCCTCTGAATTTTCAGCATCATTACTCCAGTCTTCAGTCACATCATATTTTGTTACAATAATTAGAATGATTTTTTTCCACATTAAGTTAAAACCCATGTGACCATGTGTGCGGTGATGCGTCCAGTGAAGCTCCGCCCACTCCCTGTCAATCATTCGCTGTATTTAGCAGATTCTGAACTTACATTCACTCTCTGAAGGCTTCGAAGGCGAGTTTGATCCAAGAACCACGAGGTGGAGGACAGCGCTGGAGGTTGAGGACGATGGGGGATCAGATCCTCATTGTGTTTCTTTCAGGAGGAGACGCGTCTGTTCGATTCACACGTGACCCTGAAACAACAATAGACGTTCGGGGGCCTCGATGAGATTCATGAAACAAACAGAGGCCCGTGTTTTCAAGTCATTTATAGGACTAACCAGTCTTTCTAAAGAAGTGAGGAATGTCTCAGTACCCACAATCCCAGACGATAAACACACAAACACACTCACTAGGGCTTCTGAGGGGGTCCAGCGTTCTGGGGGTTAATTTTGGGAAGCACTTCCCGGTATTCAGAAACACAATGATGGGAATGTCTAGCTAGTATGTATATATGTATATATACAGTGAGCTCACGGTTATTCTGATCCCCTTTAAACTAGTTCTAACGACAACAAAGTTTTGCTGACGTTCTTTGAACATTCAAAACTTCCTTCATTTAGAAACTTTTTTTTTGGTTATTGGACCGTTAAGTGAACATTGATCGTGTCTTTCTTCAATCATTAAGGGAACGTAACGTTCTAAAACAAGTAGAGACATTTAAAAAACCGAACGTTCCATGAATGATATATAAACGTTAATACAGACCAAATAACGTTGAATGAACATTGTATTAATGTTACTGGAAGAACAACAAGGAACATTCGTCATATTGTCATAACTGAAGAAAACCCTCATGATTATATGCAGGGCTTATTTTGCCAATAAGAGCTGTATCTAAATTTGGTAACACTTTATTTTACAGTGTCATTGTTACATGTTGTTACTATAGTAATAACTATAAATTATGCATAATTACATGCAACTAACCCTAAACCAAACCCTAACCCTATAGTAAATACATGTAGTTACTTAATAATACTTAGTACTTAAATGTATAATTACAGTGTAACAAAGACACTTTAAAAGTCTTTTATTATGCATTTAAGTACTGAGTAATAACTACATGTACTTACTACAGGTTTAGGATTAGGTTTTGGTTTGGTTCAGGGTTAGTTGCATGTAATTATGCATCATTTACAGTTATTATATAGTAACTACAGGTAACAATGACACTGTAAAATAAAATACATGTGGATTATACCCAATAAAATAACAGCCATGGATGAATTTGTTTGCGCATCCCGGTCAGTTTTCAGAGGAAAAAACAGAAGAATCCACTACATTACTAACTATAAATGATGCATAATTACATACATCTGACCCTAAACTAACCCTACAGTAAGTACATGTAGTTACTTAATATTACTCGGTATTTAAATGGTAACAAAGACACCTTAATTTGAGTAAAATGTTTTAAGTACATACTATTATTTTTAGATTTTAATATCTGTACTCTGCATTTTATTTTTATAATAGGAAAAGTGTACATTTGTTACAACATGCAGTTCCAAGTTACTTAATCAGTAAGACTTGTAAAGACAAAAGGATGCATTTCTGTCATTGAAGAGGAGAAAAACACCTGCAGGTATTAAGAATGTGAGTAAACAACATGATTATGATGAACAGACCGCTGGAGTAACGCCGCCCTCTGCTGGACAGGTGAAGCAAACGCAGCAACAAAAACGCATATTTTATTGTTAGTTGTGCCTTATTATCGGCTCTTGTTACAAAGCAAAAGAAAATGACAATAACTTTTTTTTTTTGGCAACTTTCCCCCTCTCTTAAAGTGATAGTTCACCCAAAAATGAAACTTACTCGCCCTCAAGTTGTTCCAAACCTGTATGAACATATTTGATATTTGGAATATATCAAATATTCCCTTTATTTTCTACTATTGAAGTCAAAGCGAGCCGAGATCTGCTTCCAAACATCGTGATTTATAAGTTCAGACACTCTTGACTTAATTTATGTTGCTAAACATTTAATGATTTTGGCTTCTTATAAGCTTGAAATTAGTCAAATATAATATTTAAACCTTAAAGAACAGTATTAATCTTTGCTAATGTTAAAAATACAAGTGTTTGTTAGTCCATGTCAGCTCAGGTCTGTTCAATAACATTAACAGACATCGTTTGATTTTAATAATGTCTTGATAAACGATAAGATTAATAAATGCTGCAGATATTGTTTGTTGTCAGTTCATAATGTTAACCCTTGTGCATTGTTCAAATTCACGACCCTTTCGTTATTTCAGCCACGGTTTTAACTGCTTTAAAAATGTATCAGATAAATATTTTTTTCAATTTTTTTTGCTTAAATCTATTAATCAACCTCAGTCCTGATCAAAACTACTAAATTTAAAAAAAAAAAAAATTCAGGATTTTAACTCTTTAAAATGCTAAAATCTGATGCTGCACAAACACTAACAACGCATCAAAGCCGATGTTGTTTCTAATCTTTGACACGTTTTTTTTCCCAAATCAGTGACATCATTTATGAATTTGGCAATTAAAGAGTTAAAATCCTGATTTTTTTTTTTTAAATTTAGTAGTTTTGATCAGGACTGAGGTTGATTAATAGATTTAAGCAAAAAAATTTGAAAAAAATATTTATCTGATACATTTTTAAAGCAGTTAAAATCACGAAAGGGTCGTGAATTTGCCCACAGAGTACTGTTGAGTTTTTGAACATTTTCAAAGCATTTTCCCAAAATATGTGTCAAAATAAGATTTGTCACCAAAAATCATTCCATTTGCTGAAACACGGAGAAAGTTACGGCCAAATTAAGACTCAAAAATTCCCCATAGTGGATGAAAACATCCCGAACAGCACAGAAGGGTTAATGTTATTGAAAAAAGTGTTACTCTTGCCATGTTATTTACTTCACAAAACTGTAATTTTAATATTTATTGGTTTTCTGGAATCTGGACAATTAAGAAGAATTTTGTGGCGCATCATAATTCCGACTTGTGTTTGTCTGTAAATGTGGGAATTTCAAACAGAGCTCATCTTGGACATTGTCCCGGTAAACATGAACACAAGAATCATCTGTGACTGACAGGAAACTCCTTCGTTTATGTCATTCGTCTGATCTCAGCAGGTGTTGTGTTTTAATCTGCTCTCCACCTCACTCCGTTCCTCGAGTCCCTGATATGATTTGTCATTTGCGGTCGGTTTGATAAAAGGTCCCGTTACCCTCGCAGACGTGGAGTCGCCCTAATTTCTGTCGGCTGACCGTTGAGCTCTGATACTGTTATCAGCTGTTAATATAAACAGCGTCCGGCTCAATCACGGTCTCACTGGAAAACCTGAACATGATCACAGCGAACCAGCGTCTGCTCGTCCTCCTGCTCGCTCTACTCTTGGCCTCGCAGGTACATCGCCTCACAATCACGCCGCAAACTAACTGCGGGGAAGATAACTTATATTATAAAGGCAGCAATTAAAACTGTCAACTTTTTTCAGAATGTAAAGCTACGGAGTCCTTAAAGGGACATGGCGGTGGGAAAAATATCACTATGTCCCTTTAGGGGCTCCGTAGTTCGGAAACGAACTTGTTTTATCGCCTTAATGTGTGACCAGAGCTGGGTATGTTACTTTTATTCACTACAGATTACAAAATACATGCTTTAAAAAGTCATTTGTAACGTATTTCGTTACATTACTCACGTTTAGTAACTTAATCTAAATACTTTAGAATACTTTGGAATACTAATAAGTGTGAAACAAACACAAAAAAGGTCATTGCGAGTTTTTATCTCACAATTCTGACTTTTTCCCTCAGAATTGCGTGATATAAAGTTGCAATTGTGAGTTATAAAGTCAGAATTATGAGATATAAACTCGGAATATTGAGAAAAGTCAGAATTATGAGATATAAACTCACAATATTGAGAAAAGTCAGAATTATGAGATATAAACTCACAATGTTGAGAAAAGTCAGAATTATGAGATATAAACTCACAATATTGAGAAAAGTCAGAATTATGAGATATAAACTCGCAATATTGAGAAAAGTCAGAATTATGAGATATAAACTCACAATATTGAGAAAAGTCAGAATTATGAGATATAAACTCACAATATTGAGAAAAGTCAGAATTATGAGATATAAACTCGCATACTAAATTCACAATTGCAAGAAAAAAAGTTAGTTTTGCAAGTTTAAATCTCCCAATTCTGACTTTAAATCTTGCAATTGTGAAAAAAGTAGCAGTGACGAGTGAATTATACAATGACTCACAAAACATGAAAACAGTCGCGGATCATCAGGTCATGACAGGACAGTTCAGTTGACAGTTGGGGAATTTTTTTTTATAAATTCAGTCATTTTGTCTTGTTCAGGACAGAACTAAATAAAAATAACAACATTTTTATGATCCTCTTAAAAGTATTAAATGTTGATGAAACTGAACTCTTTTTCAGACGGTCAGAGTCAGAGAATCACCAATCGCTGTTTAAATGACATTAAAACTCAAAGTAATCACTTTGGTAATCTAAAACACTTTTCAGATGTAACTGTAATCTGATTACCACCCATTTAAAATGTAACTGTAATGAAACACAGTTACTCACATTTTGTTACTAAGTTACTTGTATCTCGTTACTCCCCAACCCTGTGTGTGACAACATGCTTCAATAAAACAAACTTCACAAACATTTAGACAATGACAAGAGAAGCATTTTTGTAAAGAGTTAAAGGGAAATGGACATTTTGACTGTCTTTAGGATGCGTATAACATTTTATTTGTGTTATTTAATTCAATTTTCTTTAATTAAATCGAACAAATAATCAACAGATTAAATACAAAGCAACTCCTCTTCAGTTAATCAGCGACTCAATCATCTTGTTGACTGATAATCATTCGTTTCTCGGTAGTAAGTTTGCAACATTTAGTCTTATCATAAGTGGCGCATTGATGCATAAAATTAAATTGCGTTTTTACTACTAATTATACTCTCTTTAAAATAAAGCTTCTTTAAATGCATCGATGAAGAACGTTTAACATCCACAAAAGTGGAAAAATCATTCAAATGTTTTTCTCATCGGTCATGTTTTGGATGTGATGTGAAAGGTTTCCTCCAGCTGGAAAAACACCAGTTTCGTCTAATCAGTTTCCTGTGATTGTACATGAAAAACTGAAACGCTTCATTTTTTCTGTCCGCTGCTGTTAGAAACACACAGCGATGGATTTGGTAAATCACTGTCAGCAGTTGCACAATGTTACGCAAATGTTTGAGGATAGACCGACCTTGTCCGCTTTCTAAATTTAGTTACTCAAAAGTCTAAATTTGTAAATTCGGGACACTGATTATCCTTCAGAGTGCAATAATGATGTTTAACCTTCATCTCTGGACCTCAGAGAACTGAAAGTGCCGCGGTGAAGTTCGAAACTTAAAAAGGGCATGAAAGAAAAGTTGCGCTTTCCTTCCTGTATCTCTGAGAGAAACGCTTCTCAAACAAGAACAAATGTAGGCGGGGCTTGATTTTGTCCGCGGGGACTTGATTGGATGATTGTGGTTTGCTATTGGCTGATCTCATGTGAGTGACAGGTTGCCCCGCCCTCATACATGATACATGCTTTAAAAAGTCATTTGTAACGTATTTCGTTACATTACTCAAGTTTAGTAACTTAATCTAAATACTTTAGAATACTTTGGAATACTAATAAGTGTGGAACAAACACAAAAAAGGTCATTGAGAGTTTTTATCTCACAATTCTGACTTTTTCCCTCAGAATTGCGTGATATAAAGTTGCAATTGTGAGTTATAAAGTCAGAATTATGAGATATAAACTCGCAATATTGAGAAAAGTCAGAATTATGAGATATAAACTCACAATATTGAGAAAAGTCAGAATTATGAGATATAAACTCGCAATATTGAGAAAAGTCAGAATTATGAGATATAAACTCGCAATATTGAGAAAAGTCAGAATTATGAGATATAAACTCACAATATTGAGAAAAGTCAGAATTATGAGATATAAACTCGCAATATTGAGAAAAGTCAGAATTATGAGATATAAACTCGCAATATTGAGAAAAGTCAGAATTATGAGATATAAACTCGCAATATTGAGAAAAGTCAGAATTATGAGATATAAACTCACAATATTGAGAAAAGTCAGAATTATGAGATATAAACTCACAATATTGAGAAAAGTCAGAATACTCACATACTAAATTCACAATTGCAAGAAAAAAAGTTCCTGTTTTGCAAGTTTACATCTCCCAATTCTGACTTTATAACTTGCAATTGTGAGTTTAAATCTTGCAATTGTGAGAAAAAGTTGCAATGACGAGTGAATTATAAAATGACTCACAAAACATCATCAGAGCGGCAAGAGCGAGGGGAAGTTATTTTGATTCAAGGAAGAACATGAATTTAAAACCGATAAATCGTTTATAATAAACGCTGCCGTATTCCATAAAAACCCCCACAAGAAATGTCCGTTTTGATTTCATGGTGACTTTAACACACGCTCTCTCTCTGTGTCTGTAGGTCCAGTCGGCACCCATAGATTCTGAATGGGCAACTGGACTGATCCATCGGGCCAAACGCTCGTTACTATGGCGATGGAACACCCTGAAACCCGTGGGTTCTGGATGCAGAGATCACTACGAGTGTGGAACAAACTACTGCAGGTGAAGCACTTAATGCATCAACTATACCGTATTTTTTCATCTTTGTTGTAAATAAAAACATAACTGTTCGTTAGTATCAGCTCAGGTCCATTAAATAATATGAACAGATACGACTTTTTACTTTAATAATGTATTAGTAAATTAATATTAATCAAGCTCAATTAATGCCTTTTCATTATTAACTAATATTGCCGAATATGCTTATGGTTTAAAGTGGCTTATTTCTAGGTTTCTAAGTCATTGCTCAATGAAAAGTTGTTGACATGAGGACGTCGACTTAAAGTTCACGATTTCAAAGATATTATTTATTGATGTTAGCGGTTTTCCCTCCAATAAATGATGTCACTTCCTGCTGGGAGGAAAAAAAACGGGCGTTAATTCAAATCAAAAATAGATAAATGATTTGAAATTCACCTATATGTTCACTTCATTGTAATAAAATATGCGTTTAATTAATTAAAGATAGGCGTTAATATTAATATACTTCATTTCATGTCGTGTGTGCACTGTGCCTCACAAAGAATTGGCGCGCTTTGAGAAACGCGAATTAATCGCGCATATATGATGGATATCGTCGTCGACACGCAGCCCTCATGAAAAATAAACTTTCACACAGAAACCTGAACCTCTCCTGTATAAAGACAGATAAGAGTTTATCACAGGAGCGATTAACCGCTGCGTGAATCAGCAACTCCAGAGCAATTGACATTTATTATGGATTTTTTTTTCACGCATTTTATATTTGATTTTTACAATTGTCATGATTTTGTGAGTGTTTAAGTTTAACTCTCCAATCTTTCCCTCTCTTTCAGGAAACACACGTGCTCCTTTAATAAAGCTCAACCCGCTTAACCGAAGCGACGTTATTCTGGCGCCAAATTCAAATGAAGGAAAACAAAAATGGCTGATCATTGACCGTCCCTCGATTTCTCAAAACATCAGGACCTACATCCCAACATCTAAAGACTGTTAAACCGACTAAAATCTCAAGAACTGTACTCAGGTGAATCTCTCCTAGACATGTCCAGGTCATATTACACTCCCAAATCGAAATAAAATATTAACATCTTATATCTTTATTTTGATTTTGGAGTGAAATATGACAGATTCACCCCTTCAGGAACACGCCAAGAACTCCAGTTTCATCACCAACCGCCATCAACAGAGTTGTGCATCTTGATAACATGTGAAATATGAACTTTGCATGCTTATTTTCTGATTCAGGTTCAATGAGGCCGATGTTTGATCTGATAAAATACAAACATACATGGCAAAAAAATAATCTGTAGCAAATGTATTTCATTATGAGCTGCAGCTTCCAGAAGAATCAGGACTTTTATTTATTTTGTAAATATCAGACACATAAAGTGAGATGGTGTATCATGCTTTTTTTGTTAAAATGTTTTATTGTTTGTCTCATTATCTTGTTACATTGATAGTGCAATACATTTTTTTTTAAAAAACAACAAAAAAAACCCCAAAAATGCAAACATGATGAAATAAATTGATAAAAAATTAATTATAAAAACTGAATCATTAACTTTCCTTAACATGCGTTGTTGTCTTCATCACCTGGTCTTCATTAATAAGCACATTTCACATTAATAATTACCACGAGCTTCTGCCGGTAAACGAGTTGCACGTTTACGGTTGAAGTGAAACTGAAATCAGACCACGGTTTTCATGTTGTAATATTGTTCACCAGAAATGACAATTAACCCTCGTCCCTTTTCAAACCTAAAAAAACACCATAAACTCCAGCCACCAAACACCTGAACATGATGCACCACAACAATAAAAGATAAAATGAAGCATGTTTCATAAACATCAGGCATTTCTAACCAATCAGTGCATGAAAATGAATGATGAACACATCGAGACGCTTACTGAACCTCCTCAGCGCTGTAATACTGTGAAAATGAAGCTTGGCTACTTTCTTTTAGTGGCAAGTCAGAAATATTTAGCCTGTCATACAAGTTAATAATTGACTCCATCAAAGTCTTGGTTTGCATAATATGGCAGAAGAGAAGCTTAGTGCAAAAACATCCCTGCACCAAATCAAAGATAGTGACAATTTGGTGAGCAGCAGAATTTTTAAAAAGTGATTTTAAAACACGTAATGATCCTGAACGTTACTGACTGTACATAATTATTTACATTAGTACTGAAATTGGCTGTGAGTTGATGTGCCAGATGAGCTCACGGCTGTCGTTAAGGAATTGCATAAGCGTATTAATAACATCTCTTGTCAGTGGTGATGTGTGCAGTTTCTCCACTTGTGTTGCATCACATCTGCTGTCACTCACATTAGTGTTTTCTGATTTTTTTTCTCCATGACATAAAAAACTCATTCTGGCTAATTTTGAGGCACCTGCACTTTTTTTTTTTTTTTGGTTCCATCATCTAAAAGCATTACCGTAAATGGCATTAAAAACACGTCCTGGGCGATGGATCCGACAGCCAGGCTGACCTGAGACAAACTTCGCACTTTGAGCCGTCTGATGCATCTGCTTCTTCAACCTTTGACTCTCGCCGCGTGAAAACGAAATCGACCTCGAAGTCTAAACGAATGTTAGTTCGTCAGGATGATGCATCTGGTGGGTTTAGGATGAAATCAGGGGCTGCCGTTCGTCCACAGTGCTCTGAAAAACACAGGCTTTAATGTACAGCAAATATTCCCAGCAGTGATGTATGGAGACTTTATGGAGAAATGCAACTCCAGAATGCATTGCAGTAAGGCAACTACTAAAAACTGGACAATTTTACCCAGTATTACTGTATTTTTTGTGCTTATTAGAATATTACAGTGTTATGGTGGGTTCAGACACACGATATGTGCCTGATTTTGCCATGATGTGTTTGACAGATACTGTAAAATTAAATTCTTTTCAAGCACTACAATCAAGAGATCTCACTTTTCTTTATTATCTTTCAAATTCTAAAAAGAAAAAAAAGAACAAAAATGGTACAAATAAAGTGCAGCACATGCAAAATATGTGCAACTTTAAGTATGGGAACATTTAACAAGCCGTAGAGTAAATGGAAAGAAGGCGTAAATTTCATATACGATTCTAATTAAAAGATGTCAGAACAGAAGAAAACTAAAGAATTCATTTGTAAAATGAAAAGCATTTCATTACAGCTAATTACAAATTATATCACAATCTAATGACTTTTTTTTTTTTGCACAATTTTTTTTATTATTATTTTTAAGGATTCGTTTTTTTTTTGTTTTTTTTTACTCAAATTACTACGGAGCCCCGGTCAGGAACAAAATAGGCTAAAACGTGAACACGATTTACTACTTCGTTCACTCAATTTACTAAAACATGTTCACGATTTACTACTTCGTTCCCTCGATTTACTAAAACATGTTCACGATTTACTACTTCGTTCCCTCGATTTACTAAAACATGTTCACGATTTACTACTTCGTTCCCTCGATTTACTAAAACATGTTCACGATTTACTACTTCGTTCCCTCGATTTACTAAAACATGTTCACGATTTACTACTTCGTTCCCTCGATTTACTAAAACATGTTCACGATTTACTACTTCGTTCCCTCGATTTACTAAAACATGTTCACGATTTACTACTTCGTTCCCTCGATTTACTAAAACATGTTCACGATTTACTACTTCGTTCCCTCGATTTACTAAAACATGTTCACGATTTACTACTTCGTTCCCTCGATTTACTAAAACATGTTCACGATTTACTACTTCGTTCCCTCGATTTACTAAAACATGCACACGATTTACTACTTCGTTCCCTCGATTTACTAAAACATGTTCACGATTTACTACTTCGTTCCCTCGATTTACTAAAACGTGCACACGATTTACTACTTCGTTCCCTCGATTTACTAAAACATGCACACGATTTACTACTTCGTTCCCTCGATTTACTAAAACATGTTCACGATTTACTACTTCGTTCCCTCGATTTACTAAAACATGTTCACGATTTACTACTTCGTTCCCTCGATTTACTAAAACATGTTCACGATTTACTACTTCGTTCCCTCGATTTACTAAAACATGTTCACGATTTACTACTTCGTTCCCTCGATTTACTAAAACATGTTCACGATTTACTACTTCGTTCCCTCGATTTACTAAAACATGTTCACGATTTACTACTTCGTTCCCTCGATTTACTAAAACATGCACACGATTTACTACTTCGTTCCCTCGATTTACTAAAACATGTTCACGATTTACTACTTCGTTCCCTCGATTTACTAAAACGTGCACACGATTTACTACTTCGTTCCCTCGATTTACTAAAACATGCACACGATTTACTACTTCGTTCCCTCGATTTACTAAAACATGTTCACGATTTACTACTTCGTTCCCTCGATTTACTAAAACATGTTCACGATTTACTACTTCGTTCCCTCGATTTACTAAAACATGTTCATGATTTACTATTTTGTTCCCTCGATTTACTAAAACATGCGCATGATTTACTATTTTGTTCCCTCGATTTACTAAAACATGTTCACGATTTACTACTTCGTTCCCTCGATTTACTAAAACATGCGCATGATTTACTACTTCGTTCCCTCGATTTACTAAAACATGCACATGATTTACTACTTCGTTCCCTCGATTTACTAAAACATGTTCACGATTTACTACTTCGTTCCCTCGATTTACTAAAACATGTTCACGATTTACTACTTCGTTCCCTCGATTTACTAAAACATGTTCACGATTTACTACTTCGTTCCCTCGATTTACTAAAACATGTTCACGATTTACTACTTCGTTCCCTCGATTTACTAAAACATGCACATGATTTACTACTTCGTTCCCTCGATTTACTAAAACATGCACATGATTTACTACTTCGTTCCCTCGATTTACTAAAACATGCACACAATTTACTACTTCGTTCCCTCGATTTACTAAAACATGCGCATGATTTACTTCTTCGTTCCCTCGATTTACTAAAACATGCGCATGATTTACTACTTCGTTCCCTCGATTTACTAAAACATGCACATGATTTACTACTTCGTTCCCTCGATTTACTAAAACGTGCGCATGATTTACTACTTCGTTCCCTCGATTTACTAAAACGTGCGCATGATTTTTGATGTATCAGTGATGCGAGCGCCTCACCTGTGGCACCTGCTGTCTGCACACGAGCACGATGAAGATCACGCCCAGTAAGATGCCCACACTGATCACAATGAAGGGGATGTTGACGATCACGTTACCCTCGGCAACCACCACTTGCAGCTTCTTGGCGGATTCCTCATCAATAACAACACTCTGGAAAACAGGATGACAGCGTTTAGTAGATAAGAAGAGACACTTTCATATTTCCTGCTTTGTTCCTTTGTTGCTCTGCTCTACTTCCTGTCTGATATGTGAACTCATTGAAACTCACAAATAACTTCAATAAGTTCAGATCTCGATCGACAGAACGGAGTTTAGGCCTGTCGAGATTTCTGATTAAACGTCTGATCATTTGAGATAATCGCAATAATTATGTCGTTTAAATTTAGATCACAGTTTGTCGTCCAAATTAGCAAAAGTGAAGTAATTAGAAACGCTGATTAGATGCACAATATCATGTTTCCCTTTTTAGGTGTGGAAGAAGCAGGAGAGATAAATTATGTTATATCATATTATATTATATTAATTGAATTAAATTTTTGTTTTTAGTTTAGTTTTATTATGGTTTCATTAATGTTTTAAAATAGCTTCATATTTATATTTTTGTTATCATGGTAATTTTAGTTAAATTTTTATTCATTTTGTTAATCTATAATACTATTTAGGTTTAATTTATTTTTATTTCAGTTTTAGTTTTATTTATTTCCAGTTAATAATTTTTCAGTTCATTGCCAAGGCAACGTTTCTAATTGTTGTTTAGTTTAAGTTTTCAACCAATATTTATATTTATTCAGCTTTATTTCAATTAATATAAAATGTTTTAAATAGTTTTAGCTTTAGGTAATAATAATAACAATATCTCTGATTATATTATATATTATGCAGTGTTTTTATTTTTAGTTTTATGATAGTTTTATTAATATTTTAAATGTTAATTTAAGGTTAATTTTTAATATTTTTATATATAAACAATAAGTTTATATATACTTATTGTTTATATATAAAATTAATAAAAAATATAATATATATAATAAAATATAATAATATATAATATAATATAATAATATAATAAAAATATATTTAGGTTTAATTTAATTTATTTTATTTCAGTTTTAGTTACTAATTATTTCTAGTTAATAATTTTACAACATTTCTAATTTTTGTTTAGTTTAAGTTTTCAGACTAATTTTTGTATTTTATTTTAATTTATTTTATTTCAATTAACAGAAATGTTTTTAATAGTTTTAATAGTTACGATACTAACTAGTTGGTCAGTCGAATCAAACTGACTCAATCTCTGTCTCTTTTACTTTACGTTTAAAAGTAAATATATATTTTGCATCATGTTGGGACGCTCTGTCCATCGCACCTCTCACTTTGTCCTAATTTTACATCTCAACAGAGCAACAGAGATGGAAACCTCTCTAAACATCTGGTCTGATCGCCCCGTTCTCCTGGGAAGGGAAGCCGATTCTTCTAGCTTCGGTTTTGATACACAAACAAGAGTTCAAAGCACACTTTAAACGGGAGATACGGATCCAGGAAGAGTTCTTCTTCTGAAGCTCTTTATAATGGGTCCGGACTGTTAAAATCATCCAGCGGGACAGACCAAACGTGTAAACAAACTCAACATCCTATAAAAGCCTTGTGGGAAGATATTGATGGTGATTTTGTAAAACTTTACCTCATTAAGGTACATCACTGGAAACACCAGCGTCCGGATTTTCTCAGTTTCACTGCAAATCAAAAGAAGAAAATGTGATTTTGATAGATAAGAAGATGTTTAGACATGATGATATCTGAGATGAATGCAATATCTGATGCATGACAGACACACTAAAACTATTAAAAACATCTCTGTTCACTGAAATAACGCTGGAATAAAATAACTCAACAAAACCTAAACTAATCAAAAATTAGAAACTGAAATAAGCCGTAAAATTATTAACTGGAAATAAATAAAACTAAAACTGAAATAAAAGTAAATGAAATTAAATAAATTGCCATTTGACAACTTGTTAACTTTATTCAAAACTAAAGTTGATGAAAAGCTGATTAGATTGAAAAAGACTGTAAATGTCAAATTAAAATAAATAAATCATTTTAAAATAAAAGCCATCAAAATAAAACTCATATTAAAATTAATTAAATGATAAATATATATTTATAAAATATATATATATATTTTAAATATATACTTTTTAAACAAAAACCATCAAAATAAAATTAATTATGTCATAAAAATGTATAATAAAATAAATAAAATAATTTAAAATAAAACACATCAAAATAAGACACTTATAAAAATTAAATTATAAAATTGTAAAATTACAGAAAATAATTTCCATCAAAATAAATTAATCCTAAAACCTAAAAAAACAAAAAAAGCAATAAAAAGGCAAAAGCACTTAATGAAATGACCAAAAATTAAAATGATAACTAAAAATATAAATATAAAACCTAATTCAAAATATTAATAAAAACTAAAATAAAACTGTTTCCAGTCAAAGTTGTGAATTTAACTTGTGAGCGAAATTGGAATATCATATAAAACTGCAACAAAATATCAGTAAAAAGACTGTTTTTTCCTCCATCATGAGTTGCTGGAGGGAATTAAACCAATTCATTCATTCTGTCTTCGGCTCAAGTGTTTCAGAACCGCCAAACCAACATCTGAGATGCTGCGATGTGATTGGTCCGCTGGTTAATCCAGTTATTTAATCACATCCTCTGCCGAGTTTATTGCTGTGCATCAGGGGATTTATTTGGCAAATGTGTTGTAGTTCATGTGCATCTTTTCTTATTGGTTTATCTTTATCTTATCCTGTCCAAAAATGCGCATAAAAACAGGTGGATGGAAACACGGCCCCCTCCTAGAAAGCCCTCTGAGATGAACATTATCAGATCGGCGGGAGCGCCCATGTGTCAGGCTGATAATTATAGACGAGCGGAGATGTTTTCCGTTCACACGCTCACGAGGATGATTTATCAGCGCTGTGACGGCTTGGCTCTCAGACATATCGCATTTCAAAACCAAGCCAACAAGCTGCGGGTCGAGTGGGAAATCTGTCTTCGGTCACGTCACCGGACCCCCAAACAGACTCTGAAAGCGATCCTCTCGTCCAAAATTAACAAGCAGCTGTCAATCATTACAGCTGGAGCGACAGGTCAGGGGTCACGAGTTTCAACACGCGTGACGCAATCCAAAGAAGTTCTGGAGCTAAAAATATCACTTTTACATTCATGACATCAAACACGTTGCATGTGATTGGAGAGTGTCGATCAAATTAAAGTCTCAAAAGTTAAAAAACTCTTTAATTTTCCTCACAATGACTCAAAGAGTCCGAAACGATCCGGTCTCTCTAAACCCCGCCTTTCTGAGAGCTGCTCTGCTCTGATTGGCCCAGCGATTAAACGCTCATTATCATATCTGAATCTCAGCTCTTGATTCGCAGTGACACGAACAGTAACGGTTTAACCGCATCAATCCGGAAGTAGAGAAAACACGAAGAACACGAAACTCTTCCAGTCAAATACAGCGGTTGAGGGCGGGGCGAAGAGACGCCGTTCAGCCAATGAACATCACTGAGTGGAATTATGCAAATTAGTTACATTGTATCATAAGCATGTAACTGGAAGTGGAATTACTGACGACTCGTTTCAGGCAGTTCAGAATCGATCATTTCTTTTGGGAGACAATAACAACTCACTTTGATCTTTGGAGATCTTTTACGCTCATAATAGTGGAAAAAACGTAATGGGGCACTTTAAATGCATCAAAATTAGTTGAAGAGCAAATGACAATCCAACTGAAGCTAAAAAGTGCTAAAACTCGTGGTTTATTAACTTGTGTTGGATGTTTTTTAGTTGTAAAACCCCCAAAATTCATGTAAACGAATGGAAAAGAATATGAAACATCAGACCAGGTCATTAAAAGTTTGTCACTTGAATTTGTTTGGTTTCAATCTCACAGTAAAGGTCGTAAAGCCACAGTTTTTCTTGATTTCTCTGTGGTCTGAAGGAGTCGTGATGCTCACCTGAACGCTGGGATCTGACGCAGGTGGACGTTCACCTGAACACGCTTCGCTCCCTGGAGCAGGAGTCCCGTGAGCTGAGGACACAAACACACGGATCAACATCCGACGACTCCTTCACATTATTCAATAGCAGGTTTATGAGTTTATGAAAAGCTAATTCCATTGGAATAGATTGAAAACGTCAAATTTGAATAGATAAATTATTTTAAAATCCATCAAAATAAAACGTGTATTAAAATGAATTAAATCCAAAATATTTAAAATTTTAAAAAATAATTCTTAAATATAATTACCAATATAAAATACTCACTAATATTAATTAAATCATAAAGATGTAAAATTAAAATAAATTTAATAAAACCCATGTATTAAATCATAAAATGTATAATTAAAAGATTTTTAAAATGAAAAAAAAAACCTCATCAAAATAAAACACAAAAATGAATTAAATCATATTTCTTTCAAAGATTAAAATAAATAAATAATTTTAAAATACAACCCATCAAACTGAAACACTTACTAAAATGTATTAAATCATAAAAGTGTAAAATAAAAACCATCAGAATAAAACACTAAAAATGTATTATATTATAAAAATCTATAATTAAAAGATAAATTAATTTAAAATAAAACCCATCAAAATAAAACGCTTAGTAAGAATGAATTAAATCATAAACATATAATTAAAACAAATAAATAATTTTAATATGACAAAAAACATCAAAATAAACTCAAAAATGAATTAAATCATATTTCTTTCAAAGATTAAAATAAATAAATAATTTTAAAATACAACCCATTAAACTGAAACACTTACTAAAATGTATTAAATCATAAAAGTGTTTAATTAAAACAAAAAAATGATTTTAAAATAAAAACCATCAGAAGAAAACACTAAAAAATTATTATTTTATAAAAATCTATAATTAAAAGATAAATTATTTAAAAATAAAACGCTTAGTAAGAATGAATTAAATCATAAATATATAATTAAAACAAATAAATAAAAATAAAAACCATCAAAATATGAATGAAATAAATCATAACAATGTACAATAAAAAAAAAACAAAAAAAAAAACAAACAAACAAAAAAAACATACTTACTAAAAATATATTTTAATATTTTATTAGTTGACCTGCATGGCACATGACCAACATCAAAGATGCAAATGTGCTGAAAAAATATTTAACTTAAAATCGTAAAATTTGGGAGTCAATGGTCTCGACAAAGTCAACGGAAAAGAAAATTCAGTGCAAGATCATGAAGACAAACACTTTTTTTCTTCAGATTATCATGGATTGATGGATGGTTCGCATCATTTAACAACATTTCACCAACACGCGTGTGCCGTGAGCAAAAGGTATGATGGGTACAGATATGGGATAAAGTGACGCACGCCTTCCCAGCAGTAACACAGATTCCTGCACGTGTGCGTGAACACGAACCAGCCTGACCTCTACAAACACAATAACAGTAAATATGGCCATCATTCAGCGCCACAGCTGCTGTACCATCTGATACGGTCACTGTACCACGGTACTGCCACAGCAAACACCATAAAACACACCCACAGCAAACTTTATCCTGCTGATCCGTGTCCATCCCAATCCTGCAGCACTTATAAAACACACATGTGCAGTTTAAACACTTGAATAAATGCAAAAATGTCTGCGGTTTTTTTTGTACAAAAATGTTTGGAGGAACTCTCTGATTGCAAATCAACCAAAACACCCTCCTGTTTAATTTCTAACTACCGGTCGGGAAACGGGACGCCTCTGGACTAGCTGGGAAATCATATAACCTCGTCTTTATCAGCGAGTGACTCAGACAGAAGAGCAGCGTGTTTGTTAGTTCTCATGAAAACACACTGAACTCTGAATCTGTGGCATTGCTGTTAAATGAAAGCATGAGTGTTACGATGAAAGAGAATCTGTCTCTATATACTGTGAGTGTGGTGCGATGGCGCCCTCTTATGGCAGTGCAGATATATGAACTCTGATCAAACTTTCTGATTATGTGTGTGATTATAATATTAAGGCATCTCTGTATTTTCATGTAAAGAGATAGTGTGAGAGAAAAATATGATGTATGATATTGAGAACTGGTTTATTTATAAGAATAAATGTTTGACTTTTTATAGTTATTCATAAAACATTGTCTGGAAAATGGAAATATTACCTGGAAAAAGTGATTGTGCACATAAATGATTATTTTTACATCCATCCAACTCATTCATCATCCATCCACCCATATCCATCCACCTATAGCCATGCATCCATCCATATCCATTCATAATCTATATACTGTATATCCACCCACCAATCCATCCATCAATCATCCATCCATTATCCATCTATCCATTATACATCCGTCCATCCACATCCATCCACCAAGCCATGCATCCATCCACATCATTCATAATCTATATATACCCACCCACCAATCCATCCATCTATCATTTATCCATCATCATCCACCAATCCATCCATTCATCCATACCCATTAATAATCTATATATACGCACCCACCCAACCAATCCATCCATCAATCAATCATCCATCCATCTATTATCCATCTATGCATAAATCATCCATACATCATCTACACACCCACCCATCCATCCATCCATCCATCCATCCATTATCCATCTATCCATTATTCATCCATCCATCCATACCTATCTATCTACCCATGCATCCATATCATTCATAATCTATATATACCCACCCATCCACCCACCAATCCATTTACCCACCCACCCCTCCATCCACCCATCCATCCATTCATCATCCATCCATATCCATCCACCTAGCCATGTATCCATCTATATTCATTCATAATCTATATATACCCACCAATCCATTCACCCACCCATCCATTCATCCATCCATCCATCCATCCACCCACCCACCCATCCATCCATCTATCCATCTATCCATCTACCCATCCACCCATCCATCCATCCATTCACCATCCATCCATATCCATCCACCTAGCCATGCATCCATCTATATTCATTCATAATCTATATATACCCACCCACCAATCCATCCACCCACCCACCCATCCATCTATCCATTCACCCATCCACCAATCCATTCATCCATCCATATCCATCCACCTAGCCATGCATCCATCAATATTCATTCATAATCTATATATACCCACCCATCCACCCACCCACCAATCCATCCATCCATCCATCCATCCATCAATCAATCCATTCATCATCCATCCATATCCATCCACCTAGCCATGCATCCATCTATATTCATTCATAATCTATATATACCCACCAATCCATCCACCCATCCATCCATACATCCATCCACCCATCCATCCATTCATCATCCATCCATATCCATCCACCTAGCCATGCATCCATCTATATTCATTCATAATCTATATATACCCACCAATCCATCCACCCATCCATCCATCCATCCATCCATCCATTCATCATCCATCCATATCCATCCACCTAGCCATGCATCCATCAATATTCATTCATAATCTATATATACCCACCCATCCACCCACCCATCCATCCATCCATCAATCAATCCATTCATCATCCATCCATATCCATCCACCTAGCCATGCATCCATCTATATTCATTCATAATCTATATATACCCACCAATCCATCCACCAATCCATCCACCAATCCATCCATCCATCCATCCATCCACCCATCCATCCATTCATCATCCATCCATATCCATCCACCTAGCCATGCATCCATCTAAATTCATTCATAATCTATATATACCCTCCAATCCATCCATCAATCATCCATCCATCCATCCACTAATCCATTAATCCCTCCATCCATCTATCTAACCCCCACCCCCACCCCACCCATCCCCCTAAGAAGGCAGGTGGAAATTCTCTTGGAAAAGTGCACGATTAAAGCATAAACATCAAATGCAGTCTGAACGGTGTTACGGCTCCATGCAGGATGTTGCTTTCAGTGAGGAGTAAAAATATGATCGAATGATCAAGACCTTTATTTCCACATGTGAGCGTGCGGCAGGTTTATATGTTACACGTGAGCTTTTCTGGGCAGCTACACCGACGTACCGGGTTGATGTCAACGACCGTCTCGTGCTCCTCCTTCTTGGGATTCATCCCGAAAACATCCTGGACAAACTTGTCATCTGCCTGGTAGAAGTGAGGGGAGGACATGATGATGGGCGCACCTGAGCGGAGACACGCACACAGATGTTAGCGGGCCGTCTGTTCTGTCACCAACTATATTCAAACTCACACTGACCTTCTTTGCATACGCTGACATTGAGGAGGCCGGAGCCGAGGCAGTTACCAGCTGGCACACAGAAGCCTGCGTTATCTGGGTTAACCGTAAGATTAGCGAAAACCTCGCTAGGTGGGACAAAACGGAAACCAGGAACCCCTCGTACGCTCACGTCAGACTCGTAGAGAGCATACAGAGACCTGTCGACACATAACACACACTGATACAGCAGAAGAGACTGAGCCAAACAAGCAGTGTTTGACCTACTTCTCACATTTTTATTGGCTTGGATTGTCACTATAATTACCCTATAAACTTTATGGATGGATCCGGCTAAAGGATTGTTTCTGTTATTGTGATGTAACACGTTTTTATGTTTAGTAATCACTTCTGTGAACTGCTCGCGATCAGCTGATTCGGATTCAAACCACACGAACACCGACTCACATTTGACCTACATACAAATCACTCTTTAAGGAAAAACAAACCTTTTCTGATGCAAAGACGTTTCAGATAAACCATAGTAACAGGTCACATGTTCAGACCCGATATGATCATGATTGTAGCTCAGAAACTATTATTAATAACTTTACAATAGTATAAATGTCGAGTATTATTCATGATTTGGCAAATGAATATGATTAAATAATTTTAATACATTATAAAACACTAAATACAGACGCATATATCATCATATAATAATATTTATGATATTAACCATATATACACACATCATATATTAACAGTCATGATATTTTCTTGTTTTAATTAGATGTAATTTAGTTGTTTTAAGTCTCTTCTGCTCACCAAGGCTGCATTTATTTGATTAAAAATAGAGTAAAAAATGTGAAATATTTTTATAATTCCAAAATATCTGTTTTCTATGTGAATATATAGTAAAATATAATTTATATCCAGTGATCAAAGCTGAATTTTCAGCATCATTACTCCACATGATCCTTCAGAAATCATTCTGATATGATGATTTGATGCTCAGGAAACATTTTTGATTATTATTAATGTTGAAACCAGTTCATATTTTTGTGGAAACCGTGATATATTTTATTTTTCAGGATTCTTTGATGAATAGAAAGTTCAAAAGATCAGCATTTAGAATCTTTTATAACATTATAAATGTCAATTTGGATCAATTTAATGCATCCTTAATGAAAAAAGCATTAATTTCTTTGAAAAAAAACAACAACTTTTGAATAATAGTGTAAGTTAATGCTAAATACCTACAGTACTTCACTATAGAAATGTCAGTGTATGAATGATCCGCGTCCTCACCTGCACAGATCGGAGGAGAATATGTAGAGCTTCTCAGTTTTTGTGATGATTGGATGGAAAGACGCTCCGTCGGTGCCGTTGATCATGTTACACTCGTCTGAACTCCACCAGTTTAATGAACTGACAAACAGAGCAAATAATCTGTGACTCAATCTCCTCTGAGCCGCTCGTCTGAATCCATTCATGAATCTTCTGGAGATAAAATGAGTTTTCTGCTGATTTTACCTCTGTCCGTTCCACTCGTCTATGCGAGCAAAGTCCTGATAATTCTGCCTCCCCGTGAAGAACACATAATCACCGTCATCGGTGCCGTTTTTCTGAAACATAATCAGTGACAGACGTACTAAACACAGAAACACAAATATCAAGTACAGTTGCACCGATAACGTCAGCAACTGAGACGTTAATAGCAACATAATGCACAACACACATCAGTTAGATGTTTTACTGCATTTATTTAATTAAAAATATAATAAAATCAGCAAAATTGTGACATATTATTCTAATTTAAAATATCTGTTTTCTATGTGAATATACATTAAAATATAATTTATATCCAGTGATCAAAGCTGAATTTTCAGCATCATTACTCCAGTCTTCAGAGTCACATGATCCTTCAGAAATCATAATATGATGATTTGATGCTCAATTTATGATTATTATCAATGTTGAAACCATCATACATTTTATTTTTCAGGTCTCTTTGATGAATATAATGTTTAAAAGAAGCTTATTGTAACATTATAAATGTCTTTACTGTCACTTTTGATCATTTTAATGTGTCCTTGATGAATAAAAGTATTTAAAATATCTTACCGACACAAAACTTTTGAATGGTAGCGTACACAAAATCAAACATCTTAATTTATAAAATAAATTGCGTATTTATTTACACTACATTGACTCACTAACTCACAAAATATTTAAAAAAAAACAGCAATATATATATATATATATATATATATATATAAATATAATTAAATAAACATATATTAATAATAAAAAATAATAAATCAATAAAACAATACATATATTTATTATTATTATATATAACAAAAAATAAAACTACTCAAATATTACAAAATGTGGCATTAAAAAGTGTAAAATTCACTTGTTTTTATAAAGTAACCGCAGTTTTATAAAGTTTTTAGTGTCCAATCAGCTACTTCGTGTTTGTGATCAGAGTGAACAAGCTTGACTATTAAAAAGAAAAGCTGAACGTTAGTTCACAAATAATATATATTGATTAAATTGTTTAGTTATTATTTTGGAATAAATGTAAAAATGCCTAAAAACATTAACTTAATGAAATTCATAGGCTACTTTGTTTTGATAAATATTACACAGTGATTGCAAAAAAACAACAACAACAAAAAAAATAGAATTGTATTTCTCTCTTTTTTATGTAATGTTTATTTAACCAGGAAAATTAAGAATAATGGACATAAATTTACATTTTATATACAGTATATATATATATATACATATATATACACATACGGTATATAAAATGTAAATATATATATAATGTACATAGTGTACCTCAAATGACTCTAACCTTGTAGAAAAGTCCGAAGTGGTCGTCCGGCACGAACTGTTTGAGTTCTTTGAGCAGCGGGTCTTCGTAACCCCACAGCAGGTCACCGACCCTGAACGTCTGGAACACACCGACGCCTTTAGCCTTCATCAGGTCCGAGATGAAGCGGCTGAACACACTATCTTTGAACTTCTCCATCATGGTCTGAAGTCAGAAACACACACACACACACACACACACACACACACAGTGAATTCGCTCATCTCAGACGTCATTTCTTTATGAAAACATCATTTCTTACTGTTATTTTGATTTTGGGGTGACATGTGACACCTGTTAAACACGTGACACGCCCTCATTTCCCTGCGGTTTTAGTATGTCAGATGGCAATCTCACCACAGCGGGGATGTTGACCGTCCGGATGAAGTCGTCCTCAGAGCCGCGTGACATGTCAGGCTCGAACACGTATGTTTTCGGATTGACGGCCTGAACTCTGGTTCCGTTGTCCATAAATTTCACATCCTCTTTCGGCCGATACTCCCTGAAAGAGGAAATTCAAGTATTCAAATTCTTATTGACTTAAGAAAACAGCAATGTCATGAAGCTGAGATGCTTTTAAACAACACATCATGTGATTCGGATGAATAAATACTAAGCTTTTGATATGTGGACACCAGCCGTTACACGGTTTTAAGGAAGAGTTTTTGATGTGTCATCAAACTTGTGGAGCAAAAAGCAGCATATTATTCTGAAGGATCATGTGACACTGAAGACTGGAGTAAAATTCAGCTTTGATCACTGGATATAAATTACATTTTACTACATATTCACATAGAGAACAGATATATTGAATTGGAATAATATTTCACAATTTTTACAGTATTTTTGATCAAATAAACGCAGCTTTGGTGAGGCAGTTTTTTGACCGCCGGTGTGTGTCGGATGTCTCCGCTCACCTGTACGTGTACGGGCCGATCTGTATGACCGAGGGTTTGTCTCCCTTCAGCACCTCTGCTGGGTTGGTCAGATGAAAGAAGTAAAACTGCATGTAAACAGGCGGCGGCGGGTTCTGCCACACCGAAAACGCTTCTGTTCCATTTTCAAGAACTACTTGCTGTAAGGGAAAGTGAATTGTGGGTAGAAATTACCAGAGCTACTCGTGGTTTCTCAAATAATTTAGGAAGAGAAACACATAATAAAGTGACTTTATTGCAACTTCTTAATATTAAATATTTGTAATATACAATTCAAAGTGCACATTTACAACAATTTGTGTAAAAAAAAAAAAGCAGAAATTTTCTGGACATGGTATTATGTCATTTCTCTCCTTAAGCATATGGCATCTGAATATGAAATGAATTCAAAGGTATTATGGAATTAAATTTTATAGTAATAATGCTAAGAAATGCTATTTGGGATATAATCATAATACTGCATAATAATAATCATATGTATTAAATAATACATAATATAATGATACAATATACTATGATATTATAATATAATAAAGTATTATATTTCGTAATATATTTTCATAATATTATGTGAGGAGAAAATCATAATACTACTAATAATTCTAATAAAACTAACATAGTAAAATATATGATATCTTATATTATAATATATATTACATAATATTGTTTTTGATTTATATAATATAACATTAACATTCAATATACTATATTACAATATAACAAATTATTATACGTTTTTTGCATAATATGTGAGGAAAAAATCATAATAACAATATTTCGAAAAAATAAACAGTATTAACATAATCCTATATATATAAAATCACACATTATGTAATATATATTGCATATATGCATATATATATTATATATTGCATATATATTGCATAATATGTAATATATATATGTGTATATATATATATATATATACACACACTATTACACTATTATTACATTATTACATTTATATTGTGAAATATAATATATACTGATATAAAGCTACTACAAAGCTATTTCATAATATAAATGTAATATTTAATAAATTATATATATATCTATATATATATATATATATGTTCATAATATTATGTGAGGAAAAATCATACTACTATTATTATTACTACTACTACTAATGATTGATTTACATAATATATATATATATATACACACACATACACACACTATAATTTTAATAAATTTAATAATATTAAATATTATTATACTACAATATATTTCCGTAATATCATGTGAGGAGAAAATTATACTGCTACTTATAATAATAATGTTAGATATAAATAATATAATGTAATATTTTATCACACATATATATATATATATATATATATATATATATATATATATATATATATATATTACATAACATTGTTTTATTTATATAAAACATATCTCTACTGTATTTATTTTTTGTCACGGTATTTATTTACATAAACGTGACATGAATGAAAAACACATATGAACTCACACACACACACACACACACACACACTCACACTCACACACACACACACACTCACTGACCTCCTTTATCATGTTGTTCAAGAATTTCGGGAAGACTTGCGACAAAACCATCGCAATCCCGGCGATGAGCAGCAGAATGCAGAGCAACCCCGTGCTGTAAACACAGCAGGCCCGGAGC